>BPTQ01000009.1:206813657-206847803 GCA_019973895.1 Chrysanthemum seticuspe | reverse complement strand
CATTTTCTAAAGGTAATTAGAAAATAAATCAATTAGTTATAAATTTTGACAATACCATTTTGTGACAACTTAAATAAGTATATACACATTTATATACTTGCTAGTGGAATGTTGTAGTTATTATTCATATCAAACTTGTATTTTAAAAACTCTATTAATGTCAACTTAAATAAGTATATACACTTTGTACACTTACTAGTAAAACTATATTAACAATTTTTACAAACTTACGTTTAGTATTAATACAAATATATTGAACCACTTTAAGTAAGTGATACTTAAAACAATGAACTAAAACATTGCCCTCCTTATCTAGGTCGCGTGTCGGTGCCGCATCACAACATTCACTAGATCCCACCCCTCTTTTACTTGATAAACTGTTTTATACGTTTTGGGGTGAGAAATATGCAAAACCTTTTATGGACCAAAACTATTACATGATTACTATTACGTGGTTTAGCCTAAGCCCTTATGACCCTAGAGAATGCCCTTTTTCATGAACCGTCAATTCCCCATTGGGAAACGCGAATGTTATAAATAGATCTATTGAGGGTGACTCCTCCGTTCGGTTGGCCATGCTTAGGCCAAGGCGAAACGTATACCATGTCGGAACCGAGTGTTGAGGGACAAAACACTCGCTATGGGCCCCTATATTGTATGACATCTTTTAGCATACAGAAACTGTCGTAGTATCGGTTGCATGAACTTAGAGCTAACGTAATAGACTTTCATCCATATATCATTATATTCGTTGTAATGATTATATGAGTTTGCTTATGGTCCAAAATTACTATTTTAACTTAAACCTATGAACTCACCAGCTTTTAGCTGACATTTTTAGCATATTTTCTCAGGTGTTTAGTTGTGATCATGGATGCAAGGCAAGAGGCGGAGAAATGGTCGTAGTAATTTTTAAAGAAGTGTTTTTACACAAAAATGATGTTTTTACTTTGGGTCCACTAAAAGTTATGGGATGTGCCCATTTATCTAAACGATGTTGTAAGATAATGTTTTAAAAAATTTTATGAAATTCAACGGAGTATGTATTCCGTTCTTTATTACTTGTGTTACGATTCACCAATCCCGTAACGCTCCCGAATAACACGTATGCTTCCGCTAAACTAAATTTGGGGGTGTTACAGTAAACCACGAAACTGAAGATCAAGCCAAGGATAAAGTTACGCGTAAAACTAAGGTTTTGATACGCGTAGCTTTACTCGTAAAAATGATTTTGCCCAAAGATGTTTCTAAACCAGATTTTTGTGATGAGATAGCTTCAATATCACCAAAATAACACAAAAGTGTGAAACTTGATGAACCAAAACGTCTAAACAGGTTACGCGTTGAACGAAACCCTTGAACAAAAAACTAGCTTAAAAACGTAGATCCACGCGTAAAGTTTGAAACTTTTTGCCAAAAACAGTTATTTTAACACCTTAAAACGTTGAAAGGACAAGAATCTTGGATTAAAAAGTGCAAAAAACGTGTTTTTAAGCGAACCAAAGTATCAATACCGAATCGTATGTTCTACGCGTAGGACCAAAAATCCCACTTCAAGAAACAATACGTTCACCCAACTAGTAGGCGATTGATACCACTGTTAGGTCACTAGTTTTACAACACAAGCATCAAGAGAAGAGATAGAGAGGGGGATGAACAAGTATCCAAACACACACACACGATATACTTGGATGGTTATGCGTAGAGTATGTGTGAAATAAATAAATTGAACAACCAACCCTCAAGTGAGGGTTATTACATAGTATTTATAAGAGGGAAGCTAGGGCAACACTTTCTAGTCCCTTCCTTTCTCCTATGGGCTTGGGCCTAAGCTCATGGGCCTTCTACATAAGCTTAAGCTAGTAACAAACATAAAGGCCATAATTAAGCTAACTATTACATATGAATTACTAACACTTGATTTAGGTTTAGGAGTGATTCCAACACTTTTTATCACATAGTTGGCTAATACTAAGTAGATTAAATCCTAACCTTTCAACATGAGCAACATATTCAATAGTTAGGGAGTTATGAGCGATCGTACCTTTGCCAATGATTTTGATTTTGAGATTGTTACCAAAAGTGACATTACCTCCGCCATACTCTTGGTATGTTGAGAAGAGGCTTTTGTTACCCGTCATGTGTCTTGAGCATCCACTATCTTTTATCCATTCATCAGATTCTAATCCAACTTTCAAGCATACCTATGACACAAATAACTCAAGCGTTTGGTCCCCAATATCTTATCGGTCCGTTTGGGTTACATACCTTTTACTTGGTTTATGTATGGAAATGATGGGTAATTGTTCCATGGCATGTAATTTGGAGTTTGATATAGTCTAGGGTAGTTTTGATTCCAACCGGTATGTTGATAGTTGGGTTGTATGTTGTAGGTGCTTTTGGGAAAGGGGCGTTTGGCAATAGGTGTTTTAGGCCGTTGTTGAGTAGTTTTAGATCTAAATTCATTTCTAGCAAGTCCTACTCCTAATGTAACAGCAGGTTTAAGTTTAACAACATCTTTGGTTTTTTTTGTTACCTTGACAAATTCACTACGGTCCGTTTTGCAAGCATGATGTCCTACTGCAGAAACCACGGACCCAATTCTGTCAACGGACGGAACCAAATTTTTGGGTCCGTCTGGTCCATGTTGTACTGCAGCAGATGTGACAATTTGTTTGTCTTTTTCGGCCGTTTTGGTTTGACTATTTGGAATTAATACTTCATTAAAGCTTAATCCACTTGTGTTTCCTGGTACTTTTTGAATTCTTACTATTTCATCGGCACAAAAAATGTTTTTGTTAAATCTTTTAAATTTATAGTTATGTTCAATGAGAACTTCTTGTATGAGTTTTAGCTTTTCTATTTCAAGACTAAGCTCTTGACACGATTTGCAACCATCGTCATTTGCTTTGCCCTTTTCTAATCATTTTGCCTTTTCTTTTAACTCATAAATTTCGTTTTCTAAAAATTCCTTTTTAGTCTTTAAAAACTTGTTGTTATTTATGATTTTTAAGCTAAGCTCACACAATTGATTATATTATTTTTGCAAAGTGTCATCATCAATAGAAGAATAAGATGAGTCGGAATGTACCTCATTTGATTCATGTGAAATTAGAGCGATCTCATCTTTGCTTGATTCTTCATCATCCTCACTATCACTCCAAACACCACTTACAAAAGCTCGTTGATTTTTGCTTTTAGGTGGCTTGGGGCAATCTCCTATTAGATGACTTGTATCACCGCATCTAAAGCACTTCCTTTCACCTTTTCCCTTTTTGTCAACTCGGTCTTTTCGGAATGGCTTCTTTTCATCTCGGGGTTGCCTTACGAACTTTCCTCTTCTTCTAAAAAAACTTTTTGAAATATCTAATGGCCGTAGCATGCTCCTCATCTTCACTACCCGAGAAAGATTCTTCATCATCACTAGATTCCATTCTTGCCTTTAGAGCAATGGATTTGACTTTCTCTCTTTTTCCTTTGATGATCTCCGAATCTTTCTCCATCACCATTTCGTGTAATTTGAGATTTCCAATTAGCTCGTCAAGTGACATTATTGAGAGATCTTTTGATTCCTCAATAGCTGTTACTTTTGCTCTCCAATTCGGATGGAGTGCTCTAAGAAATTTCCTGACAAAGTTCTTACTACAAAAAGTTTCATCAAGTGCTTTAAGAGAAGTAATAATAGTATTAAAGCGAGCAAATCCACAATCAATGGTTTCATCTTCAGGGATAACAAATTATTCATATTATTGAACAAGAAGATCAATTTTGTTATCCTTAACTTGTGTATTTCCTTGATGTGTAATAATAAAAAATTCTCAAATCTCTTTTGCGGTTTCACACATAAAAATTCTTTCATATTCTTTTCTAGGCAAAGCATTATAAAGCATCATTTTAGCTTCATAATTTTTAGCTATTAATTTCTTTTGTGCATCACTTGAAATATCTTTTGTTGTAGGATTAAAATCACCTTTAATGATAACAAACCAAAGATCTATATCTTTTGACTTTACATATGTTTCAAAACGGTTTTTTCAATAGATAAATCCATTGGTTTCAAAGAGTGGGGGTCTTTGCATAGATTTCCATTCTTTAAAGTTTTCGGAATCCATGGATCGTTTCAAGTTTATAAAATACAATATATTTTAGAAATTCTTGAGCAACGAGGCTCTGGTACCAATTGTGAAAAACTAGAAGGGGGGTTGAATAGTTTACCATTTAAAATATTTGTTTTGAAACTTATTGTAAGATCCATTGATATTGATCAAAGACATGTTAGTGAAGAATAAACAATATGCAAGCAATATATAATGAGTAGATAAGGAAAGAAACAATCAAACCACGACAAGTTGTTTATAGTGGTTCGGTCTACAAGGACTCTTTTTCATTGCCCTACTCCACACCCCGAGTCTCCAACTCGAGAGTTATCTTCACTAGTCAACAAGCTCCTTTAACTGGTGGAGAAACCTTTACACTTCGCTTACACAATATTTCTGACACAAAGCTAGATGTCGAGTTCTTTTACAAGGGTACAACCACTCCCACACACTATGTATTTTAAGAACTAAAATACTAACCACTCACACTCAGAGGTTTAAGATGGTTTGGTACAACAATGATATATGAACAAGACTAGATCATACAACAACAAAACAAACAAGCCTTCCAAATATTTTTTGAAGCTTGATTATGCCTTGATCTTCTTTGCTACAAAAGAGGATCACTATAATGATATGAAACTGAGTTAGAAATAATAGAGAGAAGGAATGTATGTGATTATGCTAGAAAGGGATGAGAAAAAAACTTGGGTTGGCTTGCTATTTATAGCCAAAGTATTCTGGTGTCACCACGGACCACGGAACCAAAAAAGGGGCCCGCCGGTGTATTTTTTTGGTACCGCCGGTCTGACAGCAAGATTACAAAGATCTTTTCAAAGTCAACACAATCTAACCAAGATCATGTAGATATGTAGAATCCAAATCTAAACAAAATATCTTATGAAATCCTCTGGAGATTTTAATGATGCAAGCCATGATGTCATATGTTGTTTTCTATTTTTAGAAATAATATGTTAAATGTAAATACATATGTAATGTTGTGTTTAAGAAACTAAAACATACTTGTTCTAAAAATGTTGACACACATTATGGTTTAGAAGGATATCAAAGTTAATTGATACATGACTAATCAAAATTTAAATGCTTGAGTGATGAAGACTTTATTTAAGGAAATCTTGTTTTAATATCTATTAATCTTGACAAGCTTTATACTTTACAAAAATGAAATTTACTTTTGTCGTTAACAAAACTTAGGTAAAGATCATAAAATATAAATAACGTTTAATGACGATATTTGTATTAACATCTATCACTTGTGATTTTCTAAATATCACTTGTGATATTTAGAATGCCACTTGTGATTTTCATGTTACAAAACATCAGTTGAAAATCACTTGTGATATTCAGAATATCATTTAAAAACGGACGAAAACATATGAAACGTCTAAAAACGGTCGAAAACATTTAAAAACGGACGAAAACGTATGAAAACGGACAAAGTAAGAAAACAGACGAATATGTATGAAAATGGACGTAAACGTATGAAAGCGTAAAAACACGTATGAAAATTGATGAAAACGTATGAAAAATGGACGAAAACGAAAGAAAGTGGATGAAAGTAGACGAAAACGTCTGAAAACGAACGATAACGGATAAAAACGTATGAAAGTAAACGAAAATAGGAGAAAACGTAAGAAAAAAGATGAAAACGTAAGAAAACGGACGAAAACGTATGAAAGCGTAAATACGTATGCAAAATGGACGAAAACAAAAGAAAACGGACGAATATGTTTGAAAACAGACGAAAACGTAAGAAAACGGACGAAAACGTATGAAAACAGACCAAAACGTATGAAAGCGGAGGAGAAAAAAATAAAAAAATAAACGCGAATTAAAAAAAAGACAAAAAAAAATGAATAAATAAGAAAGACAAAAATACAAAGAAAAATGGGGAAAAAGACATGGACTTAGGTTTATATATTAAATCTTAGGTTAATCCCCACAATTAGATCAAACTAAATGGATGGTGGTGATTTGTCACTTAGTAAGCACCAAAATAATGGTATCCAAAATAAAGCAAGTCTAGTATTGAGACCATATAGTACTAGTTTTATTCGAGTCTTAAGAAATACATACTCAAACTGAAAAACAAACGTACACAATCACTTCCCAAATACATACTCAAACTGAAAAACAAACGGACACAATCACTTCCCAGTAGCATACGTGGCGAACAACATTGTTTTTTTTCCAAAGTAAATGGAAAAAGTTTGGTTTCATATGGTACTGAGCCGAGATGAGAACAGACCCATACGTACCGAACTAACTGGTCTAGGTCTCCGTGAGAGGGGTGTTTATTTTAGCTTATTTTAGGGGAGCTTATATAACATAAATGAGTTCATTTGAATGTTTGGATGAGCTTATAAGCTTGGGTATATAAACTTACGTTGGGGGTTTTGATTAGCTCACTTTTATTTCTTATTTGACAAAACATGGGCTTGTTTTGTGTCTATTATATAAAAAGACTACTTTAACCTTAATTTGTTTAAGTGAGAATTACATAGATGTCTCTCGAAAAGCTTAAAATTACAAATATGTTCATTCTAAACTTATAATTGTGTATATATTCTCTCAAAAGCTTAAAAATTACATATATTTCCAACTTAAACTTAGACAAAAAGACACCGTTGGTCTCTAAACTTGCCAAAATAAACATCATCAATGCACGAAAGTTAGCATTTTCGTCGTCGTGAGTCCCTTTTTCAAGTTTTTGAGGCCAATTGCGTCCTTTTACCCGTAATGCTCTGGTCAACCCCGTTCCTTTCCTTTTCATTTTGTGTTTAGTCCGAGGTCATAATTGTCATTTTCCAATTTCGCTATGCCAAGTCTATATTATTTCCACATGTCATATCCCTCTTCCCTCCTCATAAACACCTAGAATGCCTCTTTTTGTCATCCTATAACTTTCTTTACAAGAATTATCATAATTCACAAACCCTAATTGCATGTCACAAAACCAGTTCCATATTATTCAAAATTTCAAAACATGGATTTTACTTTATGGAAAGTAAGAAGAGATCCAGGTTATCCAGTTGATGATACCATTTTGTACAACTCTGCTAAGAAGAAACGCGGTACGTTTTTTTTTGTTATACTCGTTGGAATATCTAATAGGGGTATATTATTTTTTGCAATTAAGGTTTGATAATGTGCTTTGTTCTATTGATATGTTTTCAGGTGGTAGATCTAATATGTTTAGCATGAGGGTTAATTACAATGGTGTTTTTAAATACTGGCCTGGTAGAATATACGATGGAGGTATGGAAAGTTTAGTTGATTTGGTTGATGTTTATAGTGTGTCAGTTGAAGAGTTGGATGTTCTTATTTATGAATTGGGTTACGAGCTAGGTAAAAAAAAAATTACTATTATTTTGTTAAGCCTAGTAGTAATTTAGATGATGGTTTGTATAGCTTAAGTGAGACTGCGAATTTACAAATATTGAAAGATCTTGTTGATGACCATAAGATGATAGAAGTTTATGTTGAAAATGGTAAGACAAGATTGGATGTTAATGAAATCTCACCAAAGTCAATTAGGACGTACAGTTATTGCTGATGTGGATGCAACAAAGAAGAAGGTAGCTCTTGCTATTGTTCCATATTGCTCAAAAAAAATTTCTTAGAAAACATTGTTAATAAGCCTGTGGTAGAGGATTTAAGTCAAGTTTCACAACCACCTTTGGAAGTCAATACTTTGGGACAATCTAGTCAGTTGCCAAAAATTGAACCCTTGATTTTATCTGTAAAGGTCTGTCAAACTAAAGATGTTTTAGGTGATGGTAATAAGCAAATAGATAAACCTGTTGACCATATCCAAATAGATATTCCTGTATAGGTATGTGAAACTAAATAAGATTTAGGTCATCAACACGAGGAAATAGATACACCTATTGACCACATGCAAAAAACTAAATATGTAGAGTTTTGTGAAATTATGAAGAATTAGGTGATAACAATGTGAGTGAGACAGATAGTTATGAGAGTGATGTCTATGTTATTGAGAACATTCAAGATCGAAACATAGTTGTTGATGAAGAGAATACTTTCAAGGAGAATGATGTTGATGTTGATGTTGCTCTGTTCAAATTGATTGAGATTACAGAGTTACCCAGTATAGATAGCTCTAGCCAGATACCAGATATTTTTTTACCAAAAATGAGTTGGATGATCTCTGTAATGTTAATGAGTTTTCAACTGGTTATGAGAATAAGGATGAATATCTAATTAGGAAGAATAAGATGAGGGCATACAAGAACGAAAAGTTAGGCAGAACAAGTAGACGACGAAGTATTCTTTTTCTGTGGTCAAACTTTTGTAACTGCAAAAGAAGTCAAAGATAATATCAACCTGCATTCAATACAAACTAGGAGGAAATTGCAACTCATTAAGAATGACAAACAAAGAGTTACAGCTAGGTGTGTGAGAACAATACCAGTTTGTGGTACAAATGAAGGTGTTGGGCTGGGAACACTCCCCAAAGAGGAAAACTGGTCCGTTAAATAGAGGCCGCGTAAGGGATGTATATTTGCAATCACTCAAGGAGCAAGCAAAAGATTGCCCATGGTTGTTGTATGTAGCAAAAGATACATATAAAGATTTATGAAGTGTGAGAACTTTCAAGGATGAACACAAATGTTTGCAATTAATAGAGATCAAAGCTTGTGACTACAAGTTTCTCCCAAAGAAAATACTTGACCAAGTTTAAGTCAATCCAGATATTCCAATCAGGGCTGTTAAAGATCAACTCACTAAACAGTTTGAAATTTAAGTGTCTATGCAAAAGGCATTAAGGGAAAAATAATAAGGAAGAAATTGAGATTAAGGGTTATCATAAGCAGCAATACACCATTTTGAGATACTATGTTGTAGAGTTGCAGAAAACAAACCCTAATACAACAATTAGGATAAGTGTACAAACTGCAACAGATCCAACAAGTTCAACTAGAGTTTTTAAGAGAGCGTATGTATGTTTAGGTGCTTTGATGGAAGGATATAAAGCTTGACAAAGAGAGTTATTGGGATTGGATGGTGCTTTTATAAGGGGTTCTTTTCCTGGTTATCTTCTTACAGTTGTTGGTATTGATAGCTACAATGGAATATACCCTTTAGCCTATGCTGTTGTGGAAGTTGAAAACAAAGATTCATGGATTTGGTTTCTTGAATGTCTAGCAGATGATCTTGACTTGCATCCAAATTCAAACTGCACTTTTATCAGTGACAGGAAAAATGTGATGTTAATTTATAGTTGATTATATTCAATTATATTATTGATAAATGATACTTTTATTAGTAATAAATTGATGTTCCTTTGTGCAGGGTATCATTCCAGCTTTAGTAGCAGTATTCCCTAGTGCATAACACATATTCTGTTTGAGTTACATCCATGAGAATATGAAATTACAATGGAATGCTAGAGCCTACAAGGAACATTTGTGGACATGTTCAACAGCAACAACCGTCCAACAATTTGAGACAACCATACTTGCATTCAAGAGTTTTAGTGAACCTGCCATGCTTGGTTAAGTAAGATACCACCAGCCTATTGGCTAAGGTCGCATTTTTAAGGTACCAACCAAATCTCTGTCTAAGTTCAACATTGTTTTCTGTATTACTAAACATGTTCTATACATGTGCAGGGAGAGCCCATTCTCATGTGTTACTTAATAACATGTATGAAGTGTTTAATCAAAAACTAGTGGAAGGTAGGCACCAACCCATCATTACTGCGTTAGAATACGTTAGATAATATTGTATGAATAAAATAGTGAATGTTGTGCATGTAATTGAGAAGTGTGTCGGACCATTAACACCATAGGCAACACACATGTTAGACTTGATTAAGAAAAAGACTTATAAGTACACCGTTTTAAGGGTTGAAGGAGATAACTACCAGGTTAGTGGATGGGGAGATAACTGCTTTATGAATGTTGAAGCTAGGTCTTGTACTTGTAGAATATGAGAGCTTACATGTATGCCATGTAAACATGTTGTTGCTACCAGTCGGTATATAAGCTTCAATGGAATGCAAGTAGGAACTGTAAAATCATGGGTTCATCCATGTTAGTTGCTTAGGACTTGGGAGGAAACTTACAAATACACCATCCTATAAATGGTTATCAACATTAGGAAAATTCAAATGTGCCTAAGATTATTCTTCCACCTAAACATCATAAACTATTGGGTAGGCCACGAAAGAAAAGAACTAGGGCTTTTACTGGAAATGATGATAATGATAAAGATAGTAAGTTGTCACAGTCTAGTAGGATTGTAGTTTGTGGTATTTGTGGCAATGTTAGACACAACAAGAAAACATGTCTTGGGCAAGGAGGTGTAACTGGAAGTCAAAGCAGTACCCATCAATCTCAAAAAATAGGTTCATCCCAGCCAAAAGTTCCATCAAAGAAGAAGACAAAGGTTAAAGATAACAACTTTGAAGCAAATGAACAAGCTCAATGTCAAACTGATGCTCAATCTCAAATTCATGTGCATTAACTTATTGTCAATCTGAAGATCATTTTCAACCAAGTGTGGTCCAGTTTAAATCTGGAAATCAAGCTTATGCGACTTCTGGTGTGTCTCCAAAACAATTGTGGACTAGGAAGAAGATTATAGCAGCAAAGATGGCTTCACCACAAAAAAAATATGGGTTAAGTATTTCAAAGACATTATTTTTCATCGAATATGTAACTCCTAGACAATATTTGCTCTCTTAAACAATGTGTGTTTCTGAACTTTGTACACTGTAAAACTTTTATGCATTTGGAAATATATCCATTTGCATTATGTAAGAAATCATCTAATGTTTGTCTATGGGAAAAAATTACTATTGAATAGTCAATTACCAGCTTGAGTTCATACTTTGATAATGTTACTCGATTTTGATACTTGGATCTGTGTTTAGACTATGATCATTTTACTTAGATGTGTTTTGAATTAGATAATGTTTGTCTGGCTACTCATGTAAGTAAATGCATTTTTGGGCAAGGACCTATTAATAAACCAATAAAGGCAGCACAGTATAATGACAAAACTGATGAGTGTGTAAATACTCATCATTTTTGGTTTAATCTGAACTGTAAAACGTCTAAAAATGCTCAGAAATGCATCAAAATACTGAAAATATCTCAAAATTGCATTTTATATGTTTCAGATGCAAAATGTTTAAAATCAGATGAAAAATGAGCAAAGTTTGCATAATTGGCAGTTTCAGTCCCCCAAGTTTCAAAAATTGTCAGAAATAGTCCCTGAGCACATAATTTCAAAAGTAAAATCACCAAAGGTCCTTTTAAAATCATAAGTTGTCAAAATTAGTCCTTTGGTGAAAAATGTCAAAAGTTTTGAGAAATTACAAGTTTGGTCCTTCAAATTTAAAAATTGGCAAAATTGGTCCCTGGAAAATTTGAAAATGGCAACTTTGGTCCTTGTACTATTAAAACTTGTCAATTTCAGCCCTTGGAAACAACTTTGCAGGTTTGGCAGTATTGGTCCTCCAATTTTCAGAAATTGCAAACAAGGTCCTTGATTATTATTAACCTTTTGCACCCTTGGCCTTGTCAAAAGCCTTTTGGACCCCTGCCTACCCAAATTGGACCCTGTCATTAGCACCTTTGAACCCCTCTAATATAATAAAACCAGTCAAACCCCTTTGACTGCCTCTTTTCCCTCCCAACTCACGAGTATCACCTTCATCATCACATAAACCTGCAACACCCCTGCTAACACTCCACCATCATCATCCCTACCCCCCCCCCTCCAAACACAACACTCCAAAGATACATTTAATGCACCCTCTACCTACCTCTGCCCTCTCCAGCTGGCTTAAACAACTTTTGGCGCCAAAACTACTTAAACGGCTAAGATCCAATTTAGCAATCCAAGGGTCAGTTTGGTTGCTGGGAACTATTCAGAGGAGAGAGAGAGAGAGGAAGGATTGATGTATAAAAGGAGCAAAGAGAAGGAAAAAGAGGGGGTAGTTAGTTTAATTTTTTACAATGTATGTCGTTTTAAGCTTATCTTGTCTTAACTAGTTCTCAATTGAAATTTCCAGTTATTTTGTATCAAACATAGTAGTTTTAATGTATTGCAACTCTGTTTAAACATCAATTCAAGTTAACGTTTATTTTCCATAATCTATGTCCACTGTTGGAATTTTTATTTTCAAACTCTTTTGTTTAAGCTTTTAGCAGCTCAATTTCAATCTCCAACAAGCTTATATAAGCTTATAATAGCTTTTTGTAAGCTTGTAATCAAGTTTCAAGCATTTTAGAAATCTGGTCAATAAAAGTCAAACTTGGAGCAAATCTGATGCAGGAATGGAATGGGTTGATTCAGACATGGAATTGGGTTGATTTTTAGTCATTTGGGTTGATTTGGATAGGTTAGAGGTCCTGGTTTCATAGTTGGCAAGCCATTGTGGCTAAGGACATGTGTAAGTCAATTTCTAGATTCATAGCATAATCTGCTTTTGTAGCTTATAAGTAGTTTAATCTGTTCATTAATTATCACTTAGGTTAGTAAAGTTTAGTTGGATCATTTAAACCAGTTGGTGCAACAGTTTGTCTCATTAAAATTGCTTATCTGTAAAAATAAGGGGTGTTTGGTTTATAGCTTAATCTTTACTAGAGATGTGTTCATGAGTTGAAACCTGTTGTTCCATGTTTGCTAAGCTTATTTGAGCTCATATGAGTCATTAAATTGAGCCTGCAACCACCTAAAGTTAACATCAATCAAAATCTGTCTCACTGCTTCAACTGTTGTGATTTTGGATAATCAAACTCTTGTTTTGTGTTTAAAGTCCTTAGATAAAGCTTGCATTAGTGTCATTACATCAAATTACTTCATAACCTGTCCATAAATTGGATTCAAAGTTCATTTTGGTCAAAGTTCATAACTGTTGTCAAAAGTCAAAATTTAGAAAACCTGTTTTGGGGCCAACTGCAAGGATTTTTCATGAGCTCATTTTTGAGCCACATGAAGTGAAACTTGGCATTTTGAAAACTTCAGTTGGTGTCCTTTCTTATCACCATTTTATTATATTTTTGCAAATTTTTTAGAAGTCTCAAAACTGCTTCTCAAGTAAGCCATAGTTGCCCTGCTCCACAAACTCAGCTTAAACTGAGTTTTCTCAGTTTGTGCAGCCACTTGCACAGGGCTCATAAGAGCTTCCCAAGGTCTGACTTTTGGTTTGTTAGGTCTCACCTAGGTCTAGTTTAAGTTTTTATATTTGGTTGTTGTTGTCTAGCTTATTTGAGTGCTTATCTTTAAGCTGCAAATTGCCCTCAGAAAATGTTGTTACACTTGAAACTCAAACACATCAAATCTGTGCTAATCACATTTTAGAGGTTTAAGCCTGTTGTTTTTGGTTGCATTTAGTTACTTTAGCATATTTTGAGCTTCTGTGAGAAGTTGGTAGCTTATTGTGGTGTTTGGCTTATTTGAAGTGCTTATTTCTAAGCACTTCCAATAGCAGTTGCATTTTCCTCCACATAACCCTATGTTTTTCCATTTTTCCTAGCTTCCTAATATTATTTTAGAGTTTTCTTGAATTTTTCAGATTTTTCCAAGTCAGTTTAGTATTTTTCTTGATTTAATTCAGTTTTTAAGCATTTTTAATTAGCATTTAATACAAAAAAATTAAGAAAAGGTTCAAAAAAATAAGTTTTCATTTTTCTTAAGTTAAGATAAATATAAAAAGTCAAAAAAATATTTTTCTAGATTTTTCTTAGTTAAATTTGTATTTTTAAATAATTTAATTAGTTTTTAATAGTTTTTAATTCCTAGAAAATTCAAAAATAATCAGAAAAATACAAAAATAGTTTTGAAAATTCTATTTTGATATTTTAGATTTTTCTAAGTCTTAATTTTATTTTTCTATCTTTATTTCATAATTTCTTGCATTTTAAGTTATTACTTAATAGTCAAAAATAGTTTTTAATTAATAGTAATTAGATAAATAGTTGTAAAATTAATTTTCTTTTTCTATATATTTTCTTTTATCATTAGGTTTGTAAAAATATCATTTTCATATTTTTAGGATTAATATAGTGTAAGTTTCACATTTTTATTTGTACGACGCGTAGTTTTTAATTTCAGTTTTATAAAAACATAAAAACAAAAACATCATTTTGCAAATAGTGATAGCGTTTATTTAATAGTTTTTAACTTTTTAATTTCTTTTAATTTGCATTTAAGCCATTGTAATTTGTTGGCTTTTTCTGTAGTTAAAATCATATCAATCCCTTTTTCGTTCAAATTTCTCGATCACTATTCGTAGGGTGATCCATTGCATAGCTCGCTGGGACATAACGACCCGGGGAAACACTATACTCCCCAGATCTTCATTGCATTCGTGCTTGAGCCGTTTTAAGTTTGTTACGGTCTGCCATTCACAAGTGGCAGACTTGAGTGAGAAAACTTTACTGTTCGGGAGCGGATCAAATTTTTTGGCGCCGCTGCCGGGGAGCTGTGCTGATAATCTTACGTTTAGCAGATTAGTGATTTGGATATTCACTCTTTGTTTATACCATTTGTATGTGTTTATATTTTCTTTTAAAAATCAAAAACCCAAAAAGATTTTCACTCTTTGTTTTTACAAAATGTTTTTCAAAAATACCAAAAATATCCATCTTTACCCTCTCACATCTTTGATTCTTCATCCCTACCCCTCTGAAAACCTTTGATTCTTTCTATGTCTTATCCTCACCCTCTTGGTTGTAAATGGTGTGGTGGTCCTTATAATGGTGGCAATTGCCCCAGTTGTAGCATGGTGGAGTCAGGAAACGGGTCTGTCTATAACCAAGATCCCTATTCTTACCATAACACAACTGATTTATTCTATCAGCTACCACACTGTGAGACTCAGCAGTTTTACTGTTGTGAGTACTGTGGTGGTTCACACTCCAGTTCTGATTGTCCATCGGGAAACACGCTTGTGTATGAGCAGGTTCCTGATAACAATTATGACTACAACACATGTGACTCACAGCCACATCAGTTTTACTGTTGTGAGTATTGTGGAGGTCCTCACTTTAGCTCTGATTGTCAAACAAGGAATCCATTTCCTTGTAACAATTACGACTCTTCGTATCATGACCAACCTCTACAGTACCAAATGAATCAGGCACCACCTCAGCCTGATCCACTTCCTCAAAATCTTCTCCTTGATCTTTTGGATTTAGTGAAAGATTTGAAGGAATGTAAACATTCCCAAGATAATCCAAAATCCATGGAAGAATTGTTAGCTGAAGAGCAGGCTGCTAAATTAAATTCCAAAATTGCGTTTGAAAAATCTATTAGGGAATCAATTGCAAAAGAAAAAGCAGCCAGATCTAGCTCTCAATTTCGTTTCATTCCTGATGACAGTGATGATGAGGATACACTTGATATCCTTCAATTTTATAAAAATTCATCAAGTTCATCAGTTGATATCCCAGCAGTTGAGATTCATTCTCAAACAACTGCTATCACACCCGATATTCCCACTCACTCTCTGAATATGGGGGACGAGCATCTTGACACTGTTCCTGAAAAGGAATCGGACGAATTCATAAAGTCTAGTGTTGAGAACCTTGTCCCAATCCCGAGAGAGTCACAGGGAACTTTTGATCATATGTGTGATTCTCTTTCCCCTCTTGAGTGTTCAAATGATCATTTGGAAACTTTTTCCGATTTTAGCGACGATTGTGCTTCCTTTGGAAACATCGAGTACGTTGAGGCATCACTTCCACAGTCTGATGCTGATCATCTTCTTGAGGAGTTCTCCGGTGAACTCACTCACATCAATCCACTCTTTGATTTCGAAGCCGATCTGGGAGAGACTGAAAGTCTCATTGATAATGATCGTTCACTCACTTCTTATCCCAACAATCCAATAGAGAATATTGATCACTTTGTTCCCGAAGCATTCAAAGCTACTTTCACCAATCCTCTATTTGAATTCAACTCTGAATTCACTTTAATTTCTGAGAATCCACTCTTTGATACTCAGATTGAGGATAGTGATGAGCCCACAATGGAACAAGAGTTCACAATTTCACTTCATGTGAATGATTCTCTTCATGAAGAGTTCTTCGGTGAACTCTCTCATGACATATCTCCTCCGGAACATGATCATTTTTATTTTGATCTTGAGGATGATATTAGCTCAGAGGAAGGTGTACTCTATCATATGAGTTTGCTTATTAATGATACTACCTTCACCCTTCCTCCCGATACGTCTACATTTGAGGATGAAGAATGGATCCTGATTGTTATCAAAATCTTTCTTCCTTTCCTCAAATATCTTGTGATTTCTCTCCATCTTCACTCCTGCGGGAATGAAGACACTATCTTTGACCCCGGCATTTTCATTTATTATTTGTGAGCCGGTTCTATGTATATCTCATCGGTGTGGAACTTTCACGTACTTCAATGTTTATCCAAACATCTTGAATGAAAGTCCGATGGAGATTGTTTCTTCCACTTTGCTTCCCCGTGAACCAATGAATTCAGGGTCGAGTCAAGCTAGCGACTCGGTAACCAAAAACAGTAGCTTAACATGGGTTTTCACCCGTGTGTACCACCCTAGTGTGGGGGAGTTGCCCCACATGTTATATATATATAAGTTTCATGAAAAAAAAAAAAAAAAAAAAAAAAAAAAAAAAAAAAATCATCTTTCTAAATAATGGCCGTAGTATTTCCCTTTTACGTTCTATGTTTCGGCATAACCGCCGGTACTTTGAATATTGAGGGAAATATTCATTTCTAAGTGTGGGGGGGAATTCTCACGAATTTTATCATGTAATAATACCAATTCCCCCGTTTTTGGCCAATTTTTTTTTTGGAGTAAGTGTTCTGCACTTACTCAGCTTATGGTTATCAGTCCGCCATGTCTAATAAACTAAAGGATTGGCTAATCCAGGAGCAAACGGCTCCTGGTAAAGATATCTCAAATCCGTTGACGGCTTGCAATTTGCCCAAAATTGTATGGTATTCAGCTCACCATATCCTTAAAAGTGAAGAGTTGGCTAGCCCGCAAGTTTATGGCTTGTGGTAAAGGCAGTGGAAAAACCATAATTGGTAATCAGCTCACCAAAGATAATATTGATAATTTATCTAAGAGTTGGCTAGTCCAGAGCAAACGGCTTCTGGTAAAGACAAAATCAAATCCGTTGAAAGCTGGTGGTTTGCTCAAAATCACATGGTTATCAGTGTACCATGGTTCTTACTTGAACTGAAACATTTGGCTACTCCAGAAGTAATAGCTTTTGGTAAAGAGTTTCAAATCCATTATGTTTTCTCAAAAGATTGCTAGGGACTAGCAATAGTTTAGTGTGGGGGATTGATGAGTGTGTAAATACTCATCATTTTTTGTTTAATCTGAACTGCAAAACGTCTAAAAATGCTCAGAAATGCATCAAAATACTGAAAATATCTCAAAATTGCATTTTATATGTTTCAGATGCAAAATGTTTAAAATCAGATGAAAAATGAGCAAAGTTTGCATAATTGGCAGTTTCAGTCCCCCAAGTTTCAAAAATTGTCAGAAATAGTCCCTGAGCACATAATTTCAAAAGTAAAATCACCAAAGGTCCTTTTAAAATCATAAGTTGTCAAAATTAGTCCTTTGGTGAAAAATGTCAAAAGTTTTGAGAAATTACAAGTTTGGTCCTTCAAATTTAAAAATTGGTCCCTGGAAAATTTGAAAATGGCAACTTTGGTCCTTGTACAATTAACACATGTCAATTTCAGCCCTTGGAAACAACTTTGCAGGTTTGGCAGTATTGGTCCTCCAATTTTCAGAAATTGCAAACAAGGTCCTTGATTATTATTAACCTTTTGCACCCTTGGCCTTGTCAAAAGCCTTTTGGACCCCTGCCTACCCAAATTGGACCCTATCATTATCACCTTTGAACCCCTCTAATATAATAAAACCAGTCAAACCCCTTTGACTGCCTCTTTTCCCTCCCAACTCACGGGTATCACCTTCATCATCACATAAACCTGCAACACCCCTGCTAACACTCCACCATCATCATCCCTACCCCCCTTCCAAACACAACACTCCAAAGATACATTTAATGCACCCTCTACCTACCTCTGCCCTCTCCAGCTGGCTTAAACAACTTTTGGCGCCAAAACTACTTAAACGGCTAAGATCCAATTTAGCAATCCAAGGGTCAGTTTGGTTGCTGGGAACTATTCAGAGGAGAGAGAGAGGAAGGATTGATGTATAAAAGGAGCAAAGAGAAGGAAAAAGAGGGGGTAGTTAGTTTAATTTTTTACAATGTATGTCGTTTTAAGCTTATCTTGTCTTAACTAGTTCTCAATTGAAATTTCCAGTTATTTTGTATCAAACATAGTAGTTTTAATGTATTGCAACTCTGTTTAAACATCAATTCAAGTTAATGTTTATTTTCCATAATCTATGTCCACTGTTGGAATTTTTATTTTCAAACTCTTTTGTTTAAGCTTTTAGCAGCTCAGTTTCAATCTCCAACAAGCTTATATAAGCTTATAATAGCTTTTTGTAAGCTTGTAATCAAGTTTCAAGCATTTTAGAAATCTGGTCAATAAAAGTCAAACTTGGAGCAAATCTGATGCAGGAATGGAATGGGTTGATTCAGACATGGAATTGGGTTGATTTTTAGTCATTTGGGTTGATTTGGATAGGTTAGAGGTCCTGGTTTCATAGTTGGCAAGCCATTGTGGCTAAGGACATGTGTAAGTCAATTTCTAGATTCATAGCATAATCTGCTTTTGTAGATTATAAGTATTTTAATCTATTCATTAATTATCACTTAGGTTAGTAAAGTTTAGTTGGATCATTTAAACCAGTTGGTGCAACAGTTTGTCTCATTAAAATTGCTTATCTGTAAAAATAAGGGGTGTTTGGTTTATAGCTTAATCTTTACTAGAGATGTGTTCATGAGTTGAAACCTGTTGTTCCATGTTTGCTAAGCTTATTTGAGCTCATATGAGTCATTAAATTGAGCCTGCAACCACCTAAAGTCAACATCAATCAAAATCTGTCTCACTGCTTCAACTGTTGTGATTTTGGATAATCAAACTCTTTTTTTGTGTTTAAAGTCATTAGATAAAGCTTGCATTAGTGTCATTACATCAAAGTACTTCATAACCTGTCCATAAATTGGATTCAAAGTTCATTTTGGTCAAAGTTCATAACTGTTGTCAAAAGTCAAAATTTAGAAAACCTGTTTTGGGGCCAACTGCAAGGATTTTTCATGAGCTCATTTTTGAGCCACATGAAGTGAAACTTGGCATTTTGAAAACTTCAGCTGGTGTCCTTTCTTATCACCATTTTATTATATTTTTGCAAATTTTTTAGAAGTCTCAAAACTGCTTCTCAAGTAAGCCCTAGTTGCCCTGCTCCACAAACTCAACTTAAACTGAGTTTTCTCAGTTTGTGCAGCCACTTGCACAGGGCTCATAAGAGCTTCCCAAGGTCTGACTTTTGGTTTGTTAGGTCTCACCTAGGTCTAGTTTAAGTTTTTATATTTGGTTGTTGTTGTCTAGCTTATTTGAGTGCTTATCTTTAAGCTGCAAATTGCCCTCAGAAAATGTTGTTGCACTTGAAACTCAAACACATCAAATCTGTGCTAATCACATTTCAGAGGTTTAAGCCTGTTGTTTTTGGTTTCATTTAGTTACTTTAGCATATTTTGAGCTTCTGTGAGAAGTTGGTAGCTTATTGTGGTGTTTGGCTTATTTGAAGTGCTTATTTCTAAGCACTTCCAATAGCAGTTGCATTTTCCTACACACAACCCCATGTTTTTCCATTTTTCCTAGCTTCCTAATATTATTTTAGAGTTTTCTTGAATTTTTCAGATTTTTCCAAGTCAGTTTAGTATTTTTCTAGATTTAATTCAGTTTTTAAGCATTTTTAATTAGCATTTAATACAAAAAAATTAAGAAAAGGTTCAAAAAAATAAGTTTTCATTTTTCTTACGTTAAGATAAATATAAAAAGTCAAAAAAATATTTTTCTAGATTTTTCTTAGTTAAATTTGTATTTTTAAATAATTTAATTAGTTTTTAATAGTTTTTAATTCCTAGAAAATTCAAAAATAATCAGAAAAATACAAAAATAGTTTTGAAAATTCTATTTTGATATTTTAGATTTTTCTAAGTCTTAATTTTATTTTTCTAACTTTATTTCATAATTTCTTGCATTTTAAGTTATTACTTAATAGTTAAAAATAGTTTTTAATTAATAGTAATTAGATAAATAGTTGTAAAATTAATTTTCTTTTTCTATATATTTTCTTTTATCATTAGGTTTGTAAAAATATCATTTTCATATTTTTAGGATTAATATAGTGTAAGTTTCACATTTTTATTTGTACGACGCGTAGTTTTTAATTTCAGTTTTATAAAAACATAAAAACAAAAACATCATTTTGCAAATAGTGATAGCGTTTATTTAATGGTTTTTAACTTTTTAATTTCTTTTAATTTGCATTTAAGCCGTTGTAATTTGTTGGCTTTTTCTGTAGTTAAAATCATATCAATCCCTTTTTCGTTCAAATTTCTCGATCACTATTCGTAGGGTGATCCATTGCATAGCTCGCTGGGACATAACGACCCGGGGAAACACTATACTCCCCAGATCTTCATTGCATTCGTGCTTGAGCCGTTTTAAGTTTGTTACGGTCTGCCATTCACAAGTGGCAGACTCGAGTGAGAAAACTTGACGGTTTTGCACGGATCAAAAACCATAAAAAAAATTATAATATGTATACTGTTAGCCAAGGACCAAACTAGATACAGTCAAGATTTTGTAGTAGTCAAACAACACTAAAGCTTCCTAAACTTACAAATTACTGTACATAACATCTACTTTCTAGAAGGGATCCAAAACAAGAAAACCACTGAGTTTCTAAACCCACTAAATAAACCATAGAAAAACGAAAATGATGACTATCAACGAGAAAACACAGAAGTTCCTCAAACGGCAAACTTTCACCTTCTCAAGAAGATCGGCTATGGATGCTTGGTGAGCAACCTCTAGCTCGTTTGCCCTGTCGCCCGCGTTGACAGCCTCCAGTGTCTCAGTAATGAGGCCGATTTGGCATTCTTGTAATGCCGCCTCATTCCGATGAAGGTATCTCTGCAACGAGAGGATCACCTCCCTTGCTCTCGGTGTCGTGGGTGGATCGTACCACCCATTGATGGGACATCTTGATCCCTAAAAAGCAAATATCAAAAGTTGGGGA
The DNA here is from genome assembly GCA_019973895.1 of Chrysanthemum seticuspe. Classification (NCBI taxonomy): domain Eukaryota; kingdom Viridiplantae; phylum Streptophyta; class Magnoliopsida; order Asterales; family Asteraceae; genus Chrysanthemum; species Chrysanthemum seticuspe. The sequence continues at coordinate 206,826,473 of BPTQ01000009.1, read as the reverse complement.
TCACATTGAAACTTAAACTCATAACTTGAAAGTTAACTTTTAAGCTAAAACAACCATTACACTTAAACCATGATTAAAGTATAAACGAAACATTTTGACTAAAAACACCCAACCATTAATGCACCTCAACTGGACATGAATACTAACGTCTACCGGTGTTTATCGTTGTTCCAGCAAGTCCTTACCACCGCCCGCCTACCACAACTACAACGCACCATTATTGAGATTTGATCGAAAAAATTAAAGATAAAATTTTATGAGAGAGAGGAGAGTTTAGGGATGTGTGGTGAAAAAAGTTTAGCTTTTAATAGCTTAAAACTACTGTGGCAATCCTAGAAGTCGCGTGGTACTTACACGGTTTAATAAAATAAACGAAATTACGAAATGATGATTATGAACTCGGACAAAAGACAAAATGAAACGGAAAGGAACGAGGTTGACCATAGCATTACGGGTCAAAGGACAAAAACTTGAAAAAAAGACTCACGGCGACATAAATGCTAACTTTCAGGCCCCGGCGATGTTTTTTGGTAAGTTTAGGGACCAACGGTGTATTTTTGTCTTAAACTTATAATTGCATGTATATTCTAAATCTTAGATATGTCATATAAATGCAAATAACTATTTAATATATACGATCAGTTTTTCATGTATTCGTATTCGATATGAGATAAGGTGGCTTTTTTGTGAGATTAAATATTGTCTTGATATATTGATTTTTGTCATATAGTCATTTTAAACCTCGGAACATCGTACATTTGGAACAAATATTGTTTTTACTATTTATAAAACTATATTAACATAATTTAGAGTTTAAAACTATATTACGAGTAAATAATTATTTTGATATATGTGGCATATTAAAGGTTTAGAAGTTATATATATGCAATTACGAATGTTTAGAAAGGATACATATGCAATACAAAAGTTTAAAAACGATATACATGTAATTAGTAGTTTAATTTGGATATATATGCAATTTTTGAGCTTTTGAAATGATATGTATGTAATTATATATTTAAGTTGGATATATACGCAATTTTGAGTTTTTGAAAGAATCAAGGGCGGACCCAAAACACTAAGCCATCATGTGCACAATTTTTTTACGAGTTTAAAAGAATCAAAAATAAACTTAACTGTACGATTTCATTAAAACTGGTAAAGAAATTTAGAAAATACCTCTAGGTCCCTACGATCTTTAATATCGAAAAGTCGCTTACGTATAACCTCATTAGTAACATTTAAAAGTTTTTCTTTCTCTACAACACAAATTAATGCACCATTAAAATATTCTTCACCTATCCAATTACGCAAATCTATCTTCACAAGCTTCATTTTAAAAAAGGATCTTTCAACTGTAGCAGTTGCAATAGGCGAAATCAACGCCAACTTATAAACGATAGGACCAAAGGATGAAAGGTATGTTTATTGTTCTCTTTCATCAAACTAGCAAGTTTGGAAATACTAGACAACTCTGCAAAATCCTTATCATTACTCATAATATGATGGTAAACAGCAAGATCGATAGGAAGACTTAAGCTCTCCATATAAGTAAAATTATGTGGATATATCTCACTAAGTTTAACAAACTTCCATACGTTGAAATCTGAAAATGAATTGTGTGAACTCAACGCCACCATATTTTCTAGTAATTCGGTGCTTAACTTACTAAAACGATCACTAAACTCTTTAATTTACATATCCAAAACTGTATTGAAAATATCAACCTCAAAATGATGTTGATTGGTAATTTTATTCCTCTGGCTTTTTGAATGAAATTCAGCCATATTCACCATCTGAATACCATGTAATTCACAAAAAAAAATTATATTCTTCAAGAGTGAAGGAAAACCTGATGCCCTCGTCTGCTTCAATGCTCTTATGGTTCCTTTCACCAATGAAACGGCTTCCAAAATAGTTCAACATTTATTTTGAAAATGTCGTGACAATACATCAGTGATCCCCAACATATGCAACAATAAGTACAAGTAAAACACAAAATCTAGTGTCTTGAAATATGTTATAATGCCAGACGTTGTTTCTCGATTAACCAAAGTATTACCATATTCTTTAACAAAGTGAAGGACCTTAAGAACTTCTGGAAACAACTTTATCAAACTGATTATGGTTCTATGATGAGAACTCCACGTGTATCTCCGGCTCATGCAAGAGTAACCTCTTAGTTTTTCCCTCCCTGTTTCAATTTTAACTCTAGAAATTTCTTTCTCTAGTCTTTCTTTGTGAGTTTCTCGCATAAAATCTTTTAGTTTACAAGAACCACAAACCACATTTGTAACAAGAGATAAAATATCAAAAAAGTCATCGATACCGTCATGGTTTTTTGCAACAGCCACAACCGCTAACTGAAATTGGTGAGCAAAACAATGTATATAATATGCTGTAACACCTCCAAATCTCGGTACAGCGGAAGACTTAATCAAGTTTTTGGGGCATTACATGGATTGGTACATCACACAAGTATAGCAAACAAGATAGTCATTTATAACTCAAAAACCAATCCCAAATTTAATTATCCAATACAATCATCCCAAAATAGTTAAATGTAAGGCCCAACATAATTTATAAAATAGGTCCGCATAATATTATCAGAGTTTAAATATGATCCTTCAACCATGCCTCATTGCCAAGCTTCCACAGAACAAGCATTCCAAACATCACTTAAATACCTGAGAAAAACATGCTAAAAGATCAGCTAACGCTGGTGAGTTCATAGGTTTAAATTTAAATTCAACATTGGACCTGTAGGAGTTTATTTGCTATGCAAGACCTAAGATAGATACACAATATCACACCAATCACATACCAATATCACAATCAACAATACCATCAATAACATATCTGACGTCATAGTAGGGCCCTAAGCGACACTAGCCAGCGCAGTTGTAGCAAGGTCTAGAACAAATGCTACCCTAGACTAGGTCGAGGTAGAAGTCTATACTTAGCTAGGCAAGTGTCATAGCAATATGATTGCTACCCTAGACTAAAGCAACAACTACCACATATCTATCTAAACAGTCAAGCACATAAGCAAATCAAAATAGTTTAAAAGCTCCAAAAGAGTAGCATGATTTCTCACCCAAAATTAGTTAAAAACATAGATAAAAGTGGGGCTATGAAACTCACCTCAATCAAGCAACGCACAAACAAACACTGGCAACGAAGATAACAGCTAACACGACTCAGCAACTACTGACTAGGCACAACCTATTAATATAAACCAATTCTTAATATATATTTCCCAAAATCAACGTTATCTACCCCAATGTATTCCGTTTCTTTATCTCCAAAAATATCTTGTTTCACTGTTTAATCCTAGCGTTTGGTATCGTCGTGTGTGTGTATCGACTCAACATGATATCATGAATGCACTCAAATAACCACAATGCGACTCAATGCAACACAATGAGACGTCTAAGCGATAAGCTCCATAGTCCAATAAGTTTTGGAATAAATAGTAGACCTTATCGAATTCTTCAACTCGATAAACTCAATCATTTATTAGTGTCGCTTATTATCCCATAAATCGGTCGCATCCTAACGAGTCATAAGGATAATTCACCCATTAATAATGCTATCCTATGTACCTAGCGGGCTCTTATTAGATTCGTCAACCTAATAAGTCCGCTATCTACGTGGATCAACGCTATTAATGTTAGGTCATTCGTAACCCATGCACAAGACGTAAATAGAATTAAATACTTGTGTGGAAAACTAGAAGGGGGGGTTGAATAGTTTTGCCAATTTTAAGTTAGTTTCAAAAACTTTAGAATCGATATTATGTGAAATCGTATGGAAGTAGAGAAAGTATAGATCTAATGATAAAGCAAGTAAATAAAGTAAAGCAAGGGATAGAAATGACACAACCGATTTATAGTGGTTCAGCTACAAGGACACCTTCCTTGCCCTACTCCACTCCCCGAGTCACCTACTCGAGAGTTCAAGCACTATGTCAACAAACTCCTTCAACTTGGCGGAGAAGCCTTCACAACGTTGCTTACACGTTTTTCTGGTACAAAGCTAAATACCGAGTCCGTAACACGGTGGACCAAACCAACACGACTATTACACAAAAAATATGTGAAATATCAAATACAACATCTTTGCTACATAAATCTTGTGGAGGAACAAATCAATCAAGGACCCCTTGCTTGGATGACTTGTAGAATGCTCGTGATCTAGCCTTAGAGAAGGACCTATATGAGAATCACTAAAGAAAGAAAGAAGAAGAACTCTCTAGATCAAGTGATCGTTTGTTAGAAGAGAATGAGAGTATATGAGAGAATTAGTAAGAAGAGGGGTGAGTTCGAATGATGAAATGGCTCTTTATTTATAGGCAAAACTTGCCACTGTTACTCGGATCCCACGGATCCCTCCCACAAGGGATCCGTCTAGTGTAAACCTAGGGATCCGTGGGACGCTCCTCTTTGCCCATGGGTTTTTTGGTTATGGGTCATGGGTTATGGGTTGGTCCATGGGTATTTCTTTAGATACAATGTATCTAATGAGTACAATGTATCTAGTCAAGTGGGTATGGGTCAATACCATGGGTTATGGATATGATCCATGGGTTGTGATTTTTACCCATCCTTATAAACTATTACAACAAATGATTTATTACAACAATTTGTATTAAATGGCTATATGTAAATGCTTTACAAAAATAACATGTATCCTTATAATTGTACTTAAGATAACATTATATTTGTTATCAACAAAACACAAAGAGATCGCAAAATATTAATAAACGTTTTTACGGTTTATTTGTATTAACAATCTCCCCCTTTTTGTTGATGACAAAACATAATGTTATGATGAGTAAAACTTAAGAATGGATGTATGTTTTGAAAGCCCTAAGTTTTACTTCTTCTCCCCCTTTTTGTCGAAACAAAAAGTTAACCCATCGAAGAAATAAAATGTGGAAAAATAGTCCACGTATCGCTTACTCCATCTTGACGGTAGCTCCCCCTAGTTTGGGGCGTCAAGTGAAGAAAAATAAAAAATCCTACAAAGAAAAGGTTAGTAGTAACATGCATAAGTAATCTTGTGATTGACAAGAATCAAGATTGGGAGACAAGGTATGTAAACAAGGCCTTGTAATTAAACAACAAAATGTAGTGGTATTTATGCCACATACAAGCATGTAAAAGTAAGAACAAGACTTGATCTTGAAAATGACTCAAAAGAAAAATACTAAAAATTGAAATTAGTAATAATGATTCCTTCCATGCTTGCATAAGGTTATGGATGGAGGTTTTGATGAGTAATGGTATTGATGCGATCAAGTATGAGGTTGAGTATGAATCGCATTTCTTCCCTAACTTCTATTGCAATATCCCTAGTGGATTGGCAATGTTCACAATGTAACTGATGTGGGTAATGAGTGCAGAAATTTTCCGGGTTGTTTTGGTTTGTGAGTTGCGGAAGATGTGGTGGAAAAATAGGAAAATATGGATCAAAGTCCAGAATGTTTGGAAGTTGTGGTGGAAAAGAACCTAGATGTTCTTGTAGCTCAATGGGAGCTAAGGATGGGGAGGTTTCAAGGTCTTTGAAAGTTGTGTTTGGAGAACTTGGAGGTGTCAAAAAGACTATTTCTTTTTGTTTTGGTTGTTGAGATCTTGTTGGAGTCTCAAGGAGTTCCAAAATAGTGACTTTAGGTGGTGAGTTGATGGATGATGAAGTTGGTGTACTTGTTGGTGATAAAGGAGGTGCTATAGTGGAAGCATCTTATGGTGAGTTATTTGTTGGTGATGAGCCATTCGATGATGGTTTTGCTAAGCAACAAGTTCGGATGTTAATCCGTGCGGATATCCTAGATTTTGATTGTGGTATTTTGGAAGGTGGGAGTACAAAAGTTTGGATTTCATGAGGAGGATTGTTTGTACTAAGTGATTTATCTAAGTTGTAAGATCTTTTGGATGACATGGTGTTGTTTGTTTGTGAAGATGAGATGAATATGCAAGCATTTTGGGAGTCCTATATATAGAAAAACAATGCATTGTAATGAATGCTTGACCCAAAATGTGGATTAAAATCTAATGATTAGATATGAATTTAAGGCATGCGATCATGAGAACACAAGCATTAAAGAACATACTCCAAAAAAAATGAAAAGATATTGGAGTTTTCATCCAAAGTGAGAAAAATAGAAGATAAAACTAGCTTCTGTCTCACGGATCCCACGGATCCTTCCCTTGAGGGATCCGTCCAGCATTAAGGCTGGGATCCGTGGGGCTGGTGATTCAGGCAGCACAAAATTTTCCTTTTGGAAACATTTTTGACTAGTCTGTGCCTATATGCAAACTATTTGGAGTTGCGGTTATCTCGCCTCCTAAAAAGAAAATAAACTAGAAGTGAAAAAGCATACTATTATGTGAGATAACCCGAGTGCTCCTAATTCATTGTTGCTTAAATGAACGTACCCGAAAACACATATTAGTTATGTGTCCTCTTTAGCATTCAAAAGACATGAGATGCAATGAAAACGGGTTTTTACTTTGTATTAATAATGAAAAAGCGATTTGTCCTAGACGTGAGAAATTGATTTTGTGAAATTGATACGGGAAGAGGTATCATTTTTAGAAAAATTTTCAAAAAGAGGTTTCTATGTGCGAATAAAAATCGTTTTATCCTTTGAAAAGAAGATATGTATGTAAATATATGTTTGCAACTTGTACTTATTTAAAAAAAATAAGAAAAACTATGAGTTATAAGTGAAAAACTTATCTTGGGTTTTGAAAATTCCCGTATTGTTTGTGAGTTGTGCGTGAAATAGAGATCCTAGACTCAGAAAGAAGAAGGCTAGTGTTTACATACCTTGTAGAGTTAAAAAGTAAATTACGACGATTGTTCCATGAGACCAAGACTAAGACGAAGTTGGTTGATTTGTTCCCGCTTCAATGGTTTGGTGAGGACGTCAGCTATGTAGTCTTTGGATGCTACCTTCTCAATAGAGATGTTCCCCTTTTGAACATTGTCTCTTAAGAAGTGATGACGAATCTCTATATGCTTTGTGCGAGAATGTAATACCGGATTCTTGCTTAAATCAATGGCACCTTTGTTGTCACATAGAATGGCTGTGTCACTTAGATGAATGTTGTAGTCAATTAACGCTTGTTTCATCCATAGTGCCTTGTTGGCATGCTTTGCCGGCGGAGACGTATTCGGCTTCGGTTGTTGATATTGCTAATGCCGTTTGTTTCTTAGAAAACCAAGATGTTAAACAACATCCCATAAAAGTACATACCCCACTTGTACTTTTTCGGTCAACATAATCACCTGCATGGTCAGAATTTTCATATACAATTGTTTCTACTCCCGTGCCCTAAGGATACCATAATCCTAATTGTGTAGTACCCTTAATGTATCGAAATATCCTTTTTACGGCTTCTAGGTGTGATGTTTTAGGGTCTTCTTGAAACCTAGCACATAGACAAACACTAAACATGATATCCGGCCTACTAGCCGTGAGGTAGAGAAGACTACCAATCATGCCACGATATTTAGTATTCTCAACGGATTCGCCGTCTTCATCTTTTGTGAGTTTGGTGTCGGATGACATTGGTGTCCTAATTGGTTTTGACTCTTCTAAACCAAATTTCTTTAACATCTCTTTTATGTATTTAGATTGATTAAAGAAGATACCATCTTCTACTTGTTTGATTTGTAGACCAAGAAAGAAACTAAGTTCTCCCATCATACTCATCTCGAACTCGTCATGCATGATTTTAGAGAAATCATCACACATGTCTTGACAAGTAGATCCGAATATAATATCATCTACATATATTTGAACTATGATTATATGTGACTCTCTTTTCGTAGTAAAAAGTGTGTTGTCAACTAACCCCATGGTATAGTTGTGTTTGATTAAGAATGATTTGAGTCTATCATACCAAGCTTTTGGAGCTTGTTTAAGACCGTAAAGGGCTTTCTTTAACTTATACACATGTTTAGGTTTTTCAAAATCGATGAAGCCCGGAGGTTGAGCTACATATACTTCTTCATTAATAAAACCATTTAGAAAAGCACTTTTGACCTCCATTTGATAAAGCTTTAGATCATTAGCACAAGCATAAGCAAGAAGTATTCTTATAGACTCTAATCTAGCCACGGGGGCATAGGTCTCATCAAAGTCTATTCCTTCTTGTTGGTTATACCCTTGGGCAACGAGTCTAGCCTTGTTTCTAGACACTACTCCATTTGCATCTAACTTGTTTTTATAAACCTATTTGGTTTCTATTATGGTTTGATTACTAGGTGGAGGGACAAGTGTCCAAGCATCATTAGAAACAAATTGATTTAACTCTTCTTGCATAGCCATTACCCAACTTTCATCTTTTATGGCTTCTTGCGTATTCTTAGGTTCTATGGTTGAAACAAAACAAAATAGGCTACTTTGGTTTTGAACTTGAGACCTTAAGGTTCTTTCATTTAACTTTCCTATGACCTTATCTACGGGGTGATCTTTGGACTCTTTAATATTTATGAGTTCATTATTTGAAGATTCTTCTTCTTCTTCATTTATCTTTTTCTTTATTACAATAGCTTCACTTTCTACAATCTCGTCATCGACAAGAGGTGGAGAGGGTTTGGGTGGACTTTCATCAAATTTTACATTTAATGACTCTTCTACCTTCATTGTTTCTTTATTTAGTATGACGTAAGCTTTGCTATTAGGGGAGTAACCTAGAAAGATACCTTCGGTTGATTTAGGATCAAATTTTGTAAGGTAATCTTTAGTGTTAAGAAGAAAACATTTGCTACCAAAGACTCTAAAGTGATCTAACGTAGGCTTTTTGCCTCGAAGTAACTCATATGGAGTTTTAACTAAAATTGGTCTAATTAAGACTCGATTAAGTATGTATGTTGAAGTATCAATGGCATTGCACCAAAACTTTTGAGGTATGGATTGCTCATTTAGGATGGTGCGACTCATTTCTTGTAGGGTTCTATTCTTTCTTTCAACTAGCCCATTCGATTGTGGAGTGCGCGGAGCCGAGAAGTTGTGAGTAATACCATTAGCGTCACAAAAGGATCCAAATTGCACTTCATTATCGAATTCCCTACCATGATCCGTTCTAATAGACACTATAGGACTTCCTAGTTGTCTTTGGATTTTCTTGCTTAATATTTCAACATAACTAAATGTTTCCGTTTTATTCTTTAAGAATTGTGTCCATGTGTACCTAGAGTAATCATCCATTATGACCAAAGTGTAGTAGTTGCCTCCATAACTTTGGATAGCGGATGGACCAAATAAATACATGTGTAGTAATTCTAGACACTTAGTTGTAAACACCATGTTTTTACTTTGTGACTAGAATGAACTTGTTTTCCTTCATTACAAGCATCACAAAAGTGATGTTCATATTTTAACTTAGGTAGATCTCTTACTAGATCTTTGGATGATAGCGATTGAAGAAGTCCCATATTCGCATGACTCAATCTTCGATGCCTAAGGTCGAAGTATCATCCATAGAGGTAAGACAAAGTTTGTCTTTAGGTTCATTGCCGATTTTAATAACATAGACTCCATGTTTCCTAATTCCTCTTCCTATGGTTATGCCATTTTTTAATATCTTCCTACCGGTTTCGGAAAAAAGTACATTGCACTTTTTATCACATATTTGTCCTATACTTAAGAGGTTAAAGTTTAGGTTTTCTACGTGACACACATCGTTAATGGTTAGAGATTTGTTAGAAATCGTACCTTTACCGATGATTTTACTTTTGCTATTTCCAAACACCACATTTCCTCCATTGAAGGATTCATATGTGGAGAATAGATCTTTATTTCCGTTCATGTGCCTCGTGCACCCGCTATCCTTGACCCATTTATCCGGATCTAGGTCGATATTTAAGCACACCTAAGAAAACAATTAACTCAAAAGTTTGGTCCCCATTTGTTCATGGGTCCATTAGTGTTAAACATTCCATTCATGTTAGACATGTATGGATAAGGTGAATATGCATTCCATGGTGTAAAGTTTTGAAGGGGAAAACCATTTTGCATATTTGGGTTCCATCCCATTTGATGGTTACTTCTCGGGTAAACATTATTAGGTCTCCTAGATGGATTAGGTTTCGAAAAAGATGGAGCTTTGTTTCTTGAAAAAATAGGATTATATTTTGGAGGTGGTTGTCTAGTGGTAAAATGAGTTGGTTTCTTCTTATTACCGATAACAAAATCAGTTCGAGATGAAAAAGCTATGTTATTACCACTGTTTGCTTCAGCAGACCCACAGATCCCTGGCTGTACACTAGCCGGTTCCCTTTTTGTGGGATCCGTGGGATCCGCCACAACAGTGGCTTGTTTTTCTAGTGCCTTAACAAATTGTGTTTATTTGTTTTCACTAGTTGACGCATCAAGTTGCTGAATACCTAAACCTTTTTGGTTGTTTCCGGTTTTAACACTATTTAATATCATATCTAAAGTATTCGTACTCATTCTAGCAATTTTAGAATCTAGTTGATCAACTAGTGTTTGAAGTTGAACACAAAGTTCACATTCACCACTTGCTATTTTACCCTTTTCTAGACGTTTCAATTTTTCTTTTAATTCTATGACTTCCTTATCTAAACGTTGGTTTTGACTTTTAAAAAGCTTGTTTTTGTTAATTAGTTTGAAGCTAATATTGCAAAGTTTTTCATATTCGTTATGCAATGAGTCATCATCTAGTGATGAGCTACTATAGTATTCGTGACATACCTCGTCATTTGCCATGAGACAAATTTCTTCGTCCTCCTCATCGCTCATTCCCCACGTGCCGCTCACGAATGCCTTTTGATCATCCCGTTTGGGACACTTACTAATAAAGTGGTTTGGGTCCCCACATTTAAAGCAAGCACGATCATCCCTTGGCTTCTTGTCATCTTTGCTTTTCCGGAATCCTTTTTTGTCGTCATACGGTTGTTTGACGTATCTTCCCTTCCTTCTAAAGAACTTTTTAAAGTCCCTTACCGCCATAGCATACTCCTCCTCGTCACTATCCAAAGGGAGTTCTCTTCATCGCTCGAGGCCTTTTTGGCTTTAAGGGCAAGAGATTTGTGTTTCTCTTTCACCTTTGAGGCTTCGGAATCTTTAGCAAGGACAAGCTCGTAGACTTTTAAGTTTCCTATGAGTTCATCAAGGGTGAGGATTGTCAAATCTTTTGACTCTTTGATTGCCGTCACCTTGGATCTCCACTTGGATGGAAGTGCCCTTAGATATCTCCTAACATGGTTACGGCTAGAAAACGATTCATCAAGTGCTTGTAAAGATGTAATAATATTATTAAAATTTCAAATGAATGATCTATAGTTTCCTCATCCGATATTGAAAATTGTTCATATTGTTGAACAAATAAATCAATTTTATTATTTTTAACTTGTTGATTACCTTGATGAGTTACAACTAAAGAATTCCAAATTTCTTTAGAGGTTTTAAGCATAGAAATTCTTTCGAATTCCTTTTTGGGCAAAGCATTATATAAAACCATTTTAGCTTCACTATTTTTCGAAAGCGTTTTCTTCATTTCATCGTTTAGTTTATCATGAGGTATGTTAACTAAATTTCCTTTATAATCTTTTGAGGTAGCCTCAAAATCACCTTCAACAATAATGTACCAAAGATCAATATCTTTAGACTTCACATACGTTTCGAATCTATTTTTCCAATATATAAAACCATTAGTGTCAAGTAGTGGTGGTCGTTGCATATATTGCCCTTCCTTGTAATTTTTAGAACCCATAGTGATCGAAAAGTATTTAAAATACGGTTTACTTTATAACTTTTATAAACTTAGCTCTGGTACCAATTGTGGAAAAATAGAAGGGGGGGGGGTTGAATAGTTTTGCCGATTTTAAGTTAGTTTCAAAAACTTTAGATTCGATATTATGTGAAATCGTATGGATGTAGAGAAAGTATAGATCTAATGATAAAGCAAGTAAATAAAGTAAAGCAAGGGATAGAAATGACACAACAGAGAAAGTATAGATCTAATGATAAAGCAAGTAAATAAAGTAAAGCAAGGGATAGAAATGACACAACCGATTTATAGTGGTTCGGCTACAAGGACACCTTCCTTGCCCTACTCCACTCCCCGAGTCACCTACTCGAGAGTTCAAGCACTATGTCAACAAACTCCTTCAACTTGGCGGAGAAGCCTTCACAACGTTGCTTACACCTTTTTCCGGTACAAAGCTAAATACCGAGTCCGTAACACGGTGGACCAAACCAACACGACTATTACAAAACAAATATGTGAAATATCAAAAACAAGATCTTTGCTACAGAAATCTTGTGGAGGAACAAATCAATCAAGGACCCCTTGCTTGGATGACGTGTAGAATGCTCGTGATCTCGCCTTAGAGAAGGACCTATATGAAAATCACTAAAGAAAGAAAGAAGAAGAACTCTCTAGATCAAGTGATCTTTTGTTAGAAGAGAATGAGAGTATATGAGAGAATTAGTAAGAAGAGGGGTGAGTTAGAATGAAAAATGGCTCTCTATTTATAGGCAAAACTTGCCACTGTTCCCCGGATCTCACGAATCCCTCCCACAAGGGATCCGTCTAGTGTAAACCTAGGGATCCGTGGGACGCTCCTCTTTACCCATGGATTTTTTGGTTATGGGTCATGAGTCATGGGTTATGGGTTGGTCCATGGGTATTTCTTTAGATACAATGTATCTAATGAGTACAATGTATCTAGTCAAGTGGGTATGGGTCAATACCATGGGTTATGGATATGATCCATATATGACATAAGCATGATGTCATGCAATGGGTTATGGGTCAAGCTCCATGGATATAGGTC
>BPTQ01000009.1:206534000-206803725 GCA_019973895.1 Chrysanthemum seticuspe | reverse complement strand
CAAAAATAGGCAAGTTCGCCGGTGCCTAAGCAAAATTTCATATAAAAGATTTATAGTTCCGGTTTTTCATATCACTTGTAAGCATCTCATATTTATTTTTCATATTACATATTCATTTCATACTCATCTCATCATTTTTGAGCAAAAACATGCAAGACTTGTGTTGTTTATACCATTTTTACCATAGATTTTTAGAGTTTAATATATATAGTCATCCTATAATTATTCCCTTGGTATATATTGGTCTTGATGATGTTTAGGAATCCATGACACCCTAAGAAGGTGTATGGTAGGATTAGAATAGCTTTGGAGTTGATTTGAAGGGATTGGAATAGGTTTAGTACGAGAAAAACTATTTTCGACTAGTATAAAATGTGTTCTGTCCTTGTTTTATTTTTCTGGAAAATCCGACAGTAGGCACGAATTTTTGGCCTTGATATTTAGAAAATATACTTTAAAACGAATCCGTGGCCGCTTGAACGGATAAAAACGGAGTTATAACGAAGAAGTTATGGATTTTACAAGTTTGACGACGAAATATATATTTTTTAGAAAATTCAGCAACCTATTTTTATCTTGTACGAGTCAAAAACGAGCCTTAAGCTTTACAAATTATTTCGAATTATCAAAAATATATTAGTATACTTTGATACGAAACTAAGGACATATAATACGTAGAAAACGGATTTGAAACGACAAAGATATGCACGTTTTCATAAATTGCCGTAACTTTATTATTTTAGAAAAACTATATTATTTTTACGAGACAAGTGTTACGGTAACTAAAATGACCATGTTGGAGGCTGTTTTTAACTATGATGTGGAACTTTTTGGAACGAAATGTCTTCTAATAAAATCAAGATCACCGAGCATATTTTTCAAAACAATTGACCGTTTGTATAGCGGAGTTTTAATAAATTATTTATGGATGTTTAAACTTGGCCGAAACTCATTTTTAACCAACATTTTAGACAAAACCACCATCTTTAACCCTTATTATCTTTATGTTCTAGACCTTTATGCCGAAAACTCCTGAACTGAAACTTTTAGATTTTGATACAAACTTTCCAAATCCGTCGAGTTCGTTTCCTAACGTGCAACGTACACCATTTTACGACTAGTTTTTCGAAGCCATTTTTGTCAATTTCATGAAATTTCCGACGACTTTATTTTACGACGAAAAGTGATAATTTCACTATAAATCATTACAAAACCATTGTAGGATGACATTTTGACGTAAATACTTGTAAAGTAATCTAAGATTGGTCAAGACGTCAAAAGAGTATTTTTCGACGATAAGTATTATTTTCAAAACTCACAAATGGTATAAATAACATACGAAATGCATGCACAACATTGTATCACACATTCATGACAACATATCATAACTCAGTCATAACATTCAATTTAGGTCGCGGATACTTTCCGAGCCTCATTTTAGTGCACTTCATTTTGTTAGCATATCAATCATACCAGGTGAGTTTTCATAGCCCCACTTTCTATTAATTGTGTACAAACTTTGGGGGGAGATACATGCTCAAACTATTTTCATTTACTTTCACAAGTACTCTAAACTTTTTCATATTACTGTGAGTTCATACCCCGCTTTTACTCGTTTAAATTCTTACAAACTATTTGGGGGAGATACATGCTTAAATACTTGTTTCACTCTTGCGAATACTCAAACCATTTATACAATTGTGTTACAATATACTTCTTATACACTTTGGACATTATGTGTGGTTTATTGCGATATGTGCCTTAATGTGCTAAACTAGTTTTCAATTATGCATCAACATACAAACTTTAGCAACTGGTTAACTCCTGCGGGAGCCGGCGGAGAGGTATTGATAGTACTATCGGGCTGACGCCCCCACCCTTGGGTCCTTGATGACGCGACCTGGGGTGAATATAATCCGTTATTCAATGAGACACAACAAACAATGTAGACTTGTCAGGAGGTTCAGTTGGCTGTGATTCTTTGCATTAAGTACATGTATATATCGTATGCACCTATGTCCTACTTACATACAAGATTGACAATTCTATATTTTGGCAATGGGTTGTAAACACACAGGTTGCAAGTTTTGTATGGGCGGAACTTGGAACTGAGTGGATTTACAATGCCTTTGCTGCATAAACAATTTTTGAAAGGCTTTACATTTCAACACAAACTCTATGAACTCACTCAACCTTTGTGTTGACACTTTTTAGCATGTTTTATCTCAGGTACCTAAGGCATTCACTTCATGGCATGCATATGGACATATCATAGAGTCGTGGTGACGACGCGTCTCACTCGGGATTTACAAACTTTAAAACATCGTTTGGCTTGTACAAACTTATTTCCGCACAAGTTGATTTTCATTTGAGACCAATACTTTGTAAACTCTGATTGTTTTAATAAATTAAACGATGTGTTTTCCAAACGACACTTTAGGTCGTTCGATATAACTGTAACTTTGATGCTATGACAGTCCTCCCCAAGGTATTCAATTCCGCTGCAAAACAGGTAATTTGGGGGTGTGACAGATTGGTATCAGAGCATCGGTTATAGAGAACTAGGTTGCATCATTGACCCTAGACTATAACCACATCATCATAGCATCTCATCATATCATTATAAGTGCATATTCTTTATACATGCGAACTTATGACTCAACACCAAACATCATATGAGTCGATTAGTCCAAGCATTGCATAGTTACTCCTAAATTATACATAGCCTGATCACCTATGTCTAATTCAGAAAGAATCATGCAATGAAGGGAGTAGTAGTCTTATATGAGTAAGCAATTCCGTAATCGAGCCAAATTTTCAAAAGATTTTCTTCAAACCACTTGTTTCCAGTTTGATCCGCGTGACAGTTCTTGTTTGATGAGTTGCAAAGATCAAGCTAGAAACAAGCTGTTACCTAAACCGATTTAGCCTAATCGTATGACAGTTCTTGTTTGATGAGTTGTGGGATTAAGTAAAAATCGGTTACCAAAAAGTCTTTTAAAAATTTTGCTCGAGAATGGGAAAGCCTGCCTTATCAAGCCTAATCATAAGGGAGCATGTCTTTAGAATGGAATATAGTCACGACATATGCATGAGCATTGACAAAATCATTTAGACCATACATGAGCATAAACTTTTAGAACCCTTGTCGCGTTTTGGGCCATAGTATCATTAATCGAATCGCGAGGACGCGATTCCTCTAACAGGGGAATGATGTCACAATTCTCAATTTCCGGTCAATTCTCAAACTCCATATTTATCATTTCATATCAATTTATTCATGACTTTACATTTCACATTAAACGCGTAAATTTTATATTAAATAAACGTTATCGCGTGAGTTATTATTTTAAATATTTAATCCGTTACTTCCAAAAATGATCCCAATATATTTTTATACTTACATTTAGTTTATAAAAACTATATTTTGAGTTTACCTAGTGTTTTAAATTTATTTGGTATATAAATCGTTAAAGTTATATTATTACGACGCTTTTCTTAAAAACTACACGATAATTATATTATCACTCAAATTATGCAAGAAATGTATTTTTACAATTTTTATGATCTTATTATACTCTACCTTGATCCATTAAAAGTTACTTTTACATAAAAGTTCCTTAAATACACTAACATTTTATATACAAGTTATTTATATAAACATTCTTACTTACACTTTTCTTACAACAACAAGTATATACATTTAAAAAAAAAAAAATGAATTTTGAGAAACATCCTCCCCCAAAAACCGGCCATGGGGGGAGGGAATGCATTAATTGTGTTGGTAACATTTTCTTGCAAGTTTATATTTATACTCCAACACTTTCTCATTCATTCATTTCATTTCAACAAATAATTCAAGTCAAGAAAATTTTCCTCTCTTTGTTCTTCCTCCACATGAACCGGCCATCCATATGGTGCTAGGAGAAATCATCAAATTTTTCCAAGACAAGTGTTTTACAATCTAGATTACACTCCTATTTAAGGTTTTGAAATAAAAACCTAGGGTGTTTAGGTTAATCCTTGGTTCT
Source organism: Chrysanthemum seticuspe (assembly GCA_019973895.1). Taxonomy (NCBI): domain Eukaryota; kingdom Viridiplantae; phylum Streptophyta; class Magnoliopsida; order Asterales; family Asteraceae; genus Chrysanthemum; species Chrysanthemum seticuspe. Next base: position 206,799,694 of record BPTQ01000009.1, on the reverse strand, counting down.
AATCACCTCATCATATCACTTGTAAGCATCTCATATTTATTTTTCATATTACATATTCATTTCATACTCATCTCATCATTTTTGAGCAAAAACATGCAAGACTTGTGTTGTTTATACCATTTTTACCATAGATTTTTAGAGTTTAATATATATAGTCATCCTATAATTATTCCCTTGGTATATATTGGTCTTGATGATGTTTAGGAATCCATGACACCCTAAGAAGGTGTATGGTAGGATTAGAATAGCTTTGGAGTTGATTTGAAGGGATTGGAATAGGTTTAGTACGAGAAAAACTATTTTCGACTAGTATAAAATGTGTTCTGTCCTTGTTTTATTTTTCTGGAAAATCCGACAGTAGGCACGAATTTTTGGCCTTGATATTTAGAAAATATACTTTAAAACGAATCCGTGGCCGCTTGAACGGATAAAAACGGAGTTATAACGAAGAAGTTATGGATTTTACAAGTTTGACGACGAAATATATATTTTTCAGAAAATTCAGCAACCTATTTTTATCTTGTACGAGTCAAAAACGAGCCTTAAGCTTTACAAATTATTTCGAATTATCAAAAATATATTAGTATACTTTGATACGAAACTAAGGACATATAATACGTAGAAAACGGATTTGAAACGACAAAGATATACACGTTTTCATAAAATTTCCGTAACTATTATTTTTAGAAAAACTATATTATTTTTACGAGATAAGTGTTACGGTAACTAAAACGACCATGTTGGAGGCCGTTTTTAACTATGATGTGGAAATTTTTGGAACGAAATGTCTTTTAATAAAATCAAGATCACCGAGCATATTTTTCAAAACAATTGACCGTTTGTATAGCGGAGTTTTAATAAATTATTTATGGATGTTTAAACTTGGCCGAAATTCATTTTTAACCAACATTTTAGACAAAACCACCATCTTTAACCCTTATTATCTTTATGTTCGAGACCTTTATGCCGAAAAATCCTGAACTGAAACTTTTAGATTTTGATACAAACTTTCCAAATCCGTCGAGTTCGTTTCCTAACGTGCAACGTACACCATTTTACGACTAGTTTTTCGAAGCCATTTTTGTCAATTTCATGAAATTTCCGACGACTTTATTTTACGACGAAAAGTGATAATTTCACTATAAATCATTACAAAACCATTGTAGGATGACATTTTGACGTAAATACTTGTAAATTAATCTAAGATTGGTCAAGACGTCAAAAGAGTATTTTTCGACGATAAGTATTATTTTCAAAACTCACAAATGGTATAAATAACATACGAAATGCATGCACAACATTGTATCACACATTCATGACAACATATCATAACTCAGTCATAACATTCAATTTAGGTCGCGGATAGTTTCCGAGCCTCATTTTAGTGCACTTCATTTTGTTAGCATATCAATCATACCAGGTGAGTTTTCATAGCCCCACTTTCTATTAATTGTGTACAAACTTTTGGGGGAGATACATGCTCAAACTATTTTCATTTACTTTCACAAGTACTCTAAACTTTTTCATATTACTGTGAGTTCATACCCCGCTTTTACTCGTTTAAATTCTTACAAACTATTTGGGGGAGATACATGCTTAAATACTTGTTTCACTCTTGCGAATACTCAAACCATTTATACAATTGTGTTACAATATACTTCTTATACACTTTGGACATTATGTGTGGTTTATTGCGATATGTGCCTTAATGTGCTAAACTAGTTTTCAATTATGCATCAACATACAAACTTTAGCAACTGGTTAACTCCTGCGGGAGCCGGCGGAGAGGTATTGATAGTACTATCGGGCTGACGCCCCCACCCTTGGGTCCTTGATGACGCGACCTGGGGTGAATATAATCCGTTATTCAATGAGACACAACAAACAATGTAGACTTGTCAGGAGGTTCAGTTGGCTGTGATTCTTTGCATTAAGTACATGTATATATCGTATGCACCTATGTCCTACTTACAAACAAGATTGACAATTCTATATTTTGGCAATGGGTTGTAAACACACAGGTTGCAAGTTTTGTATGGGCGGAACTTGGAACTGAGTGGATTTACAATGCCTTTGTTGCATAAACAATTTTTTGAAAGGCTTTACATTTCAACACAAACTCTATGAACTCACTCAACCTTTGTGTTGACACTTTTTAGCATGTTTTATCTCAGGTACCTAAGGCATTCACTTCATGGCATGCATATGGACATATCATAGAGTCGTGGTGACGACGCGTCTCACTCGGGATTTACAAACTTTAAAACATCGTTTGGCTTGTACAAACTTATTTCCGCACAAGTTGATTTTCATTTGAGACCAATACTTTGTAAACTCTGATTGTTTTAATAAATTAAACGATGTGTTTTCCAAACGACACTTTAGGTCGTTCGATATAACTGTAACTTTGATGCTATGACAGTCCTCCCCAAGGTATTCAATTCCGCTGCAAAACAGGTAATTTGAGGGTGTGACAAGTTGTTGTACATATGTAATACTAATTCATAAAATCACATATACTTGTTTTAGTATTTTATGTGAGAACGTAAGTGTGTTAGAAACTATTAGCTCAAATCATTTACGTATTTTATTTGTTTTGTTAAAATGATTTTACATTTGTTATCGACAAAACATTAGAATATTGTAAAATATAAATAAACGTTTTTACGGCTTATTTGTATTAACAATCTCCCCCTTTTTTTGATGACAAAATAAAAAATTATTTTAAGGAAAAGCTAATATTCGTAAAAGTTTGAATTTGTAGTTTTTACTTTCTTCTCCCCCTTTTTGTCGAGACAAAAAGAGCTTCGAAAGGTAACTAACACATTGTTTTAAGAAAAACATGTGAAAAATATAAAAGAAAGAAAAATTAGAGAGCAAGTAACGGGAAAGGATATCGTCTTAACTCCCCCTTGACGAGTCCATCCCTATGTGAGGGCATCAAGAAAAAATAATACTAAGCTAGTTCATTTGCAACTAAGTTTGCAAAAGATTTCGTCTATGTGACGAATATGCTCCCCCTTGATGATTGTAACTTTGCAAAGGGACGTCATGAAATGTAATTCTAATATTGCATGTGATTTTGCAATGTATTGCTTTGACATAAAGCTCCCCCTAGCTTTAGAGTGTCAAAGTCTTCATGTGTAAATTGAATAACTACAAAACAAAGGTTAGAAAATAAGTATAATGCATAATTTCCTGCAAATATGACTCAAGTCAGTAGAGAAATAGTTTTCTGTCTCACGGATCCCACGATTCCCTCCTTGTAGGGATCCGTCTAGGCGGATTTCAGGGATCCATCTGGCTGATGACTGGAGTCGGCAATGGTGATATAACAAATAATATTAACATCAAAGTGAGATATGTATTATACAACATAATCATATACTCAGAAATATAGCAAGTAGCATGTAATTTCATTTAATAAAACTAGAGATATGATATACATGACTCTAAAAACTAAGAAAATGAACGATACATGACTTGGAATTACTAGACTTATCTAAGTAACGCTTGATACTAGGACACCACTACAATCCTCTAGCTCAAGTTTGTTTAGGTTTAATCTCGTCGAAACGTTCGATGAGATGATAAAACATGAAACGTTGATCTTCCCGTACTTCATGTATCAAACTTTCAACATGTTGACAATGATAGTAATCTTTGTCATGGCTAGGTAGTGGTGGTGGAAGAAAAGAAATTGCTTGATGTAAAGGATCAAGTGAAGCGGGTTGGGGAGCCTCAAACGACGGAGGGATTGGTGGAGGCACATTTGAAGATGGCTTGACCAAGAATAATGGTGGTGGTAGAGAAGTGTCAACTTCCATATGGTTGGGTGGTTTACTTTGATAATTTCTCATAATCCAAAAGGGATTATATGATAGTGACAGCGAAACGGAAACTGGAGCTAGTGTTGACTCAACACCTTGATTTTGTACCATTATTCCTCCTAATGAGGAGAATGTTGCCGGTGGAGGAGGATGAGATGGCCTAGGAGGCAAATCCTCTAAATTGTAGAGGTGTGGTGATGATAGTGGAGTTGTGAATGAAATAGCTCTAGGAACCAATGGTGATGGTTTAGTGGAGATGGGATTGTTTGGCCTAGGAGGTATGGTGGTGTTTGACATAGGTAATTTTGTGGGTACTATCCTTTTAGGGATTGGTTTGATTAGTGGAGGAGAAATCCTTGCATTTATGGACTTGACCGGAGATGATTCGGTTGAAGATATTTCGTGTACAACACGAGCAATTTTCTTGGGTGGTTCTTTGGTTGATGAGTTACCACTTGGAGTTTTCCTCATGATGAGATGATTTCAAGAGGTTTGTAAAGATTTCTAAGTGCTGGAAATTAGGATGAAGATGATGACTTTAGGAGTCCTAACAATGTGGTTTATAAAACAAGGGATTTGCCAAGTGCATTCAAGAGTTAAGCTACTAAAATTCATTGGAATGTGATGATTAACATGCACAAGAGTCAAATTCAGAGTTTTACTAATCTAGGAAATCATTTAAGATGAGATGGAGTGTTCAAGTTAGCAAGATGAGCTTGAAATGATTGTTTTGGCTAGAGTTGACATAAATCTGTCATACGGATCCTACGATTCCCTCCTTTGAGGGATCCGCCTAGGCTAATCCTAGGGATCCGTCTATCAGCAGCTAAGAAAAGATAGCAATGATGTTTGTAAGGTCTAATGCCTATTTATTCTTGAGTGTTTCAATTTATCTAAGTGTCTTAAATGAAGAGGTGCTCAAATAATTAAGGGTAATGAGTGATGTAGCTAATGATTGCCTTTTATGGAAGAATTTGGAACTTTCATGAGTACCAATGAATGAGCAAAGATGACACTAAAAATTATGAGAGTGTCAAATGGAGCAAAATGATCCTAGAAATCAGATAGTGACTTAGGATAATGTTTTGGAGATTATCCTAAAGGCTTTAAGATGGAAAAACTAGAATTTGATCAATTTTAACCAATTTTGAGGTAAAGATGTGTTAGGTCACTAGTTTTACAAACACAAGTTATATAGAAAAGAGATAAGGCGATTGAACAAGATCTAACACACACACAAACAATAATAAGAGGCGATTATGCGTAGGTGAATGTGAAAGAAAGAAAACTTGAACAACCAACCCTCAAGTGAGGGTTATTACAATGTTTATATAGGCAAGGAGTTAGGGCAACACTCCCTCTCCTTCCCTATACCTTATTGGGCTTGGGCCTAAGCTTATGGGCCTTCTACATAAGCTTGACCTTAAACAAACATAAAGGCCATAATAAAGCTACCTATTACATATGAAATATAAATACTTGAAATACTGTTTAGGAGTGATTCCAACAATCTCCCCCTCAAGTATATATGAATGTAAACGGTGAAGGCGTTGATGTATTGTAGCACTGACGTCTTCTGACATTCTTCTTTCTTGTGAGAAGAGATGCCTTGATTCGAACAATCTCTCCAGTGTAGAGAGATAGTTATCTTTGAACAGTTATGCTTTGACGTCATCTTTAACTTTGTTCTTTGATCATTGTTCTTTGTGGTGAAAGTGATAGTATGTTGTTGTCTGCATCAGTCTGCCTCAGGTCTGCTTCGCTGCTCCAGTGTCTCCACGTCATTCTTCAACATGCTCACACGCTCTTTGACGTTGGAAATCAATACTGATGAAGTTCTGTAAGTCTTTGACTTTGTAGATTCTTTGATTGATGAAGAATCATTCTGACTGTTGTGTTGCATTTGAATAGAACTTCCATTAGTGATGATGTTGGCGTGAGCATGAGCAGAATCAACACGATCATTCCGCTCCGGAGCTTCCATAAGAAGAAAACATTTCAAACGGTTAGTAATAAGCGGTTTCCGGCACTTACAAGTTTGAACTTCGAGAGTGTCTACAGCATAGTGTGAAAACACAACTCTAATTCTTACAAAGGCCGTTCCTGAACTGGAGTCCCACAAGTGAGATAACGCGATGTACCGAAATACATCTACAGTTCAGATGAGTCGCTGAGGTACACCGAAGCATCTCCTCACGACTGTAGACCGTTTGAGACACACTCCGCGTAATCCACGGGGAGTTACCAAAGTGACCTGCTGTCAGGGCTGTTTGATGTTGACCCTGGCAGGAGTTTCCATTCAATCACTGAGGATCACAGATGTGAACCTCTCATAAATGTTCTTGACAGATTGCTAAGATTTGTGAAGGACTCGATATGAACCACTGATAATCTTATTAGTTGATCATCAAGTGATTAAATGTCAAGTGTTCCTAAGAGATCTTTTGATGAATCTTGTGGCTCTTGACACAATAGTGCGATTTGGTTTTCCTGAGCGGAGACTAGGGAGAGGGTCTCCTTCTTCAATACTAGCGATCTCTAAGAGAAAGCCAATAGTTTATGTAGGGTTCCCTGTGAGAATGAAACAAGCTTCTGTTGAGAAAAACTTGAGTGGCTAAGAAGGTTTAGTGCATGCGTCACTAGGTCCATGACGACTTTTAATCTTCAATACCGGTGTCACTAAGTGACAACCAATAGCATATGAATTAAACCCGGTGTCTGCCCTAAGTTGAATAATCTGGAGGGCTGTTTCTTTTCACCCTTTACTTTACATTTCTTTTTGATTCTTCAACTCCTTCTTTCTTCGATTCTCATTTTCTCCTTTTTACAATCATTCCTAAGGACTTCTAACACTAACTAATGGTAGTGTCCTTGGGTAGATCCCTCCGGCTCTGGCGGATCATAGGACGGTTATTCCTAACCTTAGTCACCTTATAACTTCATGACTAACCTATGTTTGCCATTAAAACCACTGTATGTGAAAATATCTCTCAAAGGGTTTGTTAATGAAAAACATGTTTGAACCACAGTGAGAGATGAAGTTTTGCATAAATACTCCCCCTCCACATGTGCTTAATAGTTTTAATGGTTTAATGCACAGTGAGGAAAGAGCGCGCACTTTTTGAATTGATCCACTGAAGATAGACAATCCCCCGCGAGACACGGTTACGTTGCATAGTTAAAGAGTTGCATTGTCAGCTTTTAGGTGACAACTAGCTCTAATAACTACCTTGAAGGTGTAGACAAACCTCGAAAGGTTGTCATACCCGTCAGAGTTCATGTCTATCAAGAGTTTCTCGAATGGTACATTCTACTCAGACAAGTCCTTTGCGAGACACGTTTACATCACTAGCGAACTAGCTTGAAATTATTACCCATCCAGGACAAGTCTTTTCGAGTTACTAACAGTTTAGTACCGTCAATTCGTTGGTTAAGTCTGAGGTACACAGATTCATTTGCAATTTTCACAACATATTTCTTATCACACAATTTTCTCCCCCTCAAAAATGGCATATGAAAATGTTATTTTTGAACGTTTGAGAATAAATATGACCATTTCGAGTGTTTTGGGAAGACGACCACTGTGAACAATTTGTGAACAAAGTTTTAATATCAAATACTCCCCCTCAACTATTGATATAAACGGTTGAGGTTTTGAAAAATCATATGGGGAAGTACTTGACCTTTTGAGCAAAACCTTGAAAAATGAAAGATTTGATAGGTTTTACTCAAAAGTAAGAAGCTTTCGCTCCTTTTATAAGGATTGTGGCACTGAAGCGTACCACAGGGTCCTTTCTTGACAATTACGGGTTGTACACTGTTATGTGTGCACAAGCCATTGACATATATAATCACACATCCAAAATTATATGAAGGAAGCAATTCAAGGGGTACCAGGAAGTGCAGTGATGTTCCCAGGAGTACGCACAGGGCGTTGCAAGCCGGTGATGTTTCTCCGGGGTCGACCACCAACATAACTCTCCAATCGTCTGAACTGATCCCTTCTGAACAACCGTTCATCAATCATGGTGATGATACGTCTCACATCCCTCCTTTCCTGAGAATTCCAGCGCTTAGGAGACCCAACTTTCAGGCGTATATCCTTCAACCTGTACGCCAATCCATCCCTAACCAGCTTCAAGGTATGATCCCCGAATTTGTGGAGCTCACTACACGCCATTAAGCATTTCTTTGAAGTTCACTATGGTAAACAACGCCGAAAGGTTTGCTGATGAGTGTATATTGAGATAGCTGGTTGAGATCGGGAAGAGTAAGCGTTGGAGGAGTGAGGTTGACACGCGTCTGATAAGATTCAACAGCCATCTGGATATCTTCAACACGTTCTTTGATCACGATGCGTCTAATGAAGATGAGAACTGACTTGATAAATTCACGTTGAACTTCAGTCGAGAATTGTCTCATACGACCCTGTACTTTGGCAAGGTACATGTCTTCGATGTCGTTGAGGGACAAGTTCTCAAAGTCAGCCTCGGAGAATCCATAGTCCTGTTCATCTTGTCGTTTGACTATGATATTCTTCAAGAATGTGTAGTCCCACTTAGACTTGAGATCAATGTGTTTGATGGCCACGATGTCCTTAGAACTATACACTGCATGTTGAGACTTTTGAACAGGCAACTTCTGTAGTAGATTCTTCGGCGTTCAGGCCAATGATGAATCCCATACAATGCATCTTGGTCGTATGCTTGCACGTTGTCAGAAAACAAGTGATTTGCACGTTCCTCGATAGCTATGCAGTTTGAGTAAATAGCCGCTGGGAATGGAAGAGTCAATGATGTAGCGTATTTTCGCGAACCATCGCTACCGTGTAAGAGAAAATCCAGGTCTCTGTTAAGAAGTATCGGAAGGGAATCCGTGGTTCGTCTGCTTGGCCAATGGTCGTTAGGGGTTTGGTCAAATCGGTGTAGTATGGAGGGTTGTCCCTTTGTGTGAAGTCAATGTTTGCTTCCGGATTGAGCCAATCCATGTTATTAGACATAGCTCGAGCGATGTTCTCAAGATGATATTCGACCTCGAGGGCGCTTTCAGAGTTGTCTTTTAGAAGTTGAAACGCTTCATTCTTGATTCGCTTCAACTCAGATTTCGTCATTTTCTTCACATGGAACTTTTCTTGCAAAAGTTTTGCGTGCTCCAATGTAGAACCGTCTACCAATTCTTGACCTTCATCAGGGTAGGGAGTTTGATTGACAAGTGTGGAGAACCATTCAAACTCTTCGGTTTTATCGTCATCTAGCCATGATACGACTCCAGGCTGAGTCGTCTTCTTCTTCTTTTTGGAAGGCCTTGATGATGATACTGGTTTCTGCACTTGTTTGGGTGAGGTGGGTTGTTGTCGGGGCTCAAGGACCTCTTCATCGTCACCACCCGTATACTCAAAGTAATCACCTGTTTTATGAGTCAGGGGTGGTAACTCGGAATCGTCCCGAGGTTTATCAGTAGAAGACTGAGGTGGAGGAGACTTTTGTTGAGAAGAAGTCCGTGGTGGAGGAGGTGGCATCGAAGTAGATTTACCAGACTGCTTCTGACGTTTAGGTGCAGAGTCCTTGTCCTTATCATCGTCATCTCTTGGTCGTTTGGGTTGATCGGCTGACTCCTTGCATGATGATCTGAGTTGAAAATCAAGTAGATTTTCGAAAAATTTAGCTTCATCCGAAGTAAACGTTCCAGATTGCTTTGACATTTGCATCACTAGTTTAGCGATTAACTCAGATTCAGAGAGATCAGCTTCTTTGGCCATTGTATGTTTAACCAATGCGACGATGTTAGGGGTGAGTTGTCTGGAAAATACTTCTCTAGTCACACCGGGGACAGTGTCGAGAAGAAACTTGTGGGTATGATCTCTTGCTGTCTTCTCCAGTTCCTTTTGGACTTTAGGAACGATATCCTGAAGGTACTTGTAAGTGTAACCTTCGATCAGTTCGTTCAGTTCCTCTTTACGATGACTCTTCATGAACTTCTGAACAAATTCCCTTTCTTTCTCCATCTTGTCTTTCTCATCATTTAAGTACTGAATCTGGTCAGCAAACCAATTTAGTTTTCTGTAAAGTATGTCCTTCTTTCTGACTTGTTAGACAGCTTTCACAATCTTTTTATGAGTATGAGAAATCCAAGATTTAGGTGGTTTCTTCACTGATTTGGATGATGATCTGGTTGACTTCGTTGATGGTGGTGGTGATGAATGAGATGAAGAGTCTGATGATGAGGAGACATGAGGAGACTTCATATCCTTAGGAGTTTCTAAGGTTTTCTCCTTTGAGTGTGTTGGACTGTCTAGAAGAAACTTTGTATAATCATCCTCGTCATCTTTAGACTTTTCTTTCTCAGTTTCCAGCTTCTCAAAATCATACACAATAGTATCCTCTACAGGCTTTTGTTGTTGCACAAGAGTGGTGGCACCAGATCCCTTATCGGGTCGATTAACCGCATCAGGATCTGGAGAGGAGTGGGCAGCACCACTTGATCCTCCGGGGCCACCCATTTGATCTTTAGCAAATTCTTCGGCCTTTTGAAGGTGTCTGACGTTGTGAAACTTCTTCCTGTATGATTGATCCAGTTGCTCTTCTTCATCTTCAGAGCTTTCATCATGTGACATAAGTGCAGGAGTCTTCCCTTTTCCTTTATTAGTTTGAGGACTTGGAGGTTTTGGTACTGAGGGATTTTCATCCTTTGCAGTTTCAGAGATTGTAATCTCTTCATCTGTGTTAGTAGCATCAGAGTCCTCGTCCCTGAGCTGTCTTTGCGGTTCAGGTGAAAGGATCGGAGTGGCTTCCTGAGAAGGAACTTTTTTCTTAGGGGTAGGTTTCCTCTTTGGAATAGGTTTCTTCTTTGGAACATTCCTCTGACTATCTGAACTTGTGACACTTCCAGCACTTCCTTTTCTGGTTCTCCTTATAGGTGTTCCAGAAGATTTTTCGTCGAGATGACCAACTTTGCCTTGTCTGACTTCTTCCAGATACCTTTTGTACGTTTCGAGCTTTCTGACATCTTCAGTTAGAAGGAAATATGGCAGCACATCACCTTGTTTCTTTGTAGACGTTTCCTTGATTCTGAAAGATAGAATAGGTTCCGTCAACATATCGTGATTGTCGGGATCATTGAGCCTCTTGGGAATATCAGGATGAAGTCCAAGTGCTCTCTGGATCAACAATTTAGTATATCTGATGTAGGGAATCTTTGAGCCAAGTTTGTTGAGAAATGACATCATGTCATCCTAAATCAGAGCTTCGATAGCGATGTGTTTCCTGTTGACCAATGCCCAGAATATTTGCAGTTCCATGAGCTTAGGGTGCTCATAGCCGCTGTCACGACCAGAAACAGACTTGGTGATGATCATGTAGAGAGTTCTCCAGGGTTGAGGAATACTCTTAAGCTCTACGTGAGAATGCTTGGTGATTACTCCTGTAGCCTCGTCATAACCGATATCGGTTAAGAATTGGAGAGTGAGCTCTTCAACAGGTGTGGCATATAGTTTGGTTGGATCGACATCAGGAATTAGGAGAACAGCCCTTAAGTCTGCAGGTGTAATGGTGACTTGTTTGTGATTCAGAGTCACCGTCACAGCAGTTTGTCCTTTGACCCTTTCCATAGTGTTCCAGAACTGTTGGATGTAGATCTCAGGAACAGTTGCAGAGTGAGTAAGCATGTTCTGATACGGATGAGTCCTCAGAATGTCAATAGCAATTAAGCACGAAGATTCAGAGCAAGTGAGGGTGTCAAAGTCAACACGGAGATTGTTCTTTCCTATCTTCATTGGATAGCCATGAGGATAGATATCAGCAATGGAGAGAACTTCAGGTGCATCCACATTCATTTGTTCAGCCATGTCGTGATCTGAAATAACATTAGCCAAAAGAACCAACATATCGAAAGACATAATGTTAGTCAACAGAAGGTCTTATTGTCTAGTTATTGAATGTACAGTGATAATGATTGTTACGAGTCCTAAGTCACTTGTATGTTCAATAGTTCAATGATGTCGTGAAATGTTTCGTGAGTTAGTTAACTTTAAGTTTTAAAGTTTATTTTATCACTTATTGTTCACAACATATCAAACGATTTAAGTTTATTAGTGACATTTTTGGATTCGTGATGATATGATTAGTTTATTTACAAGTTTGAACACATAACAATTCATAACGAAGGTATGATCTCGGCTTATGCGTAGGATTGGTAAAGTTATGCGTAGACAGGAATGATATATGCGTAGGCGTAAACTTACGCGTAGGATCCTAACTTACGCGTAAGAAATGTTACGCGTAGGAAAAAGAGACCTTATGCGTAGAGCTTATGCGTAGGCATATATTAACCTTACGCGTAAGGCTACTCGTAAGAGTTGACGTTATGCGTAGAGGTCACTGTTTACGCATATCCTTCACAGGATACGCGTAGTCTCATATGTAGAACCTTATGCGTAGACGCTACGCGTAAGACTAATCTTACGCATAACAAGCTACGCGTAAGGTGATCCTTATGCGTAGATTAACAACAACCTTGATTCTGAATATTAAGTGTTGCAAGCCTGAAATAAAGCATCACATCATCAATGATTAACACATAGCATTCAGTTTATGACAGATCAAAACACAATTGGACATTTTTTCAGTTACGCGTAGAAACTCTTACGCGTTGTTTTAAAACCCTAAATCTACGCATATGAATTTTAGCCATGGATTATGCACCAAAGTTTTTCTGGTATATCTTAGATGTTGTGAGAGCATATTGACCAAATCTTAACACTTAGTTTGCAGTGAATCAAAAATACCCAATTTTTAGAACATTAAACCCTAATTCCTAATTCTGAATCAATTAAGGTTTCTTGGTGGTTATAAGGCATGGATATCATCAATTCATCATCACATAAGCATAACAAAACAATATTTTTGACCAAAACACTTCACATTTGAAAATACCCAATTCGATTCATAAACCCTAATTTTCAAAAATCATCAATTCGTGTTTCTGGGTGGATTTTAATGGTTAAAATGGTATCATTGATGTATTATGAACGTTTTGACACAAACCATTTCACCACAAACACACACATATTGATTGTGTGTTCATACGCATAAGCGTAGATCACCTAATTATGCGTAGAAAACGTTTTAGCCGTAGGATTTACATGAAATTCAAAACCTTATCATAAAAACATGTTGTGATCACGAAAACACTTACAAGATGAAGATCAAAAACACGGTTTTCTTGAGTGAATTTTAAGCGTAGGATGGTTTTAGGTATTTTTGCAATAAATGAGAAGTGAAAGTAGGTGGGAGGGTGTTTTATTAAAAGGGAGTTTAACCTTTTGACAGTTTCGGTCCCTCTACCTTTTCCTTTTTCAAACAAAACCATTTAACTTCCATTTTGGTTACCAAACGAATATTTTAGGAAAGAAACATGACGACACTCCCCCTCGACTTGAGAAAATAATGAAAGGTTATTAATTTAAGTCCGAGGAGTGTCTTTGAACTAGAAAATGTACCACCATTTGTAAAAGAATCAACTGAGATATGATAACATGCAAGTACACAGATGTTTTGAAGCAGTTAAGAGTTTATTTTCTCCCCCTCAACACTTGATCGGAAAAATACTGAATTTTGAAAGATTAAAGTGTTGACGGAAGAAATGTACTTGCCATGTTGAAAGAAATATAGATTAGGAGAATATTTTTGTTGTTTTATCGGATTTTATATTTTTGTATTTTGTTTTTGAAAAGATATTTACAGAAGATGTTTTGGTGTTTGACAGGTTTTTAAGACTGTTTTAAGAGGTCATCCAATTCCTCTTGAGTCAAACACCTCATACCAATTCGGTGGACCAACTCATTAAACCTAGCGGGAGGCAAGGCTTTGGTGAGCAGATCTGCCAATTGGTATTCAGTACCCACAAAGTATAATTCAACGGTACCCTGTTCCACGTGGTCCTTGATGAAATGATAGCGAAGATCGATGTGCTTTGATTTCGAGTGATGAACTGAGTTGCACGAGATCGCAATGGCACTCCGATTGTCGCAGTACATCGGGATTCTGTCAAATACGTAACCATAGTCTTTGAGTTGTGTTCTCATCCAGATGACTTGAGTACAACACGCGGACATGGCTACATATTCTGCTTCGGTTGATGACAGCGATGTACAATCCTGCTTCTTTGATTGCCAAGACACCAGTTTATCACCGAGAAATTGTAGAGCTCCTGAAGTACTTTTTCTTGAGTCTAAGCATCCTGCGTGATCAGCGTCTGAAAAAGCGATTAGTTCAAAACCAGAATCCTTCGGATACCAGATCCCCAAGTTAATGGTTCCCTTGATGTATCGGAGGATTCTTTTAGCCTCAGAGAGGTGGGTTTCAGTTGGACGCGACTGATAACGGGAGCATAGATAAACGGCAAAGACAATATCAGGTCTGCTAGCTGTTAGATACATGAGGGACCTAATAATACTTCGGTATTTGGTGGGGTCAACTAATTTCCCATGTAAATCAGCATCTAACTTCTTGGTATGAGTCATTGGTGTGGCATAAGTATCACAGGTTTTCATTCCAAATTTGTTTAACAATTCAAGGGCATATTTGGACTGACTCAAGAAAATACCACGGGGTGATTGATGAACTTGCAGTCCTAGAAAGAACGTAAGTTCACCCATCATGGACATTTCAAAATTTTTCTTCATTAGTTTTGCAAAAGCGATTGAAAACTTTTTATGTGTAGACCCAAAAATGATGTCATCCACGTAAATTTAAACAATTAAGATGTGTGCCCCGTGATATTGTATAAAAAGAGTTGGGTCAAACGAGCCTTTGGTGAAATTATTGGCAATGAGGAAAGATGATAGCTTATCGTACCATGCCCGAGGGGCTTGTTTGAGACCATAAAGAGCTTTGTTCAGTTTGTAGACATGGTTCGGGAACTCAGGATCAACGAATCCATCTGGTTGGCTGACATAGACTGTTTCTTTAAGTTGTCCATTGAGAAACGCCGTTTTGACATCCATCTCATAGACCGTCATATTCATATGAGCTGCGAACGCGAGAAATATCCGAACAGCCTCAAGACGAGCAACCGGAGCAACAGATTCTTCAAAGTCTATTCCTTCTTCCTGACGATAACCCTTAGCAACTAGACGTGACTTGTTTCGGATGACGTTCCCTTCAGCATCCAATTTGTTTTTCCAAATCCATTTTAGACCAATGACGTAGACCCCTGTTGGTCTTTCAACCAGTTCCCATACTTCAAGACGTTTGAATTGGTTGAGTTCTTCCTGCATGGATTCAATCCAATTGTCTTTTGTCATTGCGTCTTTAATGTTTTTAGGCTCAGATTGGCAGACAGTGAGAGCATAAATGCAATGTTCACCATCTGTGTGAAGACGTTGTCTCGTAACGACTGGTTGATTCGGGTTGCCAATAATGTTAGCCAGAGGATGGTCTTTTGTCCATCGGTGTGTAGAGGGTTGATGTTGGTATACATTGTGCAGATTCTGAGTATTCAAATGGTTTGTTGAAGATTCCGCAACATCTGGTGCAGCAGTCTCATTAGCAAACGGGTTGAAGAACGCATTTGGATCAAAATCTGCAGGTGGGGGTACTTCATTCAGAATATCATCAGCTGGTGCATCATTGGTGGAAGCGGTGTGTTCAACTATTGTGTTGGAGTCAACTGGTGTAGGTGCATCTTCAACAGTAGTTGTTGTAGCAGGTGTATCAGGTATAGGAATATTATCAGGTTGTGCAGCGGAAACAGCGGATACACCTGGAGCACGTTCATCAATATCGTCACAGAACAGAGGAGCAAATAACCTTTCCATTTGTTGACGAGTTAGCTGAGGGCTTTCTTCAGCTGATGATGGGGGTTGAGGGAAGTTTAAACGGTTGTGACCGGGTTCTAAGCTGTTGTACTCAGAAGCCATTTCCGTGAGCTCATCAAAATGAGCATGAATCGTTTCCATTACCTCCTTAGTTCGACGATTCCAGATTCGGAAACCTTTAGAATTGTCACAGTATCCAATAAAGACTCCAATATCAGCTTTGGCATTGAGCTTTCCAAAATCATCACGATCATTATTCGGATAGCAAAGGGATCCAAATACATGAAAGTGTTTGAGGTTCGGTTTATAGTTGTGGACAAGCTCGAAAGGTGTTTTGTTGTGGCGTTTTGTGATCATAGAACGGTTTTGAGTATAGCATGCAGTAGATACAGCTTCTGCCCATAAGTAATCTGGAAGTTTAGCATTGATTAACATTGTTCTTGCAGCTTCCACTAACGTTCGGTTTCGTCTTTCAACAACTCCGTTTTGTTCAGGTGTACGTGCAATAGATGTTTGATGCTGAATTCCCACTTTCTCATAAAATTCACGAAGGGTTTAGTTAACAAATTCAGTTCCTTTGTCTGTCCGAATTATCCTGACGGTGTTGCGGAGCTGAACCTGTATCTTTGTGAGAAAGGTGATGATCATTTGTGGAGCTTGGTCCTTGCTACGAAGAAAGTAGACCCAAGTCCATCGTGAGTAGTCATCAACAATTACTAAAATGTAGCGTTTGCCGTTGATCGTTTGCACACGCATCGGGCCACACAAATCCATGTGAAGAAGATGTAGTACATGCTGAGAGTTGTGTTCCATCTTTGAAGGATAATGAGCACGAGTGCTTTTCCCTTGTTCACAGGCTGAGCAAATGTGATCTTTTGAATACCGGAATCGTGGGAGACCTTCAACTATTTTGTGTCGAGCAAGGTTGGTGATGGTTTGAAAGTTTAGATGTGAGAGACGACGGTGCCATAGCCAGGATTTTATAGATGTTGCCTTTGAAAGTAAGCAAATGGGAGAGGAAGCAACCATGTCTTGCATAGAGATAGTGTAGAGACTAGAATTACGCGAGCCAGACATAAGGTCATTTCCTTGTAGATCACGAATGAAACAAGTTTTCTCCCTGAAAGCAACCTCCAAATCTCCATCACAAAATTGACCTACTGAAAACAGATTGTGACCGAGGCCTTCCACATAGTAAACCCTGCTGATTTCGATGTTCCCATTGACATAATCTCCGTAGCCCATGATAGCTGCGAAGTGATCGTTCCCGAATCTGACAGTGCCAATGAACTTTGCAATAAAGTTGGATAACAGTTTAAGGTTGCCTGTCATGTGTCGGGAACATCCGCTATCAACAATCCAGAGAATGATCTGTATCACCTGCATTACACACAGACAACACAGATGGAATAGAAGTAGATGTGGAACCCGAAATGTTAGAGGGTTCCGAAGCAGGTATGTTAGACATACACACATTGAGAATTTTAGGCATCCATTTAAATCCTAGTGTGTTATATATCCATTTCTGCCATCTATAACTACTCTTTGCTTTAGTCTTAGTGAAAACACTAGGTGGTACTACATTCTTAGGAGGTGAAGCGGGAGCTACTGTGATTGCAATGGTTGCCTTAGAATCTAAAGAAGGCGGTCTACCAAGCAAAGACTTAGAATGATTAGTGGGCCTAGAGGTATTCCGATTCTTAGGATTTCGTAATCAAGAGATTATAGCTTTAGCAACACATTTGTCATGACAATCAAAATTCATACTCTTTCGACAAATAACACAAGGTGCATCAGACTGAATATCAAACGTACTTAACGGTTTAGCATTCATTACATCACTATTTGTATTACATTTGCCAGACGCAACATCTATAGTGGAAGCAACATGAGTTTTATTCAGAGTCCTAGGGTGTTCTTCTACTTTAGCATTCCTTATTGATCTTTTCTTAGGTCGCAACTTCCTATTCTTCGATTGAGTGCTCCTAGGCTGTGAAGTGCAGACGTTTGGAAAAGATGCAACTATTCCTGTTTCAGTAGAGGGAAACACATTAGCAACTTGTGATTTGGCAGTGGGAATTCTAGGTTCACGATTACTAAGTGTGACTGGTGCTAATCTCTTAATCACAGTAGGCGGAAATTGTTCATACTTTCCTAACATTTCCCGTAACTTAGAGATGGTGTGAATCAGATCTTGATTTTCAGAACGAATATTACCAGCAAAATTCATGACTTCGCTAGTGTGAGCAAGATAGTGATCAAGTTCGTTTGATGCTTCAAGTCGAGTCTTTTTAAGTAAATCAAATATGACACCATATTCCTGTTTAACTTTTAAAAGTTCTTGTTCATATTTTGAGATTTGACTTTTCAAAGACACATTTTGATCATCCAGTTGCTCAATTTTAGGATCAGAAGATTTTGCACTCAACTGAGCGATTTTCTTTTGAAAACTAAGTTGATGATTGTGAATATCTTTTTCACACCAATGAAGACGACGTTTTGTATTGTAAATTTCATTGAGTAATCGTTTATTTTCAGCTTTTAAAGACTCGATCTGAAGCACATTATCGGTGTTCTCAACAGTAACAACATTTTCAACAATATCAGCAGAGATATGATCAGATGCATATGGCAAGGAATAGAATAACACAACATTATGGATATCAGCACAGATAACATCTTCCAAGAGTCGATCAACATCTTTTCTCAAGAGTTTCTTTTTACGTTTAGTATTAGAAATAGATGTTTCTGTTTTCTCGAAAACAATTTTCATTACCCCAAGTTCCTTATGAAAATCCTTTTCCCAGGCAATTGCACAACTTTTCAAGTTTTTAACATTAGGTAAAAGATTTTTCTGAAAAATGTCTGTTTGTTCTCGCGCTAGAGGTGATTGAAAATGTTCAACTTTGATTTCAGATCGATATTCTATCTCATGTTGTAAAATTTTGAGGTCAGCCATGAAAATGTCAAAATATCGAAGAATTTTTCGATTTTCAGGTTTTGAGTTTACTTCACTAATGGAAGGTAAAGGACCATAAGTTTGTGCAAAGTCTGTTTTGGGATTAACAATAGAAGACTCAGGTGTTTTGATGATAACCCTTGGTGTGTTTGAAGAATCCGTTGGTGTGACGAAAGTGACCGCGTTTTTATAATTAAAAGGTTTGTTGTAAACAACGTTTTTTAATTTTGATCGACTCTTGTCTTCTGCATCTAATTCCTCTTGACGATGATATTCAACAACACTCATGACAGTATTATCAATTTTGTATTTTGCACTGGAAACTTCAGGAGTTGGTTTGAATATTTTTAGTGAAAGCTTTGGTTTGTAATCAGCTAGATTTTTTCCATATCCTTTTGGATTGGGTTTTAAGGTAAACTTTTCAATAGCTGTTACTGATTCACCATGTTTGTAAACAACAGTTTTAAACTCTTTAAGTTTGTTTTGCAAGCCGATAATTTCTTCAAGAAGGTCATCTACCCGATTCGTTGAATGCTTTTTGTATGCGGAGAACTGTTTTTGACAATTTAACAACTCAGCCTTAGCTTTTTGATTTTCCAAGGTGAGAGCGTTAATTTGCTTTTTATGTTCGTGTTTCAGTTGTTCTAATTCAGACAACAAAGCATTCTTCGAGGCGGCTAGATCACGCATCTGTCTCTCTAAATATTTTTCATTTTGATGAGATTTTGCAAAAGCGGCTTCAAAACCTTTTTCACGGTTTTCTTGAGTTTTGAAAAAGTTGAGTTGCATTTGTAAGCATTCAAAATCCTTAGTTAACAGTGCATTTTTACTTTTTAAGGACCGATTTAATGCAACACATGCAGCAATTTGGGATTGTTGGTCTTTAAGTAACAGAACAAGATCTGGATGGGGCAAAGGTTCATCTTGTTCAATGTGAGTCACAACATGATCATTGTTTAGATCCTCAAGTATAACCACGGAGTCAATTTGATTATCTTTTGGATCGTCAAATGTAACTACGGGGTTTATTTGAAAATCGTCAGAATGAGATGTAGATGACTCATTTTGAACATTCTGAGCCGTGCCAGATTCAGATATTGATGGAGATATTAGTTCAGATATGATGATGGTTTGTTCGGGTACCTGAGACAAGCCATCAGTGTCATACACTGGGCATGTTTCACTCATGTGTAACTCTTGCATATTAGCCATCAACATAACAGCTGCATTGGCCTGCAAGTCCTCCATATCATCATCTGAGTCTACATCTGCCATAAAGCTCTGTTCTTTGTCTGTGAGAGATCCACCAGCTTCATCCTTAAGAGCCAAAAGTAAAGCCTCTTTGAAATAAGCACTGCCCCTAGTCCTTGGCTTTAGGCATGCATTAGCCAGGTGTCCCTTCTCATTGCAGTTGTAGCATCTAAGACCATTTAACCGATTCTGAGCATTTCCCTGTTCCACCACTTGAGCTCTGTTGTTATTCCTACCCACAGCATTAAACCCTTGACCACCGCCCATCTGACGACCATAATCACGATTCTGAACTTCAACACGTCCATTGTTCACAACAGCTTGAGTCCGTGTGTTAGATGAGGAACGAATACGATTGTTGGATTTGTTGGTGTAACGGCCAAAAGCATTAGCAATCATCACAAATCCTTGTTGCAATGCTTCGAATGGATCGATTTCCTCAGTCGCTTCACTGACATATGCTTGAGCATTGTTGCTAATTGATTTTGTTGAGGTTGTTGCTGTGAAGGTGTGTTTGAAGCAGTTGGTTGAGTTGCTGGTTTAGAGGGATAATTCTGTTGAGCATACAAGGCAAGTTGTTGATTATCCGGATGTGACTATTTAGCAAGTTGAGAAAGGAGAATCCTTTCCCGATCAACTTCCTTTTCATGAGGCTTCAAGTAATCGTACAACAATCCATAAGTAGAATGATGCATATTCTTCGCTTGACGGAGAAAGATGACATACTTCTCCCATTCAGGACCAAGACTACTCAGGAACTTAGTATTCACTGCAATTCTTGGCATGATGATGTTGTGTTTATCCAAATCATTGATGATGTCTGAAAATCGATGATGATAGGACTCTAGTGTCTCTCCAGGTTCAATCATGAAGTGTTCATAAGCCAAGTAAATTTTGGATTCCAAATCCTCCTGATTGAGTACAGATCCTTCCATAAGTAGACGAATATGATCCCACATTTTTTGTGCAGTCTTTTGAGCATCAACACTACGAAGAATTGGGTTTGGTAATCCTAAGTGGATGTATTCCATTGCAAGTTCATCAGCTTCATAGTGTAGAAGTTCTGTAGGATTTAAATCTGCAACAGTAGCAATGTTGGTTTGTTCATTTCTTGGTGGAACAGCAGTTGGATCTCCGGGTACAATGACAGTAGGCATCTCAAATGGACCTTCCAAGATAACCTTCTTTAAGAACTTTCCATGTGGCTTCTTTAGATCACAAAACCTAAAGAACCTTATCACCCATTGATCGTAGTTTCCTGGAGTGAGCATTGGAGGTCTATCAAGTGATCCAGCTTCATGAATTGATTGTTGGCTGCTTAAAGCTTCACACATCTTTGCAAACCAAGTGGGTTCTTTCATAGTGGTCCATGATGGATGTTGATTGAAATCGGTTGTGTAGGGTGGAACTTGAAGGCTTGGTGGTGTTTGAACCATTTGTGGAGGTGGAATTGCACCCATTTGTGGAGTATGTTGCTGGTTAAATTGTTGTTGATAAATTGCTTGTTGTTGATTCCATTGTTGATGTTGTGGAGTTAATTGTTGTTGTTGTTGATGATTATAAGTGTGAGGGAAATAGTTAGAGTATGGTGGTTGAGACATGTTGATGAACTTGTGTAGTAAAAATGGATATTTGTAGTCGAGTGAACCTTTGTTGATGAAGTGTCCTTAGGCGTAGAAAAGACAAGAAACCAAGTAGTACTTAAGCGTAAAAACACCAAAAGTTACGCGTAACAATAAGAAGTTACGCGTAGGATTTAGCTTACGCGTAAGTAAGGTAAAAACACTAAAGTTATGCGTAGACAAAAGTTAGGCGTAGAAAGTTAGGCATAGGATTACCTTATGCGTAGACCTAAGTTTGCGCGTAAAGTGAATCTTATGCGTAGGATTTCTACGCGTAAGCTTATGCTTATGCGTAAGTTTAGGGTTTTTGCCCAAATGATCTTTTACACTTCACAGTGCAAAAGATATCCAAAGTCGACGTATTTTCAGACTTATCCAAGTAAGAAAACACGGAATAAACCAGGAAAATGAAGATCAAACCAAGGAAAAATCTTACGAGTAATTTTAGGGTTTTGATACGCGTAGAATTACTCGTAACTTTGATTTTGCCCAAATGTGTTTCTAAACCAGATTTTTGTTATGGAATAGCTTCAATAGTACCAAAAGAACACAAAAATGTGAATTTTGATGTTCCAAAACTGCTAAACGGGTTACGCGTAGAACGACACCCACGAACAAAAACAAGCTTAAAAACGTAAATCCACGCATAAAGTTTGAAACTTTTTGCCAAAAACAAGTATTTTAACACCTCAAAACATTGAAAGTACAAGAATCTTGGATTAAAAAGTGTAAAAAACGAGTTTTTAAGAGAACCAAAGATGGCGTTATCTTTACGCGTAAGACCCAAAACCAAAAACTTCAAAAACAAAGTGTACACCCAACTATTTGGCGATTGATACCACTGTTAGGTCACTAGTTTTACAAACACAAGTTATATAGAAAAGAGATAAGGCGATTGAACAAGATCTAACACACACACAAACAATAATAAGAGGCGGTTATGCGTAGGTGAATGTGAAAGAAAGAAAACTTGAACAACCAACCCTCAAGTGAGGGTTATTACAATGTTTATATAGGCAAGGAGTTAGGGCAACACTCCCTCTCCTTCCCTATACCTTATTGGGCTTGGGCCTAAGCTTATGGGCCTTCTACATAAGCTTGACCTTAAACAAACATAAAGGCCATAATAAAGCTACCTATTACATATGAAATATAAATACTTGAAATACTGTTTAGGAGTGATTCCAACAAGATGATTATGATCAATTTTGCCATAATCGAAAGATTTCCAAAGCTAGATATGAGGGATCATGTGAGAAATGATGAGTGAGCTTGAGAGCGGAAGAGTAATGAGTTTAAGTAAAACGATAGATCTACAAGCGTCTTGAGTGTGATCTAGGTGAGTTATGTGTGAGTAGGAAAGATCTACTTAACTTGATAAGGACTTAATTTGCCTTAAGGAATTATGTTTAGCTTAGTGTGAAGTGTTCTAAGGACATGTTTGAAATACAATGATTGCAATTGCATTTTCTGTTTGCCGGATCCCACGGTTCCCTAAGAGTAGGGATCCGTATAGCACAACCTTTGGGATTCGTCTATCTGCTAAGTAGAACCTTTACTAAAGGTATGCAATGATTTTTGACAATGCATTATATTTCAAGGTTAGTTAAAGAGGTTCTAACACTAAGATATCAAATGTAAAATGTTTTATTTCATGAAAGAAATTAGATTACATTGATAAAGCATGAATACTAAGGATTGATCCTATTTGAAGGATTACTAAGTTCCTTGAGCGTTTTCGCTAGAAGGATCATCAAATGGTTGATGAGTGTTTGCTGATTCAAGAATGAAGAAAGTCTTCATGAGAGATGTGTTTAGATGTTCCATCATCTTGTTCACAAGTACGTACAACGGACTTTGAAATTGAGGGTGGAAGTACATGATGTTATAATAAAGGGGCGTCAAGAACATTCCATAGGGGATGAGTTTGTTCTTGGAGCCTTGAAGATTTACAATTCGCCTTGTGAAGAAGTAGGCGAGATTGTATGGTTGTTGGGTTAGCAAACAATACATTATGCGAGCACAACAAGCGGGAAGGATTTCTCGATTTCCCCTAAGACTCCAAACATTTTCCCGTAGGATGAGTGCGAGAGCCTTGTACTCTTCTCGGATATCCTTTGTACAAATAATGTTTGGATCGGAGTAAAAGGGTCGAGGTTTGCATATTGTGCGAGTCAAGTCTTGTGGGGAAGGTATGTGTAAACGATATGGACTATTTTCTTCATGAAAGTTAAAGAGAGAATCAAGAGACCAATCTTTGGTGAAGGCACATTGTCCATGATTTGGAATTCGGAGAATTTGAGCAAATTGCCCAAGGGTTAAAACAAACTTTTGGTTTTTGATCCAAAACCAAAGAGATAGAGAACGATCCTCGTTACGAACGAGCTCAACTTGACGGAAGAATTCCAATACAAACCTTGGACATATTTTCTCGTTAATTTCGAGAAGACATTCCAATCCTATGGTTCAGAAGGAGGTATTGATACCTTCTTCATATTGTAGAGGAGTGTTGACAATACGTCCTTCGTAGAAGTGACGGGTTTCGAGATTATTAAACCCACGGACATGATTGCCAGGTGTGTTGGGCTCAAGGGAGATGTTAGGAGTGTAGACGCTAGTGAGTGAAAAATCAAACTCATATTCATGCGACATAGCGAAACCTATAGGAAAGATAAGTTAATAGGATATGACGTATTATGGGTAAAACAATGATTACCTAACGTTTTTACAAGAAGTTTATTAACAATGACATTTAACTCACTCGATGTTTGACATTCTAGTAGAACATTCCTTTTAGGAAGAAAGTGGTTTTTATATTGCATGAAAAATCTGTTATCCAGAAGAACGGTTGTAACACCCCCAACTTCATGATACGCAGTGGAATTCAAACTGGGTGTTACTTCATGGCACAACAGTCATAACAATAGAAAACGAACTCTAATGGAGTCGTTTTAAAAGATTTATCATTCGATTTATATAAATATAAGAGTTTACAAAAATGAGGTCCCAAATGGTTCCAAGTTTACGAAATACATTAAATTGGTTTTCAAATTATAATAAAATTTATAGCCTTCTTGATCTAGTCCTTGCTCTTCGGTGCCAGCTTCCGACATTATGGACCTGAAATACATGCTTAAAACTGTCAACACAAAGGTTGAGTGAAAGGTTGAGTGAAATTCATAGAGTTTTGGAAATCAGTTGAACACATAATGTTTGTGTGAGTTACGTTGTTATACACTCATAATGTTGAAAACAAAGCAGATATTATTCACTAAGCATCATGTAATCAAGGCGTTAACGTGTTCCAAATTTAATTGGAGAAACTGTTGATACGTGCCTTTAATAGGTAAAATTGCCATTTTTACCTAATGTACTCAAATATAGTGCGTTTGTTAACCGGACCTGGTCAAACAAACGGGATTCGTCAATCCCGATAGATCTATTCACAATATTCGCGCCCACTCTCACTAGTGATTAATGATTCATGATTAAGGGACTTAAGTTTGGTAAATGCGGTAACTTAGTGCTAATAACAATCAGATACGTATATAGTTTGAAAGCAATGTGTTCGATTTAAAATAAAGCATGTATTTCCCCCAAGGGTTTGTAAAACAATTAACTAATAGAAAGTGGGACTATGAACTCACCTCAGAGTAAATGATATCAAATGTATGATGAGAATGATGGATATGCCGTGAGAACTTCTACGAGCAACCTAGAATAGGATGTTGCGACTTAGGTTTGAAATAATGATGCGAAAGAAATAACAAAACTATATACGTCTCTATGTTGATCATGATGTAGTACATGGTTTTTGTGTATGTCGCTTATAGAAATGGTCTAGTTGTGAAAACGTGTATAGTTTATATATATCGTACTACCGTTCGGGCCATCACAATTCAGAGGTCATGCAGTAAACGTTCGAGGAGCTAGGACACTTTAAATCATAAATCCAGCAACTCGTCGATACGTTTTACTCAAATGAAACCCCTCACATGAAGCTCCCTAGTTTTGTAGCACTTAGTAGATAAAACATATGTTTTGTTTATATATCATAAGTGTCATATGATTTGTAAGCATAAGTTACAAGGTTGTTTGGTTATGATTAAGAAATCATAATGGTTATCACAAGTATCGTCATAATTTATGTCACAAGTGTTTAAAGAAAAGTTTACAAGTTTCTAAATTGTAAAGTTGGTTATTACAAGTATAGTTTCATGGTTTATCGAAGGAGTAGATCCAAATTGTATTGTATACGTTTAGGTTTGTCAAGGCTAAGGCCTTTGGTTTACGGTCTCGGCTTACGAAGCCATGTGGCTTTAGCCATGGCCTTGCCGTAGCTTTGTTCTAGACTACCATGGTCTTGAGACTCAGCCTTGGCCTTAGCCATGGTTGTGGTCTCGGCTTAAGGCCATTAGGCCTCTTGGTTTGCTTTTAGTTGTGACAAAAGTATAGTTATGAGACTATATAAAGGGGCAATATCTGTTTTTGAAAGATAATGGCCTATTTATGCGTTTTCAAGGTCCGAGATTTTTAATTATTGAAGGAAAACGTCGTTCCGGGCAACTTTCGTGTTTTAACTTTTTGATGATTCGGACCAGAAGTACCACTTTTTACACGACCAGACCCTTAAGAGCTTATACATGGCAGTTTTGGCGTTTAGGTTTCGCTAACTTCTTTTGCTTATAACTTTTGACTCGTTTGTCCGTTTCGGGTGATTAATGTTGCTATGTTTACCTTTTTATCTTGTCTAGCATAGTATGTAAGTTAGAAAGTCCATAGGTTACTGATTTTAATGGTCTCAAATGTGTAGAATATGACTAGTTTACTAGTTTGTTACTTTTATGACGATATGTAAATTAAAACATGTGATTGAGTATATGTACATCATGAATCAATATAGTAAAAATATATATAGCATGAAATAGTTAAGATTATGAATAATAAAGATGAGATGATGGTGGTGATAAGTTGCTTACAACTTTTGGCTTTCACTTAAGAAAGGAGTAAGTTAGTAAGGATAGGACTTTGATTGATCGCTTAAGACTTCGGATTGAGCTAGCTTTCCATACCTTGGCACCCTTGCAAACTTGAAGAGTTGGTGATGAATTACTAAGTGACTTGAGTGGATTTAAACTCAAGAAGATCACTTAAACTTGCTAGAGATTTGATGTAGTAGCTTGATCTTTGGAACTTCCTTGTATAAACTTGGAGTTTATAGATCAAATGATGGAAGATGTGTATGATTTGTGATATGAACGACCAAGAACAGAATATGAGGGTTCTTAGGATGTATTTTGCTTGCTATTTATAGGAGGATAAGTTTGGTTAACCATATATTGGGTTAAATATTAACCATGGTTAAGTTAGGACACTTGTAATGATCTAAATGAACCATGGTTATGATGATGCCACCAAAATGATGACTCCCCCCTAGGTCGGCCATGAAGTGATGATAAGGCTTAGATGATAAGTCTTGGTCTTATCTTGAGTTTAGAGTAAGTTTTGGTTCCGTTAAATGCCAACCGTAAGTTGTTAAGCCATAAAACGTAAAACCGGGTATCGTAAAAATATGAAACTTATAGGAATGATTAAACTCGTCATTATAATCCATCTAAAAATATAAAATGGGTGATAAGTCTCATTGGGTGCAAAAACGCTGCTTAAAGCTGGAAATACGGGTCAAAAACGCGTAATTCGCGGTTTTTCAGAAAAGAACGAAATTTCAGGGAAACGACCGTGAATTTATTTAGAGTAGACTAAAATTAGTCTAAAAGTGATATGAGATGTCAAAATGTGGTTTTCATCATACACGGGATAACTTAACAGTTATTCGTGAAGTTTAAAAGTTACGCGATTTAAGCAAAAATGTAGAACGTACAAGGTTAATTTCTTTATGGTCAAAGGAGGAGGGAAATATGTTTGACTTTTCCAAAAAATGTAAAAGTGTCAAAAACATATTAGAAACACAGTGCAGGAATCGTTAAGTCTGGATGTAAGTAGAATTGTTTAAAACGTAAGTTTAGTTTCGTACAGCGCAGGTTTATTTGGTAACATAAAAGTAAATCTTAAAAATTCTCAAATTAATTATGAGTGATCTAAAAATTTATCTGATACGAGGAAAATTGTCAGGGTTGATTTTCGTTATGCGTGTGATGTTTAAATGGTGTACCGTCCAAAACGAAACTTTAAAACGATGTTTTCTTAATAACTTTTGCGAAAATGATCTAACGATTGTCAAACTCTCACGTCATTACTAAAATAATTTATGTTACGAGAATGTGAAATAAAAATTTTAAGGGATGAATAGTGAAAGTGAATAGTAAATTCTCGAAAATGAAAAGTAACCTAAAAATGCGGGTGGTTAAAGTCTCACCACCTTAATGGGAATTCCGTCCCGGAATTCAATGTGTGTTATCCGATGTTG
Source organism: Chrysanthemum seticuspe (assembly GCA_019973895.1). Lineage (NCBI taxonomy): Eukaryota > Viridiplantae > Streptophyta > Magnoliopsida > Asterales > Asteraceae > Chrysanthemum > Chrysanthemum seticuspe. Next base: position 206,771,790 of record BPTQ01000009.1, on the reverse strand, counting down.
AAATGTCTTGGAAAATGAGGATGTATATGCCAAATTCTAATCTTTGTGTTCTCAAGTTTCTAGTCATAGAATGTATTATGTACTATGTGGCTTAAGTTGATAACATAATGTTAGGAATTAGAAATTCCCGGTATTAAAGAGTCGGTCACCTCAAGTATATGTAATCGTTAGAAATCTCGTAGTCGTAGTTCTTCTAAGTTAAGTAGTAATTTAGTTAAGAAACACCGTGGAGGACGGACGGGTCTTTACCCACTGTATGCCTGATCCACAGCCCAAAGTGTGGCAATTTGTGTAAGACTATAAATACTCTCTACCTCCCAAGGTAGAGAGTTGGAGCTCATAATAAGATCTTTCACTTTCTCTCACTAAGTTCCCTAAACCTCTAACTTTCTCTCTCTAGAATTCCATCTATATGCTACTTTGTGTTATGGTTTGATGTGCATGTGAAAAGTAATATCCTAACAATTGGTATCAGAGCGCCATGGTTAGATCATATCTTGCACATCTTTGGATTTATAGTGGTTTTTAGGTGGTTTTTGAGTTTGAAAAAGTTTAGTGGTTTTTGCATCATTTGGTTGATTTCTTGTGTTAAAGTTTGAATTTTGTTGGTACTTTTATGTTTAGAATCATCAAAAGTGTTTAGGTTCTCATTTGGTAAGCTTGAATCATCTTGGTTGGGTTGTTTTTGGATTGAAAAGTGATGTTTATAAGGTTTTTCTTGCTAGCGACTTAGCTCACGGTTTAGTTTTCTTCATAGCGACTTGCTTCACAAAATTGTAGCAAGTTACAGTTTTAAACCTAGCGAGTTAGATCTAGCGAGTTAAAGTACAAGTAGTGGACTCTCCACTACGAGTAGCGACTTGGTGGTAGCGACTTGGTCTGTAGCGAGTTGCTCTTTAGCGACTTGTATTTCTAGCGACTTGTGTAGCGAATTACTGCCAAAATTTTGCTAGCGACTTGAGGGGTAGCGAGTTACTACTTAGCGACTTGCTTTGTGTCTAGCGACTTGGGACTCTAGCGACTTAGTTGACTGGTGTAGCGAATTAGTTGTTAGCGACTTGGTTCAAGAATTCGTAGCGACTTGGTTGATTTTTCCCGTCAAAACTTCAAATGGCCATAACTTTTGAACCGTAACTCCGTTTTCAGCGTTCTACCCATCAAAACGACCGTGAGAACGAGGAGAATGGCACGCCGAATAAACTATTCGGGTCAATCTTCTAGGTCTAAATCCGCTCAGAACAGAAGTTATTGAGGTTTTTAAGTTTTTAGACCTTAATTTCTCAGGAAAAACGGGCATAAACCAATCCGAATCACAACCAAACAACATCTCTGCTAATCCTACAAACAATCATATTTCCTAACACACAATTGTCTATCATTCCATTGGTCATTGCTTAACGGTTTGGTCTTGATTTTAGTAAAATCCCGCGAAAGATTCTATTTCTCGGTGTGAATCATAGACTTGTAAAATCCCGTGCATTCTACCACATCATGTCTTACTCTACTGACCAAGTGATTTCAGAAGTGCTTAAATTGTATGATGATGTAGTCAACCCTGAGAATGTTAGCTACACTGAACGATTAAAGATGATTGAATCAATCAATGAGGATGTGATATCTCCGGGTTCACACTTTGAAAAGACTGAAATGCACCAGTCAATGCTACAAAATGCCATGCTAGAGGAATGTAACATTGAGCTCTTTCAACTACTTTATCAGCACCTCAAACTACTTTTATCTACAACTATGGATCGAACAAGCAGTGCTCTCCTTCGTCAGGATTTTCCCATCTTGACAAGAACTGTGCTACTAAACTTAGAACAACTGAGGTTTCAAATTACTAAAGAGAAGTTCTCAACTGATGAATCTAATGCAGCTCTTCAAGTAATCTTCGATCAATTTCAGCCATTTATCCGGGGGGAATATTCCTCAGATTTTGATGATGAAATGACTGAAGTGTCTTTCAAGAAACACACTGGAATGGAAATTAGCGTGTTCATTGAGACATTCATACAACTCATGGATAATGTGGAGAAGTACATTGAGGAAGTTACACAAAAAGATGAAAACGTGAATGAGTGTCAGGTGCAGTTGAGAAATAGTTGTGATAAGTTGGGTAATGTATCTGTTAAAGAATCGGGTGTTGTTGAATGCAGAATGTCAGAGTCAACATATAATGATGAGTCGGGTAAAACACCAGATGATGGATCAGTTGGCACTGAATACAGATGCTCAGAGATTGATAAGCTTGACACATCCAGCGGTCCAGTGACTCTCGTTACACATGTTGTGGATGCAGATAACAGACCAGAAATTGAGCAGGTGTCATGTAATGAGGTACCCTTTACTGTTCAACATAGTGCATCTGCTAAAGCACTTATACAATCTGATCATAATGTTGAACATGTCTTTCATAAATGTTCTGTTACTGAGGCTGAGTCTGAGATTAAGTGTTTCAAAACAAAAGATTTGGTTGATAAGAAGGCTTTTGATGAACTTTCAAAAAAATTCTCAAATCTTGAAAAATATTGCATTTCACTTGAAATCGCGATTCAGAGTAAAGAAGAAAGTTTTCAACTTAACAAACCATGTAAAAAACCGGAACTTCCTGAATTCTGTGAACTTTTTGAAACTAACACTTTGAAAGCTCAGCTTCAAGACAAAGAGTCAACCATTTACAATCTGAAGAAACATATTTCTGTCTTGAATGAGAAAAGTAATTTAGTCATGAATACACAAGACATTGATGCTATTATAACAAGAAATAATGAACTGTCAATTTATGTGGCTAAATTACTAAAGGAAAATGAGTCTTTGAGAAAGCATCACGTAGAACTTAGTGAGTCTTTCAAAGAAGCTAGAACTAAGTCAATGGAACAAAACTCTTTGATAGCAAAAATTGATGAACTCAAAGCTCAACTTCAGGAAAAGAGTTTCGCTATTGTTGCCTTAAAAAATGAGCTTAGGAAAACTCTAGGGAAAAGTGTGAACACTAAGTTTACAAAACCATCAACCTTGGGGAAACCAGTTTCTCATCCCATTAGAAACCGGTCCATTGTTAGGCAGCCTACTGCGTTTATATCCGAAAGACCAAAATTTTCAAAAACACGGTTTGCCTCCCAAGTTGATGAGAAACAAGTTTTGTCAAAACCAGTCACTTCACCTGAGTTGCCTAAGAATTATGCTTCTAGTTCCTCTAAACCTCAACAAGCATCTAATTCTACTCCCAGCACCTCTAGGATTAGTTCGAAAACAGTGTCAAAATCAAGCATTAAAACCCAGAATTCATATGATATTAATGACTTGTGTAAGAACTATTATCTAGAAAAAGCTCGAAAAAAGGCACAGATTCGAAAAGACGGAATTTTAGGTGCAAGACCTAGGGTGATGAATTCTACGAGATTTCAAGGCACTGCTAGTAGTTGTAAACCACTACCTAGGAACACTCAAAAGACTATGGATTGGCGTGCAGCTAAGAGTAGTTATTTGCATAAGAATGCTAAGCATGTAGAAAACAAAACTAGAAATTCTGAGTCTTTTCCACATAAGAAACAGTTTCCTAATTCACATGCCAAGGTACTATCCACTAAGACCACTAACGCGACTAAGGTTCAACATGTTGTGAAACAATACAAACCAAAAACTTCGCCTAGATGGATACCAACTGCTAAATCTTTGGAAACTAGGATCAAGGATAAGTCTTCCACTGTGCATAAGAAGCCTTACAATCCTAGACCTTGCCATAAGTGGATACCGTCTGGTAGAATGTTTAAGGATGCTGGACTTAGGTGGATTCCTACCGGAAAGCTGTTTTCTGATGAAAAAATCAAGGTTGACCGTGAAACCCCAAAGAGTTTGGATACTAATGTCACTAACCCATATATATGCAATCAAGCTTGTAATGTTAGTACAGGTACTCCTTACTCAGTTGCAGATACTTCGATCCTTCAATACATGGACTGGCTTAAAGTATGGATTACAAATGGATTGATATCTCATAACTCACGGGCTCAAGTTTCTCAACATTGATACTCAACCGGCTATGACGTCTGTTCAAATCAATTTAGGCCTCGTACTTCATCATTATGGTGTCTGCAGATAACACTTCAGGCCCCGTTCTTCAAAGAAAAGAAAAGTGTACGCTCTTATGTGCGCTTTATCTTCAGCTAAAGAGAAATTCTCTCATGAATGGCTATACTCATCTACATTCTTCATCAACAAGCTTCATGTTTTTCCACGCTCATTCAATCATCAAGTGGATCTATGTTCAATTGGTGTATACTCTTATTCACGTGTTAAATCAAAAATGACAACTTCGGATGCAATTTTTGAGGGGGAGAAGAGTGAATATACTACATGATGATGGATGTTTGAATAATGGTTATACGACTTAATTTTTGATGATGATGAGTGTATATTCCTTTTGATGAAGAGTGAATATACTAAGGATTACTGGGATTCATTGTTATGATTTTTGATGACTCTCCTCCAACGCCTAATGCTTCACTTACTAAGGATAATTGGGAATCAATGTTTGGGATTCATTGTTTTTCAAACATAGGTTTGATGAGTACTTTCAACCTCCGACGAATGTTGATCATCCAGCTTCTGAAGCTCATGCTCCGGTTTCTATTGACTCAACTGGTTCTCCATCTAAGAAGTACTTCTTGGAATTCTCAAGAATCCCAAATCTCCAGTTATTCCTCAAGGCGTTAATAATGACTATCATAATATTGCAGTTGCACTCATGAATAATGATCCGCTCTTTGGTATTCCTTACCAAATCTTCACGGATTATTGTTCATGAATAGTGATCCGCTCTTTGGTATTCCTTTGCCAAATATTTACGGATTATTGTTTCTCTCAATGTGCACGCTATAAATCAACCACATGAAATTAAAGAAAAATGACTTCCTCATCCGCTCGAAGACATTATTGATGAATCTTCCAGATCAGTCTCTACATGTTTACTTTTAAGGAAGAATGCATTGATGTTGAGGAATCATTTGTTCCGGTTCATTCAGTGGGACAATGTACATCCGATTGTATGTTGTTTTCACGTGTTGGGCATTTGACACAAGTTGATGACTTCAGAGTTAATCATTTATCACTTATTTGAGATTGAAGTTGTCTTTCACAAAGGCGTGTTCTTATTTGATAACTTGCTCGGGCTTAAGAATTTGAGTTGAAGACTTGGTTTATCTAGTTACCAGCAGTCGAGGTGGATGGTTGAAGACCTGGTTAACTATCACTATTAGGAGTTACGTTGTTTTACTCAGTGTCACATGCAGATGACGATGTGGATAATCTCAAGAGGTGTTAATGTCTCATACTTTGTTTGAGTAGTGAGTACTTAGAGATTTGCTTGAAGCATAGACTCTCGACACCGTTCTTCCATCTTTAAGTGCAAGCTTAAGACACAAATGCGGGGAATTCGACTTCAGTTTCAAGTTTGGTATATCGGGTTTTTCATCAACAGTGGTCACTTCAAATTGTCTACATATGGGTTGATAAAGATAGTCAGAGAGAGTTTATGTAGCAGTTGATTCTCACAGGATTCATTTGGGCTATTTGAGTTCTTCTCACAAGATTTCAAGATTATGGATTTATTATGTTTCGCTGATTCTGAGGTATCAAAACCAGCAAGGGGGAAGGATGTATTATTCCAACTATTTGGGGGAAATGGTCTCTGGAGCCTTTTGGTATGTGTTACCTCAGCGTTCAGTTGAAAGAAATGTGAGGAGAATATATGGTACGTGAGATGATATTGCTTATCGACATCTTCGATATGTTTAATGGTAAAGTGCATCAGGCTATTGCTTCATGTACACATTGGTATGATGATTCCAATGAGAGTGCAAACGATTAATGGGAAGAGATACATTTTAGTCATTGTTGATGACTACTCTAGATTTACTTGGGTCAAGTTTTTGAGGACTAAGGATGAAACTCCATCTGTCATCATCAAACTTATCAAGCAACTACAGGTTTGTCTTAACAACACGGTTAGAATTGTTCGAACAGACAATGGCACAGAGTTCGTTAATCGAGACTTAAGTCAATTTTATGAAAGTATTGGAATCAGTCATCAAAGAAGTGTTCCACGAACTCCTCAACAGAACGGTGTAGTTGAAAGACGAAATCGAACTCTTGTGGAAGCCGCTAGAACAATGCTAATTTATTCGAAGGTTCCAATGTTTCTATGGGCTGAAGCCATTGCTGCTGCCTGCTACACCCAAAATCGTTCTCTCATTCACACCTCTCATGGAAAAACTCCATATGAACTTGTTCATAAACGAAAACCTGATTTATCCTATCTTCGTGTGTTTGGTGCTTTGTGCTATCCAACAAATGACGGTCAAGATTTAGGTAAATTATGAGCTAAAGCAGATATTGGAGTTTCTGTAGGTTATGCACCAAACAAGAAGGGTTACCGAATCTACAACAAAAGAACCCGAAATATCATGGAAATAATTCACGTTACGTTTGATGAGCTGACCGGTCTAATGGCTCCTGGACACTCCAGCTCAGGACCCGCACTTAAAAACAGTCCCATTGGTTCATCCCTTGTTCCAAACTCCTCTCAAGAAACTCCATGTGTACCTCCATCTGAAGATGATGTAAAGAAATTGTTTGATCCAATGTTTGATGAACTGTATGAGTCTACTACTAATGAGGTGCTGATCCCTACAACAGAGGATGCTCGTATTCCAGTGAATGAAGTCAATCCATCAGTCTCAATATCTGTTAGTCAAGAAGCACCTGCTGCTGATCCCTCAGTCTCATCAACAAATCATCATTCTTCAAATGTACATCATGGAAATGTTTCTGGCATCAATGATGAAGTTAATCCCTTTGCTACTCCTGAAGATGCTCCATTTGAAAACATATTTGCTACTCCTGAATCATCATCAGAACCATCCTCTTCAGGAGACATCGACTCAGCTACCTCAGTTCCTCAACAAATGCCACATGAACACCTAAGAAAATGGACTCTCGATCATCCATTAGACAACATCATTGGTAATCCCTCTCGTCCTGTATCAACCCAGAAACAACTTGCAACCGATGCCTTATGGTGTTTCTTCAACTCCGTACTATCTAAGATCGAACCAAAAGATGTTAAAACCGCCATGAATGAAGACAGCTGGTTCAATGCAATGCAAGATGAAATTCATGAGTTTGATCGTCTTGATGTATGGGAGTTAGTACCTGCTCCAGACTGTGCTATGATTATAGCTCTAAAATGGATCTTCAAAGTAAAACTTGATGAGCATGGTGATGTGTTGAAGAACAAGGCTCGATTAGTTGCTAAAGGATATCGTCAAGAGGAGGGTATAGACTTTGAAGAATCTTTTGCTCCAGTTGCTCGAATCGAGGCAATCAGAATCTTTCTGGCTAATGCTGCTAGTAAGAACATGGTAGTTTATCAGATGGATGTAAAGACGGCATTTCTAAATGGAGATCTTAAAGAAGTCGTCTACGTCAGCCAACCTGAAGGATTTGTGAATCAAGAGCATCCTACTCACGTTTATCGTTTGAAGAAGGCTCTTTACGGTTTAAAGCAAGCTCCAAGGGCATGGTATGATACACTGTCAAAGTTTCTTCTATCAACCGGATTCATCAAAGGAGCAGTTGATCCTACATTGTTCACCAGGAAGTCAGGAAAACATTTGATTCATGTTCAAATTTATGTTGATGATATTATTTTTGCCTCGACTGACCCAATGGAATGCGATCGTTTTTTCAAATGAAATGAGTTCAAAGTTTCAAATGTCAATGATGGGACAAATGTCATTTTTCTTGGGATTACAAATTTCACAAAGTCCCGGAGGCATTTTCATAAATCAATCTAAATATGCAACAGAGATTTTAAAGAAATTTGGATTTGATTCATGTGACCCTGTTGACACCCCCATGATTGACCGAACCAAACTAGATGAGGACCTCTCAGGGATCATGATTGACCAAACGAAATATCGAAGTATGATTGGATCCCTGATGTATCTCACTGCTAGTAGACCAGACATCTTGTTCTCTGTGTGCATGTGTGCTAGATACCAGGCTAAGCCTACTAAAAGGCACCTTGAAGCAGTTAAACGGGTCTTTCGGTATCTCCAAGGAACCATCAATATGGGACTATGGTACTCGAAGGACACCGGTATGTCACTAACGGCCTATGCAGATGCTGATCATGCAGGTTGTCAAGATACACGTCGAAGTACGTCAGGAGGTGCTCAGTTTTTGGGTGATAAGCTTGTGAGCTGGTCTTCAAAGAAGCAAATGAGTACTTCTATTTCCTCTACAGAGGCTGAATACATAGCCATGTCATCTTGTTGTGCTCAAATCTTATGGATGAGATCTCAATTATCTGACTATGGCTTTGAATTCAACAAAATCCCTCTGTACTGTGATAATAAAAGTGCTATTGCTCTCTCATGCAACAACGTTCAACACTCAAGAGCAAAGCATATCGACATTCGACATCATTTCATCAGGGAACAGGTGGAAAAAGGTGTGGTGGAACTATATTTTGTGAGGTCTGAATATCAGTTAGCAGATATCTTCACCAAAGCTCTTCCAAGAGAACGTTTTGAGTTTATTCTTCCACGACTTGGGTTGAAAAGCCTTCAACCAGAAACTCTCAAACATCTTCAGGAGGAAGACGAGGAGTAAAGGTCTTTCTTCATCTATCTCTTGTACATATATATTTGAAAAACAAAATACAAAATTATAAAACCTTCAAAAATCAAATAGAAAATTATAAAACTTTCAAAATCCATAAAAATTTGAAAAAATTCGAAAATTCTTCAAAAAAAAAATATTGTCATTTTTGTCATGTTTCTTCCGGTTCGATAATATCTACGGTCTTTGTGCTGTCATTCAAAGAATGACACGGGACTTTAGATGTTGTTCGAATTCTTAAAAAAAAAAAAAAAAAAAAAAAAAAAAAAAAAAAAAAAAAAAAATTTTAGGAGAAAGAGAAATGGTTTATTGTCATTTTCAGGCAATAACCCGGTTTTAAAAGAAAGAACAAAGCCATGTCTTAACAATATTTTCACATTCCATGCTCTGATTCTATAAACATTTATCTGCTGAAAACCAAATGCTTTGAAAAATAACTCGATCTCTATTTTTGATAATCATCTGGACTTATTTGTCAAAATCTCTATCTCTCAATCAACAACCTATGTCATTGATTGAGGGGTAGAATGATTTCAATTAAATTAAAAAGTTATTTGGCATTAAATTGTTTTCAAAAGATATACATGCATGTTTTATAAATGGAGTTTAAAGTCTTAAAATCCGATCCTTATCAGTTCAAACGCTTTCACAATCATGTCACAATTCTCCTTAAAAAAGCTTTCAAAATCAATTTAAATCTATACGAGATCACAATTCTCAAATGCTTTGATAATTGTGATCGGGGGAGAATGTGTGATTTAAATTGGATTTAAACTGATAATTCGGCAAATGGTGTTATAAGAATGTACATGCTGTCCTTCTCACATGTGACAAACGATTTCAAATTTTCATGCACATGTTGAGGGGGAGCATCTATCTTAAACCTTTGATTTGAATCGTGATCATTCATCCCAATGTGCAGGTTCCCTCTAGTATGTGCAAAACTCTTTTCAAACCTCGAGGCACATATTGAGGGGGAGCAAATTCATGGAAACCTCATCCTTCCCGGAAATGATATACCTACTTGATCTGTTGAGGGAAGTGATGTTGATATCTTTTAGAAAATGGTAATCAAAAGAAGTTAATTCTTTCTCTTGGCTCCGTGTGCAAAACATTTTCAAATACTTGATGCACATGTTGAGGGGGAGTTCTCGTTCTAAAAATATCAAAAACAATTCAGGTACAAAAAGCTTTGATAATATATCACAAGTATCTGAATTGATTTTCAAATGGTTTTCAATTGGATCCAATGGCAGATGAACAATACCAAATTGACCTACCAACTTTACTTTATGTACGGTGATATAAGGATGATAAGGTTAGGTATTGGTTCCCATGATCCGCCAGAACCGGAGGGATCTACCCAGGGACAATCCACTAGTTAGTGTAGAAGTCCTTAGGTATGATGATAAAAGGAGAAAAATGAGATATGGGAAGAGTGCGGACTAAGACTGAGCTAGTACTGGAATAAACCCAACAAGGTTCTAGCTATGAAGTCTTGGTAAGCACTGAAGGGGTTGAAGAATTAAAAAGAATTGAATGAGAAAAGGGTGAAAACAAATAGCCCTCCATCTTTTCAACCTTAGGGCAGATACCGGGTTCAATTCATATGCTACTGATGGTAACATCGGTATTGAAGACAAGACGTCATGGACCCAGTGACGCACTGCACTTCAACTTTCCAAACCACTCAAGTTCCTCTTAAAATGGCTTGTTTCATTCTCACGGGGAACCAACATTATCTATCGACTTTCTCTTAGAGATGGTTGATATTGAAGAAGGAGACCCTCTCCCTAGTCTCCGTTATAGGATCCAAATATGCACTAATTGAGTCTAGAGCCACGAGATCATCAATAAATCTCATTAGGACACTTTCAATGAAGACTCTCTGTTTCACACAATGTGGAAAGAGAGATTATATCTTGAGTCCTACGCATTATCCGTGTGGTATTGCCAGAACATCTGAGTGATGTGTTTACACATTCACAATGAAGAAGGAAAGCCTTCTGGAGCCAACATCAAACAAGCTCCTGGTAGGTGGCATGTGAGATCTATCATATAGATCAACCATGTGACAACTGAACAGAAACAATGGGGGGATTCAATCTCTTGAATCAAACCTGGTTCAGGTTATGGATTGACGGATACCTTTGAAAAACCTGTCTTTGTGCTTAAAAACTCTTTTCTTTAGCACATTGACTGTGTACTCATTTTTCAAACCAAAAGGTATTTTTATGATTGATAATTGATTTTCAGTAAAACCTTCGTTGTATTGCAAAAACAATTTCTATTGAGCAATACACGATTGTTTTTCAAAGCTCTTTTCATCAATCAGTGGACTTAAAATTCGCTGGTTCACTCACTCCGTGTTGTCTTCTTTGAGATGTTCCGGTTTGAGAACAGCTAGAACAGCTGCGAAACCCTATCAAGGAGATTCTTAGGAATCCTACCTGATCACAGGCAGTACTTGTACTGATCAACGGGGAACCGTGGGCCGTGTACCTCAATTCAACGAAAGTGATCAAAGACACTTTCGTGCGATTTGTTGCTAACTGTTGTATGCAGGTACGCCCGACGTTTGCAGCTGATCAGAATGAAGCGGTCAATCCATAGCCGTATGCTCACTTAACACATTCATCTCAAAAGAAATCATGATTAGTGCATCAATAACTCTGATATTTTCACTCCATGCTTCTGCTACGCTGATGCCAATATCATGAATCAACTAATGCTTCCGCTACTCTGATGTGAAGATATCATGATCCAGAATGTGAGCATGTCGGTCCCAAAGTCACAACATCACAAAATACCAACACCACAAAGGATATGTCAGAGATTGTTGTATGCTGATGATCTCCAAAGATGGCTCAAACGTATCATCACGTGGATCAGTAAAAGACCTCCACTTGGAATAACCAAACATGCAATGTGAAGAATCAATGACTACGAGCTCAGGAGCAAAGAACTACATCAAGAATACTAGATCAATTGTTAATGTTATATCTATTTGTATTCTATGTAATTTTGGTACATGTTTGAGGTGACCTCCCTTAGGGGGAGATTGTTAGGAATTAGAAATTCCCGGTATTAAAGAGTCGGTCACCTCAAGTATATGTAATCGTTAGAAATCTCGTAGTCGTAGTTCTTCTAAGTTAAGTAGTAATTTAGTTAAGTAACACCGTGGAGGACGGACGGGTCTTTACCCACTGTATGCCTGATCCACAGCCCAAAGTGTGGCGATTTGTGTAAGACTATAAATACTCTCTACCTCCCAAGGTAGAGAGTTGGAGCTCATAATAAGATCTTTCACTTTCTCTCACTAAGTTCCCTAAACCTCTAACTTTCTCTCTCTAGAATTCCATCTATATGCTACTTTGTGTTATGGTTTGATGTGCATGTGAAAAGTAATATCCTAACACATAAAGGGTTTTGTTAAAATCTTATAGAGTCCAATATACCTAAACTTTGGCTTTTCCCGATCCTCAAAACGAATCATATCTTATTATATCGAGGCTATCAATAAAACCTTAATTTCTAACATGGAGTTTTTGGTGATAGTGTGCGGCATGGAGCCTAATTTGTATTTATATGGTTTCCTTAGTTGTTTCGTGGGTGATCTCTAAACACCTTAGTTTAGCAAATGGTTAACTAACACTTTTGTTTATATAGTGCCTCAAAATGGAATAGTTTTGTTGTTGTTAGGGTAACTGTTGTTAGTCAAAGGTGTAAGATATTGTTGATGTGAAATGGTTTGTAATGATGTGATAACTGTTGTTGTAGGGAAAGTCTTGCTAGTGGCAAGTGGTTATCCAAACCATTTCTAAAGTTGATCATGTCTTAGGTGGTTATGGGATGAAGGCTATATCGTATAGTATTTATGTCTACTAGTGTTTGAAAGAAATGTGGTACTGTGAAGTTTTACATACTGACTTATAATGGGGTTCAGATAATGATGTGATATGTTGACGATTAGAATAGTGTAGTGTATGTCTACCATTATTCTTAGGTAGAGATGTCAAGTTTGTTTTAAGATCATAAGTGAATGACGGAATGATATCCTTGAAACCTAATCGGGCTAGTACTTCTAAGAAATGACGAGAAGATTTGATGACTATCCAAGATAGTAGTTCGGATTATCTCATGTATGAAAATTTCAAGAATGAAATTAGGTAGTATAAATAAGATGTTAATATTTTGTTGAGTGGTAAGACACTATCGTGTCTCTAGATCCTTTTAATGAATTCTGGTGGTTTATCGAGTTTAAGTAGGAAATTAACTTGAATATAACCCTTGTATAACTGTTCTCAGTGTTTGAAACATTTAAGTCGAACATAGTTAATCAGACTATGTTCTACTATCCCTAGGTTAAATATAGGTGATTAGGCTATATTTAGCCGAGGTTCGATAAATTTTTCAAATACCTGAATTAGGTATACTTGTGATATGTCCATAGCTTTTGAGAAATTGTCCACTAAGCAAAGGCGATATCAAACCATCCAGTTGCAAGTCCTGGCCATAAAAGACTTGTAACCTATGTTTTCACATTCCATTGCATAGAAGATAGTATGGGTAGATACGTGTGGAAGGGAAATTTTAAGTAATTCTAAAATAGTCCATTCTTGGATAGAATCACGGACCTTTAACAATGAAGGTTTTAGAAGAGAATTTTGATGAATGTAGAGAAAGTTGCTGAACTTCAGCTTTTGTAGATGATGAGTCACTTTGTCCTTTAGAAATCCTATTTCTTGTATTTCCATTAGGGAAATTGATAGACTGTGACGGGTTTCATGTAAAACAATATCATATAATGTTTATAAGATAATTTTTAGAGACTATTGTATAACTTATAATATCTGAGGAGTAGTTGAGACCTTTTTGCAACTCATAATGTCTGAGAAATAGTTGAGACCATTGTGTAACTCACAATGTCTAGGAAATAATAGAGACCATTGTGCAACTCACAATGTCTAAGAAATGATGGAGAGATCATTGTGTAACCCACAATGTCTTGAGAAATGATAGAGAGATCATTGTGTAACTCACAATGTCTTGAGAAGTGATGGAGAGACCATTGTGTAACTCACAATGTCTTGAGAAATGATGGAGAGACCATTGTGTAACTCACAATGTTTTGAAAAATGATGGAGAGACCATTGTGTAACCCACAATGTCTTGAGAAATAAATGAGACCACTGTAGGATTTACAGTGTCTGAGAATGTAATAGAGACCACTGTATCTCACAGTGTCTTGAAAAATAAATAAAACCATTGTATCTTACAATGTCTGGGAAGTAGGAAAGACCATTGTAGTCAGTTACAATGTCTTGGAGGAAGTTTCATAATCCTAAAATGCATGAGTAGATGCATGATTGGGAGATTGGGAAAATATGATTGTGCCGTAATGCCTTAGAATAGACATACGCAGATATGTTGAGTACTTTGTTTATGATTGAAATTATGTCGAGTGTATATATCAATATACTAGTATGTTTGTATAGCTTAAAATGCCTAAAAGTCACATAATCATCTGGAGGATGGAAGGCACGGAGAACGAAAGGCTATAAAATGTTTTTGTTTGAAAAATTAATTATAGTTTAAGTCTCGATTAGACCCGTTTCTCTATAACTGTGGCTCTGATACCAATATGTAACACCCTCAACTTCGTGATACGCAGCGGAATTCAAACTGGGTGTTACTTCATGGCACAACAGTCATAACAATAGAAAACGAACTCTAATGGAGTCGTTTTAAAAGATTTATCATTCGATTTATATAAATATCAAAGTTTACAAAAATGAGGTCCCAAATGGTTCAAGTTTACGAAGTACATTAAATTGGTTTTCGAATGATAATATAATTTATAGCCTTCTTGATCTAGTCCTTGCTCTTCCGTGCCAGCTTCCGACATTATGGACCTGAAATACATGCTTAAAACTGTCAACACAAAGGTTGAGTGAAATTCATAGAGTTTTGGAAATCAGTTGAACACATAATGTTTGTGTGAGTTACGTTGTTATACACTCATAATGTTGAAAACAAAACAGATATTATTCACTAAGCATCATGCAATCAAGGCGTTAACGTGTTCCAAATTTAATTGGAGAAACTATTGATACGTGCCCTTAACAGGTAAAATTGCCATTTTTACCTAATGTACTCAAATATAGTGCGTTTGTTTACTGGACCTGGTCAAACAAACGGGATTCGTGAATCTCGATAGATCTATTCACAATATTAGCGCCCACTCTCACTAGTGATTAATGATTCATGATTAAGGGACTTAAGTTTGGCAAATGCGGTAACTTAGTGCTAATAACAATCAGATACGTATACAGTTTGAAAGCAATGTGTTCGATTTAAAATAAAGCATGTATTTCCCCCAAGGGTTTGTAAAACAGTTAAGTAATAGAAAGTGGGGCTATGAACTCACCTTAGAGTAAATGATATCAAATGTATAATGAGAATGATGGATATGCCGTGAGAACTTCTAAGAGCAACCTATAATAGGATGTTGCGACTTAGGTTTGAAATAATGATGCGAAAGAAATAACAAAACTATATACGTCTCTATGTTGATCATGATGTAGTACATGGTTTTTGTGTATGTCGCTTATAGAAATGGTCTAGTTGTGAAAATGTGTATAGTTTATATATATCGTACTACCGTTCGGGCCATCACAATTCAGAGGTCATGCAGTAAACGTTCGAGGAGCTAGGAAACTTTAAATCATAAATCCAGCAACTCGTCGATACATTTTACTCAAATGAAACCCCTCACATGAAGCTCCCTAGTTTTGTAGCACTTAGTAGATAAAACATATGTTTAGTTTATATATCATAAGTGTCATATGGTTTGTAAGCATAAGTTACAAGGTTGTTTGGTTATGATTAAGAAATCATAATGGTTATCACAAGTATCGTTATAATTTATGTCACAAGTGTTTAAAGAAAAGTTTAAAAGTTTCTAAATTGTAAAGTTGGTTATTACAAGTATAGTTTCATTGTTTATCGAGGGAGTAGATCCAAATTGTATTGTATACGTTTAGGTTTGTCAAGGCTAAGGCCTTTGGTTTACGGTCTCGGCTTAGGAAGCCTTGAGGCTTTAGCCATGGCCTTGCCGTGGCTTTGTTCTAGACTACCATGGTCTTGAGACTCAGCCTTGGCCTTATCCTTGGCTGTGGTCTCGGCTTAAGGCCATTTGGCCTCTTGGTTTGCTTTTAGTTGTGACAAAAGTATAGTTATGAGACTATATAAAGGGGCAGTTTCTGTTTTTCAAAGATAATGGCCTATTTATGCGTTTTCAAGGTCCGAGCTTCTTAGATATTGAAGGAAAACGTCATTCCGGACAACTTTCATGTTTTAACTTTTTGATGATTCGGACTAGAAGTACCACTTTTTACACGACCAGACCCTTAACAGCTTATACATGGCAGTTTTGGCGTTTAGATTTCGCTAACTTCTTTTGCTTATAACTTTTGACTCGTTTGTCCGTTTCGGGTGATTCAAGTTGCTATGATTACCTTTTTATCTTGTCTACCATATTATGTAAGTTAGAAAGTGCATAGATTACTGATTTTAATGGTCTCAAATGTGTAGAATATGACTAGTTTACTAGTTTGTTACTTTTATGACGATATGTAAATTAAAACATGTGATTGAGTATATGTACATCATGAATCAACATAGTAACAATATATATAGTATGAAATATTTAAGATTATGAATAATAAAGATGAGATGATGGTGGTGATAAGTTGCTTACAACTTTTGGCTTTCACTTAATAAAGGAGTAAGTTAGTAAGGATATGACTTTGATTGATCGCTTAAGACTTCGGATTGAGCTAGCTTTCCACACCTTGGCATCCTTGCAAACTTGAAGTGTTGGTAATGAAGTACTAAGTGACTTGAGTGGATTTAAACTCAAGAAGATCACTTAAACTTGCTAGAGATTTGATGTAGTAGCTTGATCTTTGGAACTTCCTTGCATAAACTTGGAGTTTATAGATCAAATGATGGAAGATGTGTATGATTTGTGATATGAACGACCAAGAACAGAATATGAGGGTTCTTAGGATGTATTTTTCTTTCTATTTATAGGAGGATAAGTTTGGTAACCATATATTGGGTTAAATATTAACCATGGTTAAGTTAGGACACTTGTAATGATCTAAATGAACCATGGTTAAGATGATGCCACCAAAATGATGACTCCCCCCCTAGGTCGGCCATGAAGTGATGATAAGGCTTAGATGATAAGTCTTGGTCTTATCTTGAGTTTAGAGTAAGTTTTGGTTCCGTTAAATGCCAACCGTAAGTTGTTAAGCCATAAAACGTAAAACCGGGTATCATAAAAATATGAAACTTATAGGAATGATTAAACTCATCATTATACTCCATCTAAAAATATAAAATGGGGGATAAGTCTCATTAGGTGCAAAAACGCTGCTTAAAGCTGGAAATACAGGTAAAAAACGTGTAATTCGCAGTTTATCAGAAAAGAACGAAATTTCAGGGAAACGACCGTGAATTTATTTAGAGTAGACTAAAATTAGTCTAAAAGTGATATGAGATGTCAAAATGTGGTTTTCGTCATACACGGGATAACTTAACAGTTATTCGTGAAGTTTAAAAGTTACGTTATTTAAGCAAAAATGTAGAACGTACAAGGTTAATTTCTTTATGGTCAAAGGAGGAGGGAAATATGTTTTGACTTTTCCAAAAAATGTAAAAGTGTCAAAAACATATTAGAAACACATTGCAGGAATCCTTAAGTCTGGATGTAAGTAGAATTGTTTAAAACGTAAGTTTAGTTTCGTACAGCGCAGGGTTTATTTGGTAACATAAAAGTAAATCTTAAAAAATCTCAAATTAATTATGAGTGATCTAAAAATTTATCTGATGCGAGGAAAATTGTCAGGGTTGATTTTCGTTATGCGTGTGATGTTTAAATGGTGTACCGTCCAAAACGAAACTTTAAAACGATGTTTTCTTAATAACTTTTGCGAAAATGATCTAACGATTGTCAAACTCTCAGGTCATTACTAAAATAATTTATCTTACGAGAATGTGAAATAAAAATTTTACGGGATGTGGGTGGTTACAAGGGTTCCCATGGTTCCCTTCTATAGGGGATCCGGCTAGTATACATGCCGGGATCCGTGGATTTGTAGTAACAGAAGCAGATTTTTGATAAAAACATAAGTTTAATAGTTTTATACTAAGATGTGTGTTTTAGCCTACATTTTCTTTTAGCATGCATTCATGGTTTCTAATGTATCACGAAAGAATACAAAAGATATAAATCAAAAGAAATGATAAACACATTATGATAATAATAACCTAGATAAACTAGACTATTAATAATATTTCATTTCAATGCTAAGAATGATACAAAGGATTGGGTATATAACCCCAATGTAGATTAACAACACAAAGTAAATGTCTCTGTATGTGAACTTCATCATAGGGAACACAAGAGCGATGAGTGTTAAGGCGATGAACGCGAGGGCGATGTAAACCATGTTGATGATGAACCTTCTTGATCTTGGTTTGAGATGAGATGAGATGAAGAGGAAGATGAAGTTTTGAGTGAGAGGTAATTTTTGAAAGTGGAAGATTTGAAAAAGTGGGATTTGATAGAGTGGACAACGGTGGGTTTATTTATGGGGAATGAGGAATTTTTGAGATTTGTGTTTTGTTTTATTATTAGAAAGATATGATTTTGGGATTAAGTGAAATAAAACACACGTTTTATATATCACGACTTTAGACGAAAAATTAACACGTATGTGAGAAAAGGCTTCCTAATGAGGCTACATGTAATACATGGATATGTACAAAAGATAATCATATAAATACCTATGTAGTCATACTTAATTATCAAGCTAATGTCATTTAGAGATAATTAGAAAATCATACCTCTAATGCACTTAAGAATGTCTTTACAAATGACACAGCAAATGTCAGTAGACAATTCCGGCTCCTTTGTGTTTAAGATACCTTCTTAGGGAAGGTATTCTTATTACCAAGCGATTCCTATGGCTTGGTAGGTATGAGCTTTGACTAAGCAATATGACAAAGAGGATTAGTGCAATTAAATGAAAAATAAGCAATAAGAAAAATGTTGTCATCTAATCAACATCCAAACAAAGAGTTTTAAAAGACATGGTGTTTGTTTTTATGAAAGACCTTCTTTGTAGTTTCAATTAACCATGGATCGTATCAAGTTTTTAAAGTACAATATACTTCAAGAAACTTGGTAACGAAGCTCTGATGCCAATTGTGGAAAACTAGAAGGGGGGTTGAATAGTTTTACCAATTAAAACTCGTTTTAAACTATTTAGATCGACTTATGTCAATATATTTGGATGTGTGTTGGATGTTGATAAACAAACATATAGAAATATAACTAAGTAATGAAAAGATAAAGAGTAAGAAGCACTAAACCACAACGCGAGTATTTATAGTGGTTCGGCTATAAGGACACCTTCCTTGCCCTACTCCACTCCCCGAGTCACCTACTCGAGAGTTCGTAATCACTATACAACACCGAATCCTTATGGCAGAGAAGCCTTCACAACGTTGCCTACTCTTTTTTCGGTACTAGGCTAACCACCGGGTTCTTTTACACCAAGGTGAACCACACCTACCACTACGCCGCCTACCCTTTATCCGGTACTAGGCTAAGTACCGAGTTCCATTACAATGGAGGAACTACTACCCAACACTACACCAACAGCTAACCCCAAAGGAGACCAACTCCTTATTACAACATCATCAAGGATATCAATATCCTTGGATCCAATACTAATCGATCTTGTACATCAAAACACACCATATCGAATGTACATCTTAGGCACCTTTCACTAATGCCTTTAACTAGATCTTCAAGACATCCTTCACTAATGTCTTGTGACTTGACTTCTAAGCACCCTTCACTAATGCCTACACTATAGACGATCGAAACCTTTCACTAATGTCTTCGTCTTGACACTTGAGACATCTTTCACTAATGTCTTCAACACTACACTTCTTAGAAGAAAGAAAAGAACCATCAACAAGAGGACTTCAGTAGTCTTGATGATGAGGAAGCATGGCAACTCATAGACTTGAGCTTGCTTGACTTCAAAGGTGGTGATCTCGCCTTTAAGAGGAACCTAGAGGATCACACACAAAAACAAAACTACATACATAGATCACTTGGATATGGGGTTAGAGAGTTTTTAACTCAAGGAAAAAGTATGTTGGAAAGGGGTGAGAAACAATGAAGAAATGGCTCACTATTTATAGAGAGAAAATGCATATTGTTCCCCTGATCCCACGGATCCCTCCCACAAGGGATCCGTCTATCGTAAAGCTAGGGATCCGTGGGACGCTCCTCTTTGCCCATGGGTATTTTAGTTATGGGTCATGGGTCATGGGTTATAGGTTGATCCATGGGTCTCTTATTAGATACAATGTATCTCATGAGTGCAATGCACCTAGTCAAATGGGTATGGGTCAATACCATGGGTTATGGATATTATCCATATATGACATAAGCATGATGTCATGCAATGGGTTATGGGTCAAGCTCCATGGATATGGGTCATGGACTTTGGGTTGTACCCAACTACATTCAATGTATTTGGTCAATGGGTTAAGACACTTAAGTTTCTACCCATTTATATTACCCAATATACTACATACTAGTTATGTGTATATTTTACCCAAATATGTAAACACTAGTTGTTGTACATATGTAATACTAAATCATAAAATCACTTATACTTGTTTTAGTGTTTTATGTGAGAACGTAAGTGTGTTTGAAACTATTAGCTCAAACCATTTAGGTATTTTATTTGTTTCGTTAAAATGATTTTACGTTTGTTATCGACAAAACATTAGAAGATCGTAAAATATAAGTAAACGTTTTTACGGCTTATTTGTATTAACAGATTGTTTGAAATTAGGACCATAATATAGAAAAAAATTGGGGGGAGGATGACTTCTTAGAAAGATGCACGATAGGACATAACTGTACCATGGAAAACCCCAATAGAGATCGTCATGAGGAAGAAGATGACGGTAAGGAAGTTACGTATGAGCACGACTTCGATTCTATCTACAATACTCATAAATAAAGAAAAGCGCTTCGTGGGAGGCAACCCATGCTTAATTGTTTGGTTGTTTTGTGTCGTATATCTTTTTCGTTGTTGTTTATTCTCATGTTCGATTTTGTGAAAATGCTTTATTTTGTCTTTAACCTCGTCTTAGTTACATATAAAGGTATTTTACAAAAAGATAAGTTTAGGGAAGATCACAGACGTTTTTGAAGAATATGAACATGAGAATTACAATTAATGAAATTGATATATATCTGTGTTTGTTAGAGTCAAATGCTTGTATCGAGTCATAATGGATGTTTTGCAGGAATTTTTCCGGGTTTTTAAGATGTAATTTTTCCAGAATTTTTCCAAAAAAACGCAGCAGACCAGTTTCTGTCAGGACAACCTGACGGCATCAGGATTAAAGCCTGACAACGTCAGGTTAAGCAGAAACAGTTTATCATTTTTTTGGTTTTCTGTGCTACTTACAAATTTTTGAAAATTCCCAGGTCCTAATTTTCCATAAAAACTGCAAACATCCATTCCATAAGCATTATATCTTACTTGCTTTCTAGTGTAGTTGTGTCGTATATAGTTTTACCGTCGATTTTACGCGAAGGTTTCGCTTGTTTTCTTAAGTGTGCAGGTTATATTTGGCAAGAAGAAGAAACACAACATTGGATGAAGCTTACTACTTACGCATTCTTCTTGAAAAATAATTTAACCGCAACTTCACACGGATCCTATCGAGCTAATCAAGGGAGTACTAGTTTCTTTTTCTTACTTACCTTCCTTTATCATAACTTTGATACTTTCGGGGAACATTAGGGACAATGTTCAGTTTAAGTGTAGGGAGGTAGAATAAAAGGGGAACTTAAAACTATTCACTCACTTCATTATTTATCTTGTCCTTGGTAATTTGTGTAGTAAACTATGAGAAATATTTGGTAGAGCAATTTTAGCACCAAATTTAATTTTTTTTATGACATGTACGAGCTAAACTTTAGTCTTAATAAAGCGTCTCATAGATCTTTAGGAATAAAAGCATTGACCTTTAATTCTTAGAGAGTGTACTGGTAGTATAATATATTCTAGAATTTGTTTTGTGATGCATTCCGAGATCGCTAGTGGGACTACACTTGTGTGGTTAGGAATAACCAAATGAAAAGAGGCATTAGGATAACCCTTGTTTGAAACCTGTATTATAATTACATCTTTGGTCGAGTAATTACCCCACACCCTTGCGATCTACTCATATTTAGTACACGATACCCCTAGTTAACCCCTAAGAGCCTATCCTTTTCGCAGTTCTCGTGATGTTTCGGTTTTCTGAAATATCATTGAAGAGCATTGTTTACAATCCACCCCAAATGCACACCCAAATCGCCTTAGCTTACCTTGTATGCACTCATCTTTAGTGCATTATTGTTATCATTACTAAACCTTAGTTCAAATATCTAGTTACTTGCATGGCTTCTAAGTCGAGTCATATCTTTTGTACACAGATTTAGGATTATTGGGACTCATGGGTAAAAGTAATATTTTATGGAGTAACGGGAAAGAACGATAAATTCAAATTCCCTTTGTCTACGTAATTAAATACTCTAAGTGTTTTGATCTTTTCAAATTGGGTCAATTAGTGTTAGAGAAATAAAAACTCAAGTGTAGGGATGCTCTTATAAATCCCTATTATTTTGATGTGTATGCAAAAAAAAGAAAAAAAAATCGAAAAAGAGAGTGTTAAAAAAATGAAATAAATGAAGAAAAACATACGGGCTACCATCCTACATCTATCTTTATGTTTATGTCTTTAAATTTATGTTTGTTTTGTTTCAAGTTATCTAGAGTTAGTGAGTCGAGTCTTGGCTTAGCAACGCCACGCTTTTTATGCGTGTAACCTAAAAACTTTGACTTGCCACCACTAAATATCCCCTATCCGAAAAAACCTTGTGTTTCCCTACCGTAAGCCTAACGTTACAACCTTTGTAAAGACCTCTTAGATAGTTGTTCCTAGGTGCTTATGCCAAAGCGGTGGTAATCTATGTACTATGTCAGGTAATGAGTGTTTATCTTCTATTTCCATTTATTATATTTCATATAAACCCGAGAGATGAGAGAATCCAAACACCACTTGTGAGGTGCTAGTGTATAATTTTCGTGCTTGTTATGACTATTGCGGTGCTTTTACTTGTTATGAATTATTTTAAACCCATGCTTCATGCCCCCTAACTTATAAATTGATTGGCCAAAAGCACATTTTCTTGAGGACAAGCAAATACCAAGTGTAGGGATATTTGACAAGATTTAAAAGGTACGCTTTTATGGGATCATTTAAGCCCTAAATCGACCAATTTTATATCCGTTACTGCTTAATTTTGTTCTTTTCACTTTTTAGGTCTCTTGGAAGCAAAATGCTGGAATGAAGCATATTTGGACGAAAAGGAACAAATACATGAAGAAAAATGTAAAGTCAAGATCGAAGGCACTCAAAGTTGATCAATAGTACCTGACGGCGTCCCAAACAAAGGGCGACACCGTCCCTCTATGATGACTTGATCAAAATATGCACGCGACGGCTCAGTGAAAATTCTGGACTTATAACCTGACGGCGTCACGCCTTAAAGAAGAAGGGCGCCACTCACCGTTTTCAACTCAGACGGCCCAGATATAGAATCAAGACGACGTCCCAGCTGAAGACCGACAACGTCACAGCTCTAAGGTGATGCCGTCCCATCGATGACTTGGCCCAGACGAAACCCTAATGACGAAGAGCTGACGGCGTCCCATGCAAAAGGTGATGCCGTCGCACTAGTAAATCTATATATAGAATTCGATTTTTCTGCATTTAAGGAGGTAGACTTTTGGAGAAAAAACCCTAAATCATTTATAGTCCGAATTGGACAGTATCTTAGGGTCCCATGCCCTATTTTACACATCAAGATAACTCTTTTAATCCAAAGTAACATTATGTTTATCCCTTATTTGAATTATTGTGTGTATGCTTGCTTGTTTAACATGTCTAGCTAAATTTCTTATGTGTTTGCTTAGATCTATGAAACCTAGTTATTGATTATTGTTAGGTTGTTTCTTATCTTTATTGTAAATTGGCTTAGGAGGGCAACTAGGAATCATTTGTTATATTTATTGCTTAAGTATGCTTTATGAGGATATGGTCTATGGATGAAATAGCCAAGGCTTTCCGATTCTGTAGGTAGTATAAGAGATACAACCTCAAAGAACTAGGGACTACGCATACCCTACGACCTTAGGAATACAACGCGTTAAGATAAGGTGTGACAATTCAACCGACCAATAAAGGATAACTAGGGAGTAATAGTATCTAGGTAAACACATTTTTAATCATCATACGAGCACACATCAAATAGACATAGCTACCCATAGTAACTAGATAATTAGATAAGTAGAAGTAATCGGTAGAAGTAGCACCTCCAACCAATTTCCCCGAAATTTTACCGTAGCTTTCTAAAAAACCAATAACAAGATAAAAAAGAATCATCCTCAACCCCCACCTTCTCGTCATACATTTCTTACTAGCATTCCTATTCTCCTAGAAAACGATATCAACCCCCGAGGCTTACCCAATACTACACTACAACGATTAGGTTCACTGCCTAGGAGGTTGAGGATGATTCTTTTTTTATCTTTTTATTGGTTGTCATGGTCTTTGATGTCAAATGTGTGTGTTGGTTCAGTTTTAAGCCTTGTTTTATGGTTAATGGTGTTATATTTAAGTTGTGTATGCAAATGGGTCAAAATGGGTATTTTGGTATAATACCCGTCACTTTGTAAAGCACGTTTCCGTCGGTCATTATGACAAAGTTTATGCATATATTTGATGTTTATAATATCCTGATGTTTTCTGTAAGTTTTAGTGTTATGTCGTAGAAGTCGTTTTCGGGAAAATGGGTCAAAAGTGCACAAAAGGGTTATGCAGAAAAAGGGGTGTTTGGGACAAGGTCTATTTTAACCAATTTTGGGTCAAAGGGTTAAGAATGTTGGAAAATAATGTATATGGTATATTTTTAGTTAATGTGTATCATATATGTTTAAATATAAGTCTAAATTGTTGATTTAATGTTTAAAGATGTTAAGGGTCATTTTGAGGTAATAGTGCACTTGAGGGGGTCCTTAGTGTACAAGCGGGTAGTAGTGCACTTGAGGGGTTCCTTAGTGCACAAGAGGGTTGTAGTGCACTTGAAGGGGTCCTTAGTGTACAAGAGGGTTGTAGTGTACTTTAGAGGCTTCATAGTACACAAGAGAGCAGTAGTGCACTTAAGGGGGGTTCCTTAGTGCATTTAAGGGGGTTTTCCAGTTTTTTGTCATTTTCTTGATTTTGTATAAAATCAACCGTGGCTTGTTGGAAGTTGTGCCACAGATCATTCTAAAGGTAATTGAGTCTAGTTTAATTTAAAAATTGTCTCAATGGTCGGTCTCCATCGTGTTGTTGTCAGTTCGTAAAAGAGTAACAGAAGGTCAGTATTGGGTCATGTCATTTCAGTGAAACGTTTTAAATTTTTAGTCAAATCGGGTACGGGGCATAACTATAACACCCAGTTTAAATTCCGCTGTATTCACTTAGGGGTATTACAAAAGGGTATGCCGGAACTTTACCAAAGTACAACAAATATCGGCTTCATCACAATGAACCTTGTCCCATTCATTGTAGGAACTACTTGTAGGTCGGACACTAAGCCAAATATTGTAGAGGTAAGGGCCCCGCTACCGGTAGTAACTTACCACCAATGGTACCCTGCTTTGGGTGTGGAATGATGGGACACTACATAAGTGGTTGTCCAAAGCTGAAGAACCAGTATAAAGAAGGAACAGTCCGTCAAAACCTTAAAGAAGTTACGGAATGATGATGTTTAGAGACAAAATTTTCCTGCCTTCAATAATAAGACCTAAGCCTAGGCCCTCTTGGGTTGTATTCCTTAAGAGATTAGAACTAGTACTTTCTCATGAACTTCATTGTATTTGGTTTATGTTTATCTCGAGTTATGTAATTTATTTAACTCGTGACTATCTACTATTTTATATCAACGTGTTGTGACAAATTATGTCCATTGCACTTTCTATTTTACTATCAATTTGTAAACAAGTCTTTGTTATTAACTTATAACCTATTTTGTTACTATATTATAAACCAATTTACTAGCCTCTTATGAATTACCTTACTAACTTAGAAACTACCAAGTCGATTTCCTACTATCTTATAAACTACCAACCCGAATTACTACTATCTTATAAACTGTTTTGCTAGTTCTGTACAAACTATTTTGGTTACCATCTTATTAATTCTTTTGCTGTTACCTTGTAAAACTATTTTACTACAACCTTATAAACTATTTCGTTATCATCTTATACATTGTTTTTCACCATCCCATAAACCATTTTGTTACTCTTTTACAAACTACTCTACCACTATCTTATATACTAATACATAGATTTGCTACTACCTCATAAATTGTTTTGTTATCATCTTATAAAATCATTTTGCCATTTTCTTATAAACTACTTTGATATAGTCTTATGAACTATTTTGCTATCCTGACTATTATTTTATAAACAGTATGGTTAGTACTATTTATTTTTAAGAAGCATAAAACCAGTTGACTAAACCGAGCATTGCATCATTGAGCATCAATTATACACAGCCTGATCACCTATGTCTAATTCAGAAGATATCTTGTTATGTTGAGAGCAGTTATCTGTAAATCTTATTAAAATTATCTTTCACTTATATCCCTAAAAAGCAAAAATCTAGTGTACGCATAAACAAGTTCATGTCAAAGGCGTGCGTATTAGTGAACGAATAAAGTAAGTGGACTCTTACCACAACCATATCATGTTAAAAGCAGCCTTATTCTATACCGCATCCTAAACTGAAGATCGTATTACATCACACCAACTACTTTAGACACGAAGTATACCATAGAGTTAGCAAACGACAGAATAATAGGACCCAACACCATAATCTGAGGTTATACCTTAAATTTTCTAAACAACCCATTCAATGTTGACCTATTACCTACCAAACTTAGATGTTTTTGACGTCATCATCGATATGAAATAACTATCCACTTACCATGCAAGAATTATCTTATCGACTACAAAGACTTTTGAATAAAGCGTTTATTCGACCAAACTCATAAGAAAGACAGATCATTCTGAATGTTCATCAACTACAAAGAACTTAACAAATTAATTGTTAAGAACCAATCGATGACCTATTTGATCAACTACAGGTTCAATCATTTACTTAAAGATCAACTTGTGGTTAGGTTACCATCAACTCGTATTTTGAGAATGAGATATCCCGAAACATCATTTAGAACTCGCTATGGTCATTACGAGTTCCAGGTAATGACATTTGGTTTGACCAATGCACCAACGTTACTCATTGATCTGATGAATCAAGTGTGCAAATACATACCTGGACAAGTTTGTGATTATGTTCATTGACGATATTCTAATATACTCCCGAAGCGAGGAAGAACACGGAGAACATCTAAAGACTATCTTGGAACTATTGAAGAAAGAGAAATTGTACGCCAAATTCTCTAAGTGTGAATTTTGGATAAGATCAGTGCAATTTATCAGTCATGTAGTTGATAGTGACGGTATTCATGTCGATCCTGCTAAGATCGAAGCTATCAAAGATTGAACTGCACCAACGACTCCAATAGAAGTGCGACAATTTTTAGTACTCGCTGGTTATTACCAAAGATTCATAGATAGCTAAACCTCTAACCAAGCTGACATAGAAGAACAATAAATATGAATAGGGCAAGGAAGAAGAAAAAGTGTTCCAACTACTAAAGCAGAAGCTTTGTAGTGCACCCATTTTAGCATTGCCAAAAGGAACAGAAGAATTTGTGGTTTATTGCGATGCATCACAAAAGGGAACTACATGACCCACAATTTAGAATTGGGTGTTGTGTTTATGGTACTAAATGTACAGTTTTTATAGATCACAAAAGTCTCCAGCACATTCTTGACCAGAAAGAACTCAACATGAGAAAATGACGATGAATTGAATTTCTAAGTGATTAGGATTACGAGATTCATTATCACCCAGGAAAGGGGAATGTCGTAGCTGATACCTTATGCCGAAAGGAAATGATCAACCCGTTACGAGTTTGAGCCTTATTCATGACTGTTCACCACAACATTCCCGCTCAAGTTCTCGACACTCAAGCCAAAGCACTTAAAGAAGGAAACCTTGAAAATAAGAAACTCCGAAACATGGAGAAGAAAAAGTTTGAGACGCGTTCAGATGGAATCCTATGCTTCGAGGATAGAATCCAGGTGCCACATTTTGGTGGTTTACGGGATTTGATTATGCATGAGTCACATAAGTCAAAATAATCGATTCACCCTGGATCTGATAAGATGTTTCATGATCTTAAATGATTCTATTGGTAGCCAAACATGAAAGCCGAAATTACCACATACGTCAGCAAGTGTTTGAAGTGTTCAAAAGTAAAATCTGAATATCCAAAATCGTCAGGTCTACTGCAACTACATGAGATTCCCGTTTGGAAGTGGGAGCGTATAACAATGGACTTCATCACCAAGCTACCTAAGACATCCAGCAGATACGATGCTATTTGGGTAATCATTTACTGTCTTACCAAACTTTACATCAAAGAAGTAGTTTCTGGACATGGTGTACCAGTTTTGATTATTTTCATTTATATATAGTCGTTTTACCTCAAAGTTTTGGCAATCGCTTCAGGACACTTTTGGTACTCGTCTAGATATGAGCACTGCATATCACCCTCAAACAGATGGTCTGAGGGAAAGGACTGTACAGACTCTAGAAGACATGTTGCGAGCATATTTAATAGACTTTGGAAATGGATAGGATAACCATTTGCCACTAGTTGAATTCTCCTACAACAACAGTTATCATGCAATTATCAAGGCCCCACCGTTCGAGGCACTTTATGGCCAAAGTATCGATCACCCGTCTGCTGGAGTAAGGTTGGAGATTTCCAACTCACAGGTCTGGAGATTTTCCAAGAAACAATAGAGAAGATTGTCCAAATCAGAAACTGTTTACAAGGAGCTCGTGATCGCTAGAAGAGCTACATTGACGTGAGGTATAGACCATAGAATTTGAAGTTGGTGACAAAGTTATATTGAAGGTCTCACTATAGAAAGGCGTGATCCATTTTGGGAAATGTGGCAAGTTGAGCCCACGATATATCAGACCGTTCAAGATCCTAGCTATGATTGGTTCGGTTACATACAGACTTGAACTGCCGCAAGAGCTTAGTAGAATTCATAACACATTTTATGTTTCTAACTTAAAGGAATTTCTATCAGACAAATCAATCATCATTCCTCTTGATGAAATCCAGCTCGACGACAAACTGCATTTTTTTAAAGAACCAGTAGAGATTATGGACCGTAAGGTCAAACGGTTGAATCAGAGTCGTATAACCACTTTCAAAGTGCATTGGAACTCTCAACACGGACCGGGGTGCACATGGGAGCGTGAAAACCAAATTCACCTCAAGTACCACCATCTTTTCTCAGACTAACCGTTAGCGGATAATAGCAACTGAAACCTGAGACGTGATTCCCTTAAGGGGAAGGCTGTCACAATTCGTATTTTTCATGTTATTGTTTAACCTATTACTTTTACTTAATACATATCACTTTTACTTACTATTTTAATTTAAAGAAAATTTACTTTTATGAGTAACTGGATAAGTTCACTCGCGTACATCGTTAAATATACTAACTTGAACCGCCCTAGACAATGTTCATTCCACGTGTTTTAGGCATTCTACTTTCATTTCATGCATATTTCATAAGTCACATTTTTATTTTTCTATTTTAACGTAAACATTGCACATTTTGCGTTTTACGCGTTTTCAGTGTACGTTTTTTTAGTTTTAACACTCTGGCAAGCCCATGTCTCACCTAAAATATTAAAATTAGTTCTTTTCAATTTATAACATTTTTATAAATTTCGTATTTTAAGTTGCCCGGTATTGCGTTTTTAAGGCTTTACACTTAATTTAAACACAGAAAAATACACAAATACACAAACTATTAATCAAATACTTGCAAAAATTAAACATTTTATTTCTTTTTCTCCTCTTGGCCGTCTACCCTCAGCCTTCCCCAAAACACCATAAATTTTCTTTCTTTTGCAATCATTTTATCCTTAACTACACACATTTAAACCTAAACTACACTCGTTAAATAGTTACTTACACAAAATTAATGATGTTGCTTCCTTGAGCAATCAAACCCACGCTCGTTCCCATCCCACTTCCCCATGGTCGTTCAATGTACATGCATACTCATCATTGATCTTTCTTAACCAAAGTTACACTCCAACACTTACCTATATCTTTCATTTTGTCAAACCACAAACCAAAAACCCTCCCCCTCCTCCTCCTTATTTCTGCCATGAACCACCAAGCACACCACCCCCATCACCAATTTTCATTTGCTTGATTCCTTGATTGAATGCCTAATCACCTAGTTACTATCCTTGATTTAATTCACCATCAAAACACCTCATCTCCATTGATTTTCTAGGGTTTATTGGGAAGGTTTTGCAAGAGTTTTACAGTAGTTCTTACACGGTTTTTCAAGCTTATTGGGTCATTATAACATAGTGGTTTTACAGATTTGGGTTCAATTGAAGTTTTAGGTTTGATTTGATTGGGTTTGATTGTGTGATTTTAAGAGTTGTGTTCTTTATTTTATAATCAAACTCTCACCACCATTCTTGTAAGGACTCAACATTTTCCCTTTATTGCTAGTGTACTTTATTCATATTAATGCATAATCATACATTATTGGACTGATTATACCTTGTATTGGTGGAAAAAAATTAGAGAAGCTTGTGTTGATTTTGTTTTGAGAATGATTCTGAGACCAGCAGGAAGTCGTGGATTTTGTCTAATATAAGTGTGTTTTTGGTAATATATATATATATATATATATATATATATGTATATATATATATATATAAGGTTATATTTTGATGTCTTAGCTTCGTTTTTTCGGGTGGCTCATTCCGTAACTCCACCCGATGAGTTAATTAGAAATTATTTAGCAAAAAGTAGCCAAAACTGGAGTAACAGATTTCATTCGTATAAAAGTCCACTTTTTTTTATTTTTTTTAACTAAACCCACTATTGATGTTCAAATAGAAAATGTAAATGGCCCTTTGAATTAAACATGGCCGCTTGAACCAGGTCAAACGAAGTTGTAGAACTCAAAATATAATCATTTTCGTAGGATCGATTTGTGCAGCAAAAAAATCAGATTTGATACTTTAGGGTAAATAGTCATTTCACTCAGGTTATGAAACTGTTTGGACAGTGGGACCCACTAATCTGTTTTGTACACTCAATTACCTTTCTATGAGCATAAAAACCGAGTCATAACTCTTTACAGTTTAGGAGAACCGAGCTTAACATGTTGAGTAACCATAGCTAAAAACCTAATAACTAAAACTAGGGCTTGTAAACCTTTCCTAAAATGGCAACTTTAGCCATTTTCTTTCTTAAACTTTGAAAACCCTAAGTACTAAAGTATAATCAATGTGTAACTTTATAAAACTCATTTGCATTAATTCGTTGTTATTTACAAGACCTAAGACGCGACTTATATTCTAGGTTGCTTCTAGGACTTTGTGCGGTTTTTCATTACTTCATTTCTCGTAACTTTGTACTACTTTGCTTAAGGTGAGTTGATAGCCCCACTTTACTCGTTTAATCGATTTATAAACTCCTTGGGGGAGATACATGTTGTTAGCCTTAATAATATTTAATAGAAGTGATGGTCATTCACGTTTAGAAACTTTGTAACGTGTGTTAGATATCGTGATAGAATAGTCAACGGGCTCGTGGATTGGGCTAAGCTAAATGGGTATTAGTTAAGTTAAGCTAGCCTTATGTAAGTTAGTATCCAATCCAACCCATGCCAAGCCCATTAGGGTGTTTTGTAAGTAAGTATAAATACCCCTCAAATGTGTCATTTGAGGGGTGTGTTTGAGTGTGTAAGTGTGTGTTTTCCTTATGAAATATTGTTTCATGTTCTATTCCTTTTCTCTCTAAAACACATCATTTATCTCAAGTCACCATACCATATTATTGTGTGAAATGGATTGATAAAGGGTCCTAACAAGTGGTATCAAGAGCCTAAAGATGGTTTAGAAGTTTTTTGTTGAAAAAATCATGACTTTTTGTGTCAAAAATCTCGTCTTCAAAGTTTTTTGACATTTTTCTCATGTTTCTGCTTAGTGATTAACTTTTAAGTTATTTTTACATGTCAAAGTAGAAATTTTTATGGTTCAGTTTTCTTTTCTTGCTGTTATTTCTGTCCAAAAAGTCCTTAGGCTATCAAATCTGTCATTTTTTTTGGTCTAAAAACTGTTCCTGTCCAAAAAGTTTTTTACAACTTTAGTTTTAGCATATTTCTGTCCAAATAGTGCAATACTTTTTGTCCAAATCTGTCCATCTTTTTCTTATCTGTTTGGTTCTTGTAGTCAAAAAGTGGTACAAAAACTGGTCGGTAATATGTGACGGAAATCGCTGCTGGAAAAACTTGGTCGAAAAAAGTCAACAAAAAAGTCAAACCCTCTTTTTCTACGTGTAAGGGTCCTGGTGTATGCGTAAGATTACATTTTTACGCATAAGGACTTTCAGCTATCTTCAGATAAAGTTATGATTTACTTGGAAAGTATATCGTACGTGTTTACGCTTAAACCTTACTCGTAAGGTGTTACGACTAAGCAAAAGTTTTACGACTAAGGTCAAGAGTGTTTACGCGTAAGGTTTTTCAAAAAGTGCTTACGCGTAAGAGTATCTACGCCCAAGGGTTTTACTCATAAGGTTTTAAAAGAGTTTACGAGTAAGAAAGGGTGAGTTACGCGTAAGGTTGTTTACGAGTAAGGGTTTACGACCAAAGTTTTTACGCGTAAGGAAAAACTGTTTACTACTAAGCAAAGAGTTACGCCTAAACATTCAATACCAGTTTACGCGTAAAAAAAAAAAAAAAAAAAAAAAAAAAAAAAAAAAAAAAAAAAAAAAAAAAATGACAAAACCAGAATTAGATTCGAACCTACATCTCAAACATCAACAACACTCATCTCTATTCCTAACCCATACCCACATCTATCAACGACTCACCCCATCACCAACAACAAACAAAGAAATATCTCCTCATAGATCATTTTAAGAAGCTTAACTTCTTGTTTAATATCTGAAGCTATTAAAGAAATAACAAAAACCAAACGGTTTCATCATTCCTTCCTTTCGGTTTATGAAATAACAAATAAAAAAACGAAAATTAAACCTACCTGTGGTTCGTTTCATAGATTATTTATACATGTGGTTGTGTTCGTTTTTACCTACAAAACCAATCAAAGGGATGATTTCTTGTTCGGTTAAAGCAGATTCACAAGGACGAATTTTTAATTAGTGATTTGGTTGTGGTTAGAGAGAGAAGTAAGAAGTTGGTGTGACTGCATTTTTCTTAAGATTGAGGATTAGGGTTACTAAAGATTAGGTAAGTGTTAGTATAAGTGATTCTTTGATATCCAAAAATTAGGATAAGTTTGATTCATTGGTGTTGGGCCTAGAAGTATAAATTGCATCTACTTGGGCTGCTACTACTAAAAGGGACGCATCTACTTCGGTCCGTACTTTTTGTGGTATGGTTTTTGCAAGAAAAATCTTGGCTCAAACGTAATTGTAAAAGAAAAAGTAGGCTGCAATTATTTCTGTTTGTTCACGAATTTTATACAGGTTATAGATTTACGAGAGTGATTATTATTTTGGGTTGAGATTATTCGGTTCATTTGATATAACTACTGTGCTAGTTATTGTCATCTCGTGAAAGATCAAAAACAAAATCACTTCTTTATCGTCTACAAGATCCGTAAAATCATTTCACACATTCACAATGTCTTTTCTCCACAATTTCTTCTCATCAATTGATATGGATCCTCTAGTTCAATTCTTTGCTCCATATCCTAAGACTGAAAAGACGGTGTCCGATACTGAAGAAAATTTGACTGAAAATGAGAAAACGTCGACTGATAACGAGCAAGAGATTGAAGAAAATGAGCTTCCAGATCACTTAAGATATCTTGACTTGAGATTTCCAATTTCATTCGTTGAGCATATGAAGCGCAAGCCGTTGACAGAATAGGCACGAAGTGCTGAAGCATTGTTTGAATCTAAGCCAGATGCACCTGAATATCTCTAGAGTATTGAAAACAGTGATTACAACGAAATAGAGGATAAGGAATCATCTAGGAATAATTGTTTTATGACTTCGGTTCAGCAAGCTACCTCTGACAATCACAACAAAGATTCGGGTTATTTTGATTCAGAATGCAGTGTCAAACCAATGACGAAGCTTGAAAGGATCAAGTACATGTTGATGTTAGCACTGAAAGAAGAATTGGTAATAGAGTTGACTGCTGAGGAATACGAATTCAGGAATCCAGGATGGGCAGATAAAGCAAACGTAAATGCAAACTATTGTCTTACAGTCAACCAGCAGGACACAACATCAAGCGGTACTTTTGACACACCTCCTGTCTACGTCACAGATCCACTCAATGAGGTACCAAATTATAGTAATGTTGCTAATCCGTTTACTCATGAGAAGCCACATTATGTGCCTCCTGCACCTTATTATGTGATGCGTGCAAAACCGTCAAGGTTTCTCACACAAGCCTGCCACTTGTGAATGGTAGACCGTAAGAACTTTAAAACAGTTTGAAAACGAACTCAATGAAGATCTGAGGAGTATAGAGTCTCCCCGGGTCGTTATGTCCCAGCGAGCTATGCAATGGATCAATCAACGTATAGTGATCGAGAAATTTGAATGAAAAAGGGATATGAGATTGTGAATTATTGATTATAACTACAGAAATATCAAACAAATACAAAGGCTTAAATGCAATATTAAAGGAAATTAAAAAGATAAAATCTATTAAATAAACGCTATCACTATAATTAAAATGATGTTTTTGTTTTTATGTTTTTTATAAAACGGAAATTAAAAACTACGCGACGTACAAAATAAAAATGTGAAACTAAAGCAATATTAATCCTAAAAATATGAAAATGATGTTTTTACAAACCTAATGATATAAGAAAATATTTAGAAAAAGAAAATTATTTTTAAAGCTAATTATCTAATTAAAAACTATTTTTACTATTTAATATTAGCTAAAATACAAGAAAATGTGAAATAAAGCTAGAAAAATAAAATTAAGACTTAGAAAAATCTAAAATATCAAAATAAACTTTTCAAAACTATTTTTATATTTTTCTGATTATTTTTATATTTTCTATGAATTTAATACTATTTAAATCTAATTTAAAATGTGAAAAATACCAAATGAAAGGGGAAAAATAGGGAAAAATATTTTTTATGCTTTTTATATTTATCTTAAACTGAGAAAATTGAAAATTTATTTTTTGGAACTTTTTCTAAATTAAATGCAATTAAAGCTAATTAAAAGTGATTAAAAACTGAATTAAATCTAGAAAATAGCAAACAGTAACTAAAAATCATGAAAACTTCAGGGAAATTCTAATATGCTATTCTAGTTCTAGGAAAAATATCAAATGTGAAGCTTATGTGGAAGAAATCAGAGCTGTAGTGTAACTGTCAAGAAATAAGCACATGAAATTAAGCAAATAAGCACTAAAGTGAGCCAACTGAAAACATAAGCTAAAGTATGCTAAAATAAGCTAAAAGCAACTTATAGCACCTACTCCTAACACCTAATAAGCATCTAACCAAGGATTAAGCTTGACTGCTCACTTAAGCAAAAACAGGTTCTGACCCTATGAATAAGCAGTTGCAACTGCTTATTCAACAAGCTAATGAGAAAACTAGAAATGTGGTTCTAAAGCCCACCAACCAGAGATCAATTACCCAAATTTTCAGCTTATGATGACTAGTAATGAAGAAGCTAGAGCTAAACAAAAGTGGCTATATAGGACAGATTGCTGAACTGATGCAGAAACAGAAAGACAGACACCTACTTTAAGCTAATGTAACAACTTATTCAATAAGCCAAAACAAAAACCATGAATGTGGTCTTAAATACCACCTAGCCTATTGCAAATGTGCCAAATCTTAGACCCTAGCTACTTGGAATGAACCTTGTGCATTGTCTACAAATGTTGAGAAAAACTGACTTTTGACTCCTTTTGACTTTAAAGAACAGATTGGTATTTTGACTTTGATGAAGTTTGAGATCAAATTTAGAATTGAAATAGATGCAATGTGATGAAATGAGACTTTAGCAACATTGTTTAACAAATCCTAAACCTATAAGAGTGATTACAGAAACTGGATTCCAACAGATGTGCACATAAGAACAGATATAAGGTAATGTTGACTTAGAGCACAGATTTCAGCAAACCAAAGACAGATATGACATAAATAACATATAACAAGCTTTAAGCAATTGATCTAATCCATTATAATACCCTCTAACACAGATTCATATGTTGATCCAAACACTCCTTAAGTAGCATACATGGCCTTTTGCAAAGCATATGCCTGATTTAGAGCATGCAGTCTATACAGAGGCTTACACTATCTTAAGTTATACTGAAATTAACTTTAATAAGCAATCTTAGACAGTGAATAACAAGGAAACTACTTTTACCAATTTTAAAGTAAAAACTTGAAAATGAAAAGAGTAAACTAGTCACCTTATATTATGAACTGAATAAGATGTAAACAAGGTTACATGTAACCTGCAAGCACTTTCAGGACCAATCCAATATCCAAAATGCAAAAATCCCCCTCCTTTGACTTTTGTTGACCAGGCAACACATTTGCTTAAAAATGTATTGTGAGCTTATAGAAAGCTTATAAAGAGCTTAACTAAACTTTTTTAAGCTTAAAACAAGCAACCAATCAACCTGGACAGAAGACTTTGAAACTGAAAATCTCAACAGTGATTATAGAACTTGGAACTTAAATAAAAACTTGAATTGATAATTAAAAGGGACAATACAAAGATGTTTTAACTTAATTGTTAAACATAAAAGCTGAAAATACAACAATTTAATTTAAACTACAACATTAATTTAAAAACGACATTTTAGAAAATTTATTAAAACTAGCTACTCTCCTCTTGCTTCTTTCTTCTACCCTTTTTATACTCCATATGCCTCTCTCTCCTGTTCTGAGATAATCCCACATCCATTTTTGACCCTTGGATGAGAAAAAAGTGATCTTGGCCATTCATTGTTTTTGGCGGGAAAATTGGTTTTAACCTGCTGTGGGGATTGAGTGTGGATGTTGGAGGGGACAATGAGTCGTAGGGGGGGGGCTGGTGTAGGAGGTGTGGGAGATGGAGGAACAAAGGTGTTGGGATTGCAGGCATAGATGTCGGGGATGACAGGTTAGGGGGGCGGGGTGTGTTTTGTTTAAACATTGGGTAATGGGTTTGGTCGGGTTGGGATATTGGACCGGGTAATATGATTGGGCCAAGGGTTAATTATTTGGGCTTGGGATAATACTTAGGGTCCGGTTTGGTTTGTGAAAGTAATATCATAAGGACCAAATGTGTAATATCTGAAATTCCAGGGACCAAACATGTAAATTATGAAGATGTAGTCAAAGGGTTGGTCTTGCCAAACTTTAATAATCCAAGGGTTAATTTGACATTTTTGAAAATTCCAAGGATTAAATATGCCCATTTCTAAAATCCAGGGACCAAAACTGTAATTTCTCAAAACTTTTAGATTTTTCACCAAAGGACTAAATTTGACAATTTATGATTCCAAAAGGACCTTTGGTGACTTTTCTGTTAAAATAAATGCCTAGGGACTGATTTTGCCATTTTCTAAAAGTCGGGGGACTGAAACTGCCAATTATGCAAACTTTGCTCGTTTTTCATCTGATTTTGAACATTTTGCATCTAAAACATATAAAATGCAATTTTGGAATATTTTCAGTGTTTTGATGCATTTCTGAGCATTTTTAAATGTTTTGCAGTTCAGAATTAACCAACAATGATGAGTATTTACACACTCATCAATCACCCACACTAAACTATTGCTAGTCCCTAGCAATCTTTTGAGAAAACATAATGGATTTGAATCTCTTTACCAAAAGCCATTACTTCTGGAGTAGCCAAATGTTTCAGTTCAAGTAAGAACCATGGTACACCGATAACCATGTGATTTTGAGCAAACCACCAGCTTCCAACGGATTTGATTTGTCTTTACCAGAAGCCGTTTGCTTCTGGACTAGCCAACTCTTAGATAAATTATCAATATTATCTTTGGTGAGTCGATTACCAATTATGGTTTTTCCACTGCCTTTACCACAAGCCATAATCTTGTGGGCTAGCCAACTCTTCACTTTTAAGGATATGGTGAGTCGAATACCATACAATTTTGGGCAAATTGCAAGCCGTCAACGGATTTGAGATATCTTTACCAAGAGCCGTTTGCTCCTGAATTAGCCAATCCTTTTGTTTATTAGACAAGGTGGACTGATAACCAAGATGAGTAAGTGTAGAACACTTACTCCAAAAAAAATTTTGGCCAAAAACGGGGGATTGGGCGGTATAATTACATGATAAAATTCGTGAGAATCCCCCCCCCCCACACTAGAGATGAATATTGCCCTCAATATTCAAAGTACCGGCGGTTATGCCGAAACAAAGAACGTGAAAGGGAAATACTACGGCCATTATTTAAATGATTTTTTTTTTTTTTTTTTTTTTTTTTTTTTTTAGAGATATATATATATATATATATATATATATATATATATATATATATATATATATATATATATAACATGTGGGGCATCACCCCCACACTTAGGTGGAACACATGGGTGAAAACCCATGTTTAGCTACTGTTTTTGATTACCGAGTCGCTAGCTTGACTCGACCCCGAATTCATTTGTTCATGGGGAAGCAAAGTGGAAGAAACAATCTCCATCGGACTTTCATTCAAGATGTTTGGACAAACATTTGAAGCACGTGAAAGTTCCACACCGATGAGATATACATAGAACTGGCTCAAAAATGATATATGGAAATGCCGGGATCAAAGATAATGTCTTCATTCCCGAAGGAGTGAAGAACAGGAGAAGTGGCAGAATATATGAAGAAAAGAAAGAAAATCATGATAGAAATCATGACTAACTCTTCATCCTCAATAGGAGAATTCATAGTTTCATGAATCTCCTCAGTTAAGCTCAATTGGTCTAGACATATCTCGGGTGTGTCTAGATCAAAGTAGAAGTTATCATACTCCGGCGGAGATATGATATGAGTGAGTTCATCTGAGAACTCCATGAAGGTGAATGAATCATATTCAGAATTGATATGAGTGGGTTCACTGGCGAACTCCTCAAAAGTAAATGATTCATGATCGAGGAGAGAATTATGAGAATGAGAAGTGGTACTGCCACTAATCTTCTCTCCCATACTTTCAAAACAGGAGGCTTTCATTTCCGGAATAGAATCATCGGAAAGAATGTCTCTACCCTTAATGGGGATAGGAGATGAAATAGGTTTCTCTTTGAAAGCCTCGATTTTAGAAATGAGAAGACTGACATTCAATAATGTTGCTCGAAGAGCTTCATCTTTGATTTCAGTGTCAGTGACTTCATCATTCTCTTCTTCAAAGCTAACAAGCTCAGAAGGTGAATCTTCCACATAAATAATGTCTCCACAAGATAACGACTCATCATCATCAGAATCGGAGAACATCTCAACATGATCATTTTGGAAGACAAGAGGAGGAGGGATATCACACACATGATCAAGAATTCCCTGTGACTCTCTTGGGATTGGGACAAGGTCCTCAACACTAGACTTTATGAATTCGTCCGATTCCTTTTCAGGAACAGTGTCGAGATGCTCGTCCCCCATAATAAGAGAGTGAGTGTGAATCTCGGGTGTGATAGCAGTTGTTTGAGATGGAATCTCAACTGCTGGGATATCAACTGACTGAGGGAGTTGAGAAGTATTATCTGTAAAAGGATAAAAACTCTCCTCGTCATCGTCATATAGAGCCGCCTTGAGAAATTTGGAACGCTTTAGAGCTGCATGCTCTAGGACTAATAATTCTTCCCTAGATTTGCGAGCTTCTCGTTCTTCTCGTTCTTCGGCCAGCAATTCTCCTATGGTCTTTTCACCACTCACTTGATTCTTAAAGTTACTAATCATATCATCAAGTGTTTTCATAGTGGTTTCAAAATCTTGGGAGATTTCTTGAGATAACGGCTCAGGTGGAGTTTGAACCGTATAGTGCCGTGGAGGTTGGAAATTGTCATGATTGTTACAAGGAACTGGGTTCCTTATTTGACAATCAGAGCTGAAGTGGGGACCTCCACAGTACTCACAACAGTAAAACTGTTGAGTCTGGACTGGTGAATCATATGGATTTTGGTCATAACCAAAGTTCTGAGCATCACTGGAAAACTGTTCATAGACAAATGTGTTTCCGGATTGACACTCAAACCCTTGGTGAGGACCTCCACAAAATTCACAGCAGTGATGTTGGTTATATGAAGATAAGTCGGACTGTGGTGGGTAATTGAAAAAATTTGAGGGGTCGTTAAATGAGTTCGGATTCGGATTATAATCAAATGAATTACTCGAACCACAAAACAAACAACTCCCGTTATGAATATCATTACCACATTGTACACATGTACACCAACGACAGGGTGAACCATAAAGAGGCTCACCACAACCGACACAAGGAATAAACGATTGCATTTGAGAGTTATGAAGAGG
Organism: Chrysanthemum seticuspe; assembly: GCA_019973895.1. Lineage (NCBI taxonomy): Eukaryota > Viridiplantae > Streptophyta > Magnoliopsida > Asterales > Asteraceae > Chrysanthemum > Chrysanthemum seticuspe. The sequence continues at coordinate 206,731,215 of BPTQ01000009.1, read as the reverse complement.
AATCAGTTTATTCAAAGAATCATCAAAACCAACATGGTGATCCGAATGACTATCAAGTCTCGAAGAACATTCAGAAAAATCAGGAGGTGGGACAAGTGGTGTGCTCTGAGAGCTAGCAATTCCCACCACTTCCGTTATGGTCTCCGGTTCTTGAATGGGTTCATCGGGTTGTGGTGGATGGTCAGAAAAACTTGGAGAATCATCGAGAGAGTTATCAGATAATTCGCACCAATAACAGTATTTGCTTGCACCCATCCTTCCACATTGCTTGCATAAACAATCCGGATTTTGACAACAGAGCTGATCCTCCTCCATACTGCTTTTGCAGTGGAAACAACGAGGATAATCGATTGTCTCCATGAGAATTAAACATGTAGAGGGTTAAAGAAATAGAATTAAACGGTTTTGAGTTTAAAGAAGAGTAGAATCAAATGGTACGAGGGGGTAAGAGAAATAGAATCATACGGATAAGAGGAATGAGAAGAGTATTTTTGTATTTTTGAAAAACATTTTGTAAAAACAAAGGATGAAAATCTTTTTGGATTTTTGGATAAGAAAATATAAACATATACAGATGGATGGTATGAACAAAGAGTGAATGATGAGTGTCTAAATACTCATCATTTTTGTATAATATAAACTGCAAAATCATCTGAAAACACTCAGAAACACATCAAAATGATCAAAATACCACAAATCAGTGTTTTATGTGTTTTAAATGCAAAGATATCAAAATCAGATGAAAAACATATCAAATTTGCAAAAATTGCAGTTTCAGTCCCCCAAGTTTCAAAAATTGTCAGAAATAGTCCCTGAGTCAAAATTTCAAAAGAAAAGTCACCAAAGGTCCTTTTAAAATCATAAGTTGTCAAATTAAGTCCTTTGGTGAAAAATATAAAAAGTTTGAGAAAATGGCAAGTTTAGTCCTTCAACTTTGAAAATTGGCAGAAATGGCCCCTGGAAAATTGCAAAATGGCAAGATTGGTCCTTATACTTTTGAAGATTGTCACTTTTAACCCCTGGATCAACTTTGATGAAATGGCAGCAATAGTCCTTTGATTTTCAGAACTTACACTTTAGCCCCTTGTCATTTAAATCTTTGTGGCCTAGTCATAATACATTTTGAACCCTGCCTTTCACCTTGGACCCCCCTGTCATAATGAATTGTGAACCCCCTTGGTTATTAATACCCTTTGGTCAAACCTTGGTCAAAAACCACACAACTGGCGCCACTTTTTCTTCTCCTCTCACCTGCTTCCCCTGCTCACTCAAGCACAACCATTCCTCCACCTCAATATATCACCATCTTTGTCCCCCCTCCTCCACCACACTACAAAACACATTTATTGCTTCTCACCTCATTCACTCAACCATAGCCATCAGGTCATATCCCCTTTTCCCGCCAAATTCAATCTATGGCCAAAAATGAACTTAAGACATCCAAGGGTCAAAACAAGTGGTGGGATTCACTTAGAGAGAGGAAAGAAGCAACTTGGGGTATAAAAGAATGAAGATAGAAGCAAGAAAAGGAGTAGTTAGTTTTATAAAAATTCTTCTTATGTCGTTTTTTTTATCCATGTCTTAGTTTAATTACAATGTTGTAATTTCTGTTCATTTGTATTTCCTTTAAGTTGAAATATCATTGTATGGTACTTTTGAGAATCAATTTTAAGTTTGGCTTAAAGTTCCAAGATTTTAGTTTACTGTTAAAAATCTCATTTTGCAACTCTCATTTATAAGCTCCTATAAGCTTAATCTTAAACTCAATCTTGTTTATCTAAGCTATTTAAACCTTTTTATAAGTTCAAAATTCCATTCCAAGTAATTTTGAGTGATGGTCAACGAAAGTCAACTGGGACTCAAATTGGATTTGGTGATGATTATGGTTGTTGCAGAGGTGAATTTGGGTTGCATTAGATTAGGTTAGTTTGGTTTTGTGTATGGTTTTGGGCCTGCACCAGCTGGACAAAGTTGTGAGTTATCTATCTCACTTTTCATTTTAGTCAAATTGCATTTTATGCTCATAGTGAATCTGTGGTCATTAGTGGTTATAACTTGTTTGTTAAGCTGTATTAGTGATAGTTAAACTAAGCTTAAGTGTCTTATTTAGCTCATTCAGTATTGGGCTTATATTAAGTTGCAAAACATGTTTTTAAAGAGTGTTTGGAATAGCTGTTATACCTGTGTTCTAGGCTTGCTCAGTGGATAAAAATTGTTGGTTTAAGTTTGTGTAGCATATCTTAGCTCTTATCTGTCCTAATCTTGTGCTGGCTAACACTGAAAGTCAAAATCCCTTCAAACCTGTCCTAATCAGTTAACTGTTGGAATTGTGAAAAGCAAATCATTTGTTTTGTGTTCAAAATACATAGATAAAGGTTACTTTACTCTCATTTCAATCATTAACATCATTTGCAGTCTAGAAATCAAGCTCAAAGTTGGCAAAGGTCAACTTTCCATTTCTTTCAAAAAGTCAAAAATTGCAAAGTCTTGTTTTGAGCCATCTGAGATGGATTTTTCATGCACTTAGTTCTAGATCAATGCAAGTGAAAATTGTTGTTTTGAAGACCTCAGCTGGTCTTGTTTCTTATAAGCAATTTTGCAGATTTTTACCAAATCTTTAGAAGCTTCAAAAGAGCTTATCAAGATGAACCCAGATGCCCTGTGCAGAGCATTAGGCCTGCACAGGTTTTATGCAGTATTTGCAGACCTTGCACAAGTCTCATTTGAGCTTGGCTAGGTCTGATCTTTTGTTTGCTTGTTCCCAGCCAGGTTAAGTTTAGATCCCATGTACTGTTTTTCATTTCCAGCTTAACTTGAGGCTTGTGCTTAAGCTTAAAGCTGGTACCCCTTTAACTGTCTTTCTGCCATAATCTCAAAACATCAATCTGTTGAGCTTGTTGTTTAAGAGGTTTAGGCTTGCTGAATCTTGTTCCATTTTAGTTCTTTTAACATTTCATAGCTTCTGTTTTGGGTTGGTGGCTTTTGGAATCCATTTGCTTGTATAAGTGCTTATTTCAATAAGCACTTTGATCATCAGTTTCATATTCTTGCACTTAACCCCTTGTTTTTCTATTTTTCCTAGATTCCTCACTTTATTTTAAGCTTTTCCTGAAATTTTCAGATTTTTCCAAGTTGATTTGCTATTTTTCTGTATTTTATTCAGTTTTTAAGCATTTTTAATTAGCTTTAAATACAAAAAATTAAGAAAAGCTTCAAAAAAATAATTTTTCATTTTTATTAAGTTTAGATAAATGTAAAAAGCTTAAAAAGTATTTTTCTATAATTTTCTTAGCTTAAAAAGTATTTTCTAGCATTTTAATTAGTTTTAAATAGTAATTAATTAATAATAAATATATAAAAAGTCTAAAAAATATATTTTCTGTTTTAAAATTAGTTTTATAGTATTTTAGATTTTTCAGAATCATAAGTTTATTTTTCTAGCCTTATTTTGTATTTTCTTCTATTTTAGAGTATTTATTAAATAGTTAAAATAGTTTTTAATTAATAATAATTAATTAAATAGTGTTAAAAATAATTTTATTTTTCTATAAATTTTCTTTTATCATTAGGATTGTAAAAATGTATTTTTCATATTTTTAGGATTTATATTGTATAAGTTTCACGTTTTATTTTGTACGTTACGTAGTTTTTTTTTTATTTAAACGTAAGTTTTTAGTTTTAAACGTTCATCACTTTAAATATAGTGATAGCGTTTATTTAATATCATTTATCTTTTTAATTTTCTTAATTTGTATTTAAGTCGCTGTTATTTATTAACTTTTTCAGTAGTGTAATATTCAATCCTAATCCTTTCTGATCACTATCATTAGTCATCATTCTATCGTCTGAATCAGTGTTTGCACACCATTGAGTCTCCTTGGGACTAAACGACCCGGGAATTCACTATATTCTCTGATCTTCATTGCATTTGTGTTTAAGCTGTTTTAAGTCTGATTAGACTTGACTGTATTTCAGCACAGATCAAAATTTTGGCGCCGCTGCCGGGGAGGCTTTAGCGTGTGTTTAGCCTTTTTCAGATCCATTCTTGCACATACCCCATCTTTTGTAAAAATTTTTTTGTAAAGTTTTCAAAAATCCAAAAAGTTTATTAACACTTTTCCTGAAGTGTTAGCAACACCAAAAATATTTTCCTTCTTTGTTTTTATAGCATGTTTTTCAAAAATCCAAAAAAATCCATCTTTATCCTCTCACATCTTTTGATTCTACATTTCTTACCCTCTAAAACCATTTGATTCTTTCTATGTCTCATCCTCACCAATTTGGTTGTGAATGGTGTGGGGGACCTCAAAATGGTGGAAATTGCCCCGGTTGTGGCATTGTGAATCTGGGAAACGGGTTTGTCTATGACCAAAATCCCTACAATGAAACAACTAATTTCCTCAACCAACCCCCGCACTATGAGATGGAGACATATTCTTGTGAGTACTGTGGAGGTACTCACCCGAGTTTTGAGTGTCAAACAGGGAACACGCTTGTCTATGAGCATAATCCTTGTAACAATTATGACTACTCTTATCATGACCAACCTCCACAGTACCAAACGATTCAAACAGAACCTCTGCAAATTCCTCAAGAACTTCTCGAAAATTGTCTAGATATACTCAAAGATTTGAAAGAATTGGTTAAAGAAGAGTCTCGTCAGAAAACGTATGCTGAAGAACAAGCAGCTAGAGTAAGTTCCCAATATTGGAAACCTCTCGTGTACGATTATGATGACGACGACGATGATGATTTTGATGAGGAATCTACAACTCCGAGTGGCAATCCCACTCCCGTTGAAGAAGGAAAGAGTATGGGAGAATTGTTGGCAGAGGAGAATATGAAGAGCATAAGAGCTATATATGTTTTCGATAAAGTCGATGCTCCGAATGGCAATCCCACTCCCGTTTCAGAGCCTTTCATTTCCGACTCTTTCCCTTCACTCACGCCGGTTGAGAGAAGTGAATTCCTTTTGGAAGAGGTCGATGATCCTATTTCTTTGAAATTTTTTGATCCCAAAGACTCTCTCACCATGGGGGATAAGCATCTCAGCACTATTCCGGAAACGGAATCGTCTAATGTTGAGAACTTTATCCCGATCCCAAGTGAGTCTGAGGGAATTCTTGACCATGAGTGTGATGTGTCTTCTCCTCTTACAAATGATCTTGTTGAGACTTTCTCAGATTTTGACAGTGATTATAGTGATGCCGATTCTTTATATTCTAAAGACATAGAATTTATTGATGCATTACTTCCACATTCCGATATCGTCAACTTAGAAGAGAATGTTGACCATGTTGTTTCCACAACAGTTAATACGACTATCACTAATCCCTTATTCGAATTCGATTCTGAATTTACTCTAAATTCAGTTAATCCAATCTTTGATAGTGATGAGTCTGACACGGAGACTATAATGGACGAGGTGCATATTTATAGCCCACGAAGTACCGCACATGTCCCACCTCCGTATATTCTTCACGAGGAGTTCTCCAGTGAACTCACTCATATCATATCTCCGCTGGAGTATGATTGCTTGGATGGTAAAAATCATGATCGGGGGGAGAGAATCTCAATTTGCATAGTTATGACAAATCTTCCCACCCTCCCAACCGAGATGCCTTCCAACCCAAAGAGCTCAACCAATAAAATCCAAATAAGTGCAACTGCACTTAATCCCGAGGAAGAAAATCTAGTCATGATTGTTATCATGATTTTCCTTCTTTTCTTCACCTACTCGGTGACTTCCTCTCTTCTTCACTCCTTCGGGAGTGAGGACACTATTTTTGATCCCGGCATTTTCATTCATCATTTTTGAGCCGGTTCTATCTATATCTCATCGGTGTGGAACTTTCAACACATTCAATGTTTATACAAATATCTTGAATGAAAGTCCGATGGAGATTGTTTCTTCCACTTTGTTTCCCCATGAACCAATGAATTCGGGGTCGATTCAAGCTAGCGACTCGGAAATCAAAAACAGTAGCACACACAATATGGGTTTTCACCCATATTTCTGACTTCTTACCCCTTTCTACCACCTAAGTGTGGGGGTGATGCCCCACATGTTATATATATATTTAAAAAAAAAAAAAAAAAAAAAAAAAAAAAAAAAAATCCTTTCTAAATAATGGCCGTAATATTTCCCTTTTACGTTCTTTGTTTCGGCATAACCGCCGGTACTTTGAATATTGAGGGCAATATTCATTTCTAAGTGTGGGGGGGAATTCTCACGAATTTTATCATATATTATCCACCCAATTCCCCCGTTTTTGGCCAATTTTTTTTTTTTTGGAGTAAGTGTTTTACACTTTCTCATTTGGTTATCAGTCCGCCATGTCTGTAAGACAAAAGGATTGGCTAATCCAGGAGCAAACGGCTCTTGGTAAAGATATATCAAATCCGTTTATATGGCTTGCAATTTGCCTAAAATTGTATGGTTCTCAACTCACCATATCCTAAAAAGTGAAGAGTTGGCTAGCCCGCAAGGTTATGGCTTGTGGTAAAGGCAGTGGAAAAACCATAATTGGTAATCAGCTCACCAAAGATAATATTGATAATTTATCTAAGAGTTGGCTAGTCCAGAAGGGTACGGCTTCTGGTAAAGACAAAATCAAATCCGTTGAAAGCTGGTGGTTTGCTCAAAATCACATGGTTATCGGTGTACCATGGTTCTTACTTGAACTAAAACATTTGGCTACTCCAGAAGTAATGGCTTTTGGTAAAGAGATTAAAATCCATTATGTTTTCTCAAATCATTGCTAGGGACTAGCAATATCTCAGTGTGGGAGATTGATGAGTGTCTAAATACTCATCATTTTTGTATAATATAAACTGCAAAATCATCTGAAAACACTCAGAAACACATCAAAATGATCAAAATACCACAAATCAGTGTTTTATGTGTTTTAAATGCAAAAATATCAAAATCAGATGAAAAACATATCAAATTTGCAAAAATTGCAGTTTCAGTCCCCCAAGTTTCAAAAATTGTCAGAAATAGTCCCTGAGTCAAAATTTCAAAAGAAAAGTCACCAAAGGTCCTTTTAAAATCATAAGTTGTCAAATTAAGTCCTTTGGTGAAAAATATAAAAAGTTTGAGAAAATGGCAAGTTTAGTCCTTCAACTTTGAAAATTGGCAGAAATTGCCCCTGGAAAATTGCAAAATGGCAAGATTGGTCCTTATACTTTTGAAGATTGTCACTTTTAACCCTTGGATCAACTTTGATGAAATGGCAGCAATAGTCCTTTGATTTTCAGAACTTACACTTTAGCCCCTTGTCATTTAAATCTTTGTGGCCTAGTCATAATACATTTTGAACCCTGCCTTTCACCTTGGACCCCCCTGTCATAATGAATTGTGAACCCCCTTGGTTATTAATACCCTTTGGTCAAACCTTGGTCAAAAACCACACAACTGGCGCCACTTTTTCTTCTCCTCTCACCTGCTTCCCCTGCTCACTCAAGCACAACCATTCCCCCACCTCAATATATCACCATCTTTGTCCCCCCCTCCTCCACCACACTACAAAACACATTTATTGCTTCTCACCTCATTCACTCAACCATAGCCATCAGGTCATATCCCCTTTTCCCGCCAAATTCAATCTATGGCCAAAAATGAACTTAAGACATCCAAGGGTCAAAACAAGTGGTGGGATTCACTTAGAGAGAGGAAAGAAGAAACTTGGGGTATAAAAGAATGAAGATAGAAGCAAGAAAAGGAGTAGTTAGTTTTATAAAAATTCTTCTTATGTCGTTTTTTTTTATCCATGTCTTAGTTTAATTACAATGTTGTAATTTCTGTTCATTTGTATTTCCTTTAAGTTGAAATATCATTGTATGGTACTTTTGAGAATCAATTTTAAGTTTGGCTTAAAGTTCCAAGATTTTAGTTTACTGTTGAAAATCTCATTTTGCAACTCTCATTTATAAGCTCCTATAAGCTTAATCTTAAACTCAATCTTGTTTATCTAAGCTATTTAAACCTTTTTATAAGTTCAAAATTCCATTCCAAGTAATTTTGAGTGACGGTCAACGAAAGTCAACTGGGACTCAAATTGGATTTGGTGATGATTATGGTTGTTGCAGAGGTGAATTTGGGTTGCATTAGATTAGGTTAGTTTGGTTTTGTGTATGGTTTTGGGCCTGCACCAGCTGGACAAGTTGTGAGTTATCTATCTCACTTTTCATTTTAGTCAAATTGCATTTTATGCTCATAGTGAATCTGTGGTCATTAGTGGTTATAACTTGTTTGTTAAGCTGTATTAGTGATAGTTAAACTAAGCTTAAGTGTCTTATTTAGCTCATTCAGTATTGGGCTTATATTAAGTTGCAAAACATGTTTTTAAAGAGTGTTTGGAATAGCTGTTATACATGTGTTCTAGGCTTGCTCAGTGGATAAAAATTGTTGGTTTAAGTTTGTGTAGCATATCTTAGCTCTTATCTGTCCTAATCGTGTGCTGGCTAACACTGAAAGTCAAAATCCCTTCAAACCTGTCCTAATCAGTTAACTGTTGGAATTGTGAAAAGCAAATCATTTGTTTTGTGTTCAAAATACATAGATAAAGGTTACTTTACTCTCATTTCAATCATTAACATCATTTGCAGTCTAGAAATCAAGCTCAAAGTTGGCAAAGGTCAACTTTCCATTTCTTTCAAAAAGTCAAAAATTGCAAAGTCTTGTTTTGAGCCATCTGAGATGGATTTTTCATGCACTTAGTTCTAGATCAATGCAAGTGAAAATTGTTGTTTTGAAGACCTCAGCTGGTCTTGTTTCTTATAAGCAATTTTGCAGATTTTTACCAAATCTTTAGAAGCTTCAAAAGAGCTTATCAAGATGAACCCAGATGCCCTGTGCAGAGCATTAGGCCTGCACAGGTTTTATGCAGTATTTGCAGACCTTGCACAAGTCTCATTTGAGCTTGGCAAGGTCTGATCTTTTGTTTGCTTGTTCCCAGCCAGGTTAAGTTTAGATCCCATGTACTGTTTTTCATTTCCAGCTTAACTTGAGGCTTGTGCTTAAGCTTAAAGCTGGTACCCCTTTAACTGTCTTTATGCCATAATCTCAAAACATCAATCTGTTGAGCTTGTTGTTTAAGAGGTTTAGGCTTGTTGAATCTTGTTCCATTTTAGTTCTTTTAACATTTCATAGCTTCTGTTTTGGGTTGGTGGCTTTTGGAATCTATTTGCTTGTATAAGTGCTTATTTCAATAAGCACTTTGATCATCAGTTTCATATTCTTGCACTTAACCCCTTGTTTTTCTATTTTTCCTAGATTCCTCACTTTATTTTAAGCTTTTCCTGAAATTTTCAGATTTTTCCAAGTTGATTTGCTATTTTTCTGTATTTTATTCAGTTTTTAAGCATTTTTAATTAGCTTTAAATACAAAAAATTAAGAAAAGCTTCAAAAAAATAATTTTTCATTTTTCTTAAGTTTAGATAAATGTAAAAAGCTTAAAAAGTATTTTTCTATAATTTTCTTAGCTTAAAAAGTATTTTCTAGCATTTTAATTAGTTTTAAATAGTAATTAATTAATAATAAATATATAAAAAGTCTAAAAAATATATTTTCTGTTTTAAAATTAGTTTTATAGTATTTTAGATTTTTCAGAATCATAAGTTTATTTTTCTAGCCTTATTTTGTATTTTCTTCTATTTTAGAGTATTTATTAAATAGTTAAAATAGTTTTTAATTAATAATAATTAATTAAATAGTGTTAAAAATAATTTTCTTTTTCTATAAATTTTCTTTTATCATTAGGATTGTAAAAATGTATTTTTCATATTTTTAGGATTTATATTGTATAAGTTTCACGTTTTATTTTGTACGTTACGTAGTTTTTTTTATTTAAACGTAAGTTTTTAGTTTTAAACGTTCATCACTTTAAATATAGTGATAGCGTTTATTTAATATCTTTTATCTTTTTAATTTTCTTAATTTGTATTTAAGTCGCTGTTATTTATTAACTTTTTCAGTAGTGTAATATTCAATCCTAATCCTTTCTGATCACTATCATTAGTGATCATTCTATCGTCTGAATCAGTGTTTGCACACCATTGAGTCTCCTTGGGACTAAACGACCTGGGAATTCACTATATTCTCTGATCTTCATTGCATTTGTGTTTAAGCTGTTTTAAGTCTGATTAGACTTGACTGTATTTCAGCACAGATAAGTGAATATCCAAATTACTAATCTGCTAAACGTGAGATAATCAGCACAGCTCCCCGGCAGCGGCGCCAAAAATTTGATGCGTGCAAAACCGTCAAGGTTTCTCACGCAAGCCTGCCACTTGTGAATGGCAGACCGTAAGAACTTTAAAACAGTTTGAACACGAACTCAATGAAGATCTGAGGAGTATAGAGTCTCCCCGGGTCGTTATGTCCCAGCGAGCTATGCAATGGATCAATCAACGTATAGTGATCGAGAAATTTGAATGAAAAAGGGATATGAGATTGTGAATTATTGATTATAACTACAGAAATATCAAACAAATACAAAGGCTTAAATGCAATATTAAAGGAAATTAAAAAGATAAAATCTATTAAATAAACGCTATCACTATAATTAAAATGATGTTTTTGTTTTTATGTTTTTATAAAACGGAAATTAAAAACTACGCGACGTACAAAATAAAAATGTGAAACTAAAGCAATATTAACCCTAAAAATATGAAAATGATGTTTTTACAAACCTAATGATATAAGAAAATATTTAGAAAAAGAAAATTATTTTTAAAGCTAATTATCTAATTAAAAACTATTTTTACTATTTAATATTAGCTAAAATACAAGAAAATGTGAAATAAAGCTAGAAAAATAAAATTAAGACTTAGAAAAATCTAAAATATCAAAATAAACTTTTCAAAACTATTTTTATATTTTTCTGATTATTTTTCTATTTTCTATGAATTTAATACTATTTAAATCTAATTTAAAATGTGAAAAATACCAAATGAAAGGGGAAAAATAGGGAAAAATATTTTTTATGCTTTTTATATTTATCTTAAACTGATAAAATTGAAAAATTATTTTTTGGAACTTTTTCTAAATTAAATGCAATTAAAGCTAATTAAAAGTGATTAAAAACTGAATTAAATCTAGAAAAATAGCAAACAGTAACTAAAAATCATGAAAAATTCAGGGAAATTCAAAAATGCTATTCTAGTTCTAGGAAAAATATCAAATGTGAAGCTTATGTGGAAGAAATCAGAGCTGTAGTGTAACTGTCAAGAAATAAGCACATGAAATTAAGCAAATAAGCACTAAAGTGAGCCAACTGAAAACATAAGCTAAAGTATGCTAAAATAAGCTAAAAGCAACTTATAGCACCTACTCCTAACACCTAATAAGCATCTAACCAAGGATTAAGCTTGACTGCTCACTTAAGCAAAAACAGGTTCTGACCCTATGAATAAGCAGTTGCAACTGCTTATTCAACAAGCTAATGAGAAAACTAGAAATGTGGTTCTAAAGCCCACCAACCAGAGATCAATTACCCAAATTTTCAGATTATGATGACTAGTAATGAAGAAGCTAGAGCTAAACAAAAGTGGCTATATAGGACAGATTGCTGAACTGATGCAGAAACAGAAAGACAGACACCTACTTTAAGCTAATGTAACAACTTATTCAATAAGCCAAAACAAAAACCATGAATGTGGTCTTAAAGACCACCTAGCCTATTGCAAATGTGCCAAATCTTAGACCCTAGCTACTTGGAATGAACCTTGTGCATTGTCTACAAATGTTGAGAAAAACTGACTTTTGACTCCTTTTGACTTTAAAGAACAGATTGGTATTTTGACTTTAATGAAGTTTGAGATCAAATTTAGAACTGAAATAGATGCAATGTGATGAAATGAGACTTTAGCAACCTTGTTTAACAAATCCTAAACCTATAAGAGTGATTACAGAAACTGGATTCCAACAGATGTGCACATAAGAACAGATATAAGGTAATGTTGACTTAGAGCACAGATTTCAGCAAACCAAAGACAGATATGACATAAATAACATATAACAAGCTTTAAGCAATTGATCTAATCCATTATAATACCCTCTAACACAGATTCATATGTTGATCCAAACACTCCTTAAGTAGCATACATGGCCTTTTGCAAAGCATATGCCTGATTTAGAGCATGCAGTCTAAACAGAGGCTTACACTATCTTAAGTTATACTGAAATTAACTTAAATAAGCAATCTTAGACAGTGAATAACAAGGAAACTACTTTTACCAATTTTAAACTAAAAACTTGAAAATGAAAAGAGTAAACTAGTCATCTTATATTATGAACTGAATAAGATGTAAACAAGGTTACATGTAACCTGCAAGCACTTTCAGGACCAATCCAATATCCAAAATGCAAAAATCCCCCTCCTTTGACTTTTGTTGACCAGGCAACACATTTGCTTAAAAATGTATTGTGAGCTTATAGAAAGCTTATAAAGAGCTTAACTAAACTTTTTTAAGCTTAAAACAAGCAACCAATCAACCTGGACAGAAGACTTTGAAACTGAAAATCTCAACAGTGATTATAGAACTTGGAACTTAAATAAAAACTTGAATTGATAATTAAAAGGGACAATACAAAGATGTTTTAACTTAATTGTTAAACATAAAAGCTGAAAATACAACAATTTAATTTAAACTACAACATTAATTTAAAAACGACATTTTAGAAAATTTATTAAAACTAGCTACTCTCCTCTTGCTTCTTTCTTCTTCCCTTTTTATACTCCATATGCCTCTCTCTCCTGTTCTGAGATAATCCCACATCCATTTTTGACCCTTGGATGAGAAAAAAGTGATCTTGGCCATTCATTGTTTTTGGCGGGAAAATTGGTTTTAACCTGCTGTGGGGATTGACTGTGGATGTTGGAGGGGACAATGAGTCGTAGGGGGGGCTGGTGTAGGAGGTGTGGGAGATGGAGGAACAAAGGTGTTGGGATTGCAGGCATAGATGTCGGGGATGACAGGTTAGGGGGGCGGGGTGTGTTTTGTTTAAACATTGGGTAATGGGTTTGGTCGGGTTGGGATATTGGACCGGGTAATATGATTGGGCCAAGGGTTAATTATTTGGGCTTGGGATAATACTTAGGGTCCGGTTTGGTTTGTGAAAGTAATATCATAAGGACCAAATGTGTAATATCTGAAATTCCAGGGACCAAACATGTAAATTATGAAGATGTAGTCAAAGGGTTGGTCTTGCCAAACTTTAATAATCCAAGGGTTAATTTGACATTTTTGAAAATTCCAAGGATTAAATATGCCCATTTCTAAAATCCAGGGACCAAAACTGTAATTTCTCAAAACTTTTAGATTTTTCACCAAAGGACTAAATTTGACAATTTATGATTCCAAAAGGACCTTTGGTGACTTTTCTGTTAAAATAAATGCCTAGGGACTGATTTTGCCATTTTCTAAAAGTCGGGGGACTGAAACTGCCAATTATGCAAACTTTGCTCGTTTTTCATCTGATTTTGAACATTTTGCATCTAAAACATATAAAATGCAATTTTGGAATATTTTCAGTGTTTTGATGCATTTCTGAGCATTTTTAAACGTTTTGCAGTTCAGAATTAACCAACAATGATGAGTATTTACACACTCATCATTATGACACATATGTGGGGTAGCAAGTTAGTAGCAATGTTAACTCTGAAACTCCATATATGGATCCTAATGAAGGTCCAGTTGAACAGAATGGTACTAATGATGAGGAAACACGTGCTCTATTTGAAACATTAATTAATAATTGTGGTATTGAAATTGAGAAAGTCAAAACGGTCAATCGCAAGGTTAAGGCCGCGAATGAGCAATTGACCGCTGAGCTTAAGAGGTACAAGGTGCATGCAAAAGCTATTGAATTTCATAAAAACAAAGAGTCAGAATTAGAAATTGGTTATCGAAATTCCGTTTTAAGAGAAAAACAATTGCAAATCAAGTACGACACACTTGATGTTAAGTTGTGCTTGAAAATAAAAACTTTAAACGAGGAAATTTCTGATCTTAAAAACCAACTTTCTAAACAACAAGCAACTTATTCTGATCTTGAAAAAGAAAAGAAACAGTTGATTGATGATTTTTCAAAACGAGAAGATTCTCTTCTTGATGAAATTCTTGATAAAAATGAAAAAATCAACAAATTGGAAAATTTGCTTGTTACAACGGGTCATTCAGCTATATCAACCAATATGCTTATTAATCAAACAAACCCGTATTTTCATACAACTTAAAAAATGGCTCTTGGTAACAAACCTCCTTGTGCACTCAAGAAAGCTCAGAAAGCACAGAATGTTTTGTATAATGGAAAAGCTTTGTTAGATAAACATGAACCCGTACAAGTTCGTGATTCTCATGAAATGTTAGAACTAATTGACGAGAGTAGATCGAAAATGAAACAAAAGAACCCAGAAATGAAACCAATCGACTACAAAAAATATAACAAACTTTCTGGAATTGCTTTTGTTCCTCAAAAAGAAAAGTCAAAGTTTTCCATAACATCCAGTGTTTCAAACAAAGAGTCCACACCAGTTTCAAAACAAGTTTCCAAACCATTTTCAAAACCAGTAGTTGTCTCAAAATCATTTTCGACCATGGAACAAATGTCTTCAAACAATCCTTTTAACACAAGTGATGCTAGAAGCATTTTAGATGAAATTAAAACTAGAATGGGGCAACTTCAAGAGACTGTTAAATCCAAAATCAACATCCGTTCTAACATCTGGTTTACTAGTCATGATGACGAAATGAAAAAGGTTTTTGAAACTCAAATTGCCCCTCCGCTAAATCACGTCAGTGCGAGGGTAATTCATTTTGAACAAGCATTTTTAAAAGAATTAAGTGACTTTGTCAAGGATCACAAATCCCTGGTAAAGCAAGCTAATGAATGTTTTGAACACATCAAAGTTTTGGAAAATTTAAATGATTCTCTCTTCGAAGTTGTTATGACTACTGATATTATGTCCATTATCTTACAAACATATTCTGTTGAAGATCATGAAAGACTCCAGTCTGAGACCTCCGCAATTGTTTTAAAATATGAAAAAGCTCTTGAAAAACTTGAAAAATAAAATGTATCATATTTTAAACAATTTGATCGAAAAACCGAGGATTGCAAGTATGACAAACTGTCTTATGAGCGTGCCTACAAGGATATTGTTGGGAATTAAGGAAAGCTACTGATTCTGCCGAAGCATAATCTACTGATTCTGCCGAAGCTTCAGTCGAAGAGATTCTGCCGAAGAAGAAAGGATTCTGCCGAAGTTATACTTCAGCAGAAGTGTTAATGCAGACAGTGTGTTGCTGCTGAAAGTGGGAACCACGTAGGAGAGATAAGCTCAGTTTAGAGTAAAAGTCAGCGCCATATTAAAGATAGGTTGGCGCCGTTTATGTAGAGCTCTCTCAGAATAAACACGATGATTAACAAAACAATATGATTAATTGCATGCTTGTCTAGATGCATGCTTAGTCTAGTTTAGTAGTAGAAGCGTAAATTGTCAACGCTTCTTTAGGGTTTCTTGCCTATATAAGAAACCATGATAGTTAGTAATAGATAAGGTTTTTCTCAAGTTTCTCAAGTCTTGTATTCTATCAGAAACATAGAGTTTCTATAATCAAAGATCCATATATTTTTTTTTAACCAAGAACACTTTTGATCCTCTATGGATCTTTGATTATAGAAACTCTATGTTTCTGATAGAATACAAGACTTGAGAAACTTGAGAAAAACCTTATCTATTACTAACTATCATGGTTTCTTATATAGGCAAGAAACCCTAAAGAAGCGTTGACAATTTACGCTTCTACTACTAAACTAGACTAAGCATGCATCTAGACAAGCATGCAATTAATCATATTGTTTTGTTAATCATCGTGTTTATTCTGAGAGAGCTCTACATAAACGGCGCCAACCTATCTTTAATACGGCGCTGACTTTTACTCTAAACTGAGCTTATCTCTCCTACGTGGTTCCCACTTTCAGCAGCAACACACTGTCTGCATTAACACTTCTGCTGAAGTATAACTTCGGCAGAATCCTTTCTTCTTCGGCAGAATCTCTTCGACTGAAGCTTCGGCAGAATCAGTAGATTATGCTTCGGCAGAATCAGTAGCTTTCCTTAATTCCCAACAATTGATTTATTGGCAATTTACGCTATGGATCTTTGATTATAGAAGATGCTAAGGACCAAAATGGAAGGATGGATTGATGCAAACGATTGATGATGACGATGACCACGCAGGATGACGAAGAGAACTATCGTGTCCTTTGTGCTTCATCTATTCATTTCAACCAAAATGCAATCGATCCACCCTCCTTAAGCCCTTCTACTATACGATGTGTGTTCATGCACCAAAAGATGGCGCAGTGAGACCAAGAACCACCTCTCTATCTTTGGGGAGTGGCGGATTCCTGGCACGAGGTCTTTTTTGAGACCGAGGTGCTGGAGGTTGGGAGTAAGAAGTTCCCTCCTTATAGGAGTCATCAGAATCATCAGCAGATTCACTTGGATTCACTACACTGTCATCTTCTGAAGAAGGAAGAAAGGGCGATTTATTTGGTCTTGGATAGGGTTGAGGAAAGTAATGGAACCATGGGTTTGATTCACCACTTGATGATGATGAAGAGGATGAGGAAGATGAGGAAGTGAGATCTAAGATCTCAGGTTTGGTATTCATGGTGCAATTGGATTAATTGAGGTTATTTTACTTCTAGGGTTTGTGGTAAATATTTGGGGATCTTGGTGAAAAGATGAGTTACATTGGGATCATTTTATAGACGGATTCAAGGTTCAATGAGTTTAATGCAAGTAGGTGGCACAGTAATTCTAGAAACTTACCGAAGATATTCTTATCTTTGATGCATTCTGCTGAAACTATAACTTCAGCAGATTGATCATGTGTTTCTGCCGAAGTGTTATTTTGAGTTGGGTCAAAGATGCAATACACGTCAGCAAAAGTCAACCAAACGGTCCATTTTTCTTTGACTATAATTTGGGCAAAAACACTCCACCCACCATCACTCGCTTCAGAACAAACGAATTCCCTCCTATTCTACTTCCACAAACACTCACCATTTCAAAATCATAACCCTAAACACTCATATTCCTCATGGCTCTTGAATTTAAACATGATCACAACAAAGTTGCATTTCTGGGTAATGGCAAAGGATATGACCTGTACGAACCAATGGTGGAATTCCTAAAAAGGTCCAAAATTTATTATGCTCTAACTCATTCCCTAAATGAGATATATGAGTCTCTGATAACTTAATTCTGGGAAAATGCTGAAAAGAGGAACGAGACAAAGATTAGGGCTGTGATTGATGAAAAAGAGTACAATGTTACAGAGGACCTGATTAGGAGGAAGCTTCACTTGGAAGATGTTGATGGAGTATTTTACTCTAATCAGGAAGATGTGCTGAATGGACTCAGGGCTATTGGGTATCGAGGAACAAGAACAGATATGTGGCTAAAGAAGGAACTCTGCCCAAAATGGAGGTTCCTGGTTCACACGTTGCTTCAATGCATGAGCAACAAGACTGGAGGATGGGACCAGTTCTCTACCAAACTGGGATATGGTATTGTGTGTCTTTCTCAAGGGGTAACTTTCAATTTTTCTAAGTATATTTTCGAAAACATGGTTGAAAATATTCAAAAGACAAAGGGAAAATTTTTAATGTACCCAAGGTTTTTACAAATTATATTAGACACCTCTACCCAAGCTCAAGCTTTTTATCCTATAGGTTCTTTGACTGCTAAACTGTTTGCTACTATGAGAACCAACTTTCAAGGGGAACATTATCCCTTGCTAGCAGCCATGTTGCCTCAAGGTAATGAGGCTGCTGATGAGGAGAATGTGACTCTTAATCCACCTACCTCACCTGTGGCTACTAATGGTAATCCATTGGTTAACATTGATGAGGGCCCATCTTCAACTGTTGAAGCAACTCATGTTGCTCCAGTCCAACCACCATGTCCCAGCCCTTCACCCACACTTGCTACTCATGAGGAGTCAGATTTGCATAGACCACCCACACCAAGTCCTGTGAGGGATCCTCTCGATGAAGATCTTCCCCACATTGAGCATGACCAGGATACTTCTGAAAGGTCCAATGAGGCTCCCCTTACCACAGAGCAATCTGCTGGTGGAGCTGAGGACCCCATTAATCTCTCATCTGTGTATGCTCTTGTCAACAGGTATGCTGCAGAGGTTAATAATCTGAAAAAGGAACTTGCAGAGACCAAATTGTCTCTTGGGGGTAAAATTGAAGAACTGCAGAATCAGGTTAAGGTCTTAGAGCTCAAACTAAAAGGATCTTCCAAAAGGAAACTTGTGGTTTCCTCTGATGAAGAACAAGCAGTTCCTCCCTTTGGATCTCTGGACATGTTGGCTGAAGTTTCTCTCAATGACCCTTCATCAGTAGCTGCTACTTCCTCAAGAAAGAAGGAACGTGTCCTTTACAAAAGAAGAAGGAGATCCTTTTCACATAAGGTTTCTTCTGAAGCTTCAGAGGAACCTGGGGTTGATAAGGCTGCATCTGCTGATATGCAAATGGAGGATGCATCTCCAGATCTGGGTCAATCTTCATCTGTTCAAGAACCATCAGGCCCTTCACCTTCAGCAGATCTTCCTGATGTTGTTGTCTTGACCACTCCAGTTGATAATCTACATCAACATGTTGATCTAGGTAATCCAGTAGAAATTCTTATAGTTGATCTAACTGAAGAAGAGTGTGCTAAGCAGCCTGATGATAAAAGGAAAAATGTCATCACTAAAGATGAGCTTGGTCCTAACCTGGTGAGTGAGGAGGAAAGACTAGGTCAAGCAAGTAGATTGGCTGAGTTTGAGAAGTCAAAGGAAAGCATAGCATTGGCTAAACAACTTGAAACAGATGAATTTTCATCTTTAACTCCTGAGAGAAGAAAAGAACTGGATGCATTGAGGGTTCAGATGCCTGCTGCACACTGGGATGTTCTAACTCAGCATGTCATTTCAAGACCTTCTCTAGCTCAAAGTATACTAGGTGGAGATTTCCTCAGTGCCAATTATGTTGAGCGAATGAGGGCTCAGGGAAGACAAAGGAGGCAAGAAGCAATTGCACAAAAGAGGGCCATCCAAGCTCAGAAGGCCAAAAACAAACCTCCAACTAAAGATGAAATAAGAAGGGTGGTGAAAAACCAATACTCACTGTCCAACTCTGGCCTAACAATGAAACAAGTCAAGACTTTTCCTGATCATGTCCTGTATCGCAAATATAACCAAATCATGGAGGAAAGATCATTGTCTTTAGCAAAATCTCTCAACCTAAAGAGGATTTCAGAGAATGAAGCTGCTCCAGAAGCCAAAAGACTCAAGGCTGATGATGCTCCAACCAAGGAATCCTCTCTAGTCATTCCTGCTGAAGCAACTTCTGAAGTTGCCTCCTCTACAACCAAGGGTCAATCTGTGGAAACATCTTCCATTCCTCCTGAAGCACCTGAAGCATCAGCTCCCTCTCCCTCAGTGGCACCTGTTGTCACACTGGAAGATTCTGAAGTAAAGGAAGCTGATCTCACAGAAACTAAAACAGAGAGGGCGATAAAGATATTCCACAGGATGAAAGCACTTCGCACTTCAACCGAGTCTCCATCTACCAATACAAGTCCTACTACTAATGCACTAGATGAAAATGCTCCCCCTCCAAAAATTTATCAGCCTGGGAGGAGGCAGAAGAGAATGGCCAAAATATCTCCTTTGGATCTTGAAGCTGATGACTCAGCTTTCATTGTAGAAGGGTCTGCTGCTGATTTTCCTGATGGACACTCAGATGGGGTGATAGAGTGGAAATTAAAGAATGATGAGATGAATGTTCTTCTTCGAAGGAACTCCATCTTAATGGAATTCACCTTTCTAAAGGAAATTCTACACTTGATCGACAGGGCAGACTTAATTTCTCTGTTCACTCAAGTTACCACCCATTACTGCAACAAGGAACCTCAAGGTTCTGGGATGTTTTTACCAGAAGATCTTCAAGTTCTATTGAACTCCCACATTCCCAACAGCAAAGCATCTTCCATTTGGGAAAACTCACATCGGTGGAAGCTTGTATCCTAGAGATTCTATCCTCTCCCTCGGGTGCATGTCCTTGAGACTAAGGGTGGAATCACTGTGTGCATGTTGACTGAAAGAAAGTACCCTCTGCCTAAAAGACTTATGGAAAAGATGTTGAGCCAGAAATTGGAAATTCCTCCAGATCCAGTGGGAAATGAAAGGCACTCTGCTTTAGCACTGGTGGGATTGATCAAAACTCAACTTCAGCAACTGCAATAGGCCTCTTCTTCATCCATATCAGGACACTTGGTACTCTCTGCACTACCCTGTTTTGTTCATTTTAGTTTGCATTATTTCTGTTATTTGTCTGTTTTTGTCAAATTTGTTTAGAAGTATAAGACCTTCATAAAAAGAAAACTCACAAAAACATCATTTTTAAAAAATAGTGATAGCGTTTATTTAATAAAAATTAGGTCTTTAATTTTCCTTTTCAACTGCTTTTTAAGCTTTTTCAGTGTCATAAACCTTTTCAAGTTAAAAAAAAAAAAAAAAAAAAAAAAAAAAAAAAAAAAAAAAAAAAAAAACTAACTTTTATGCAGGTTTGTTTGTTGTCCAATTCTGATGGTCTTTAACTCACCAGATGTACCTTGTGTATGTCAAAGAGTTGGCTAGTCCAAAGGGTACAGCTTTGGTAAAGACACATCAAATCTGTTGATAGCTGTAATGGTTTGCTCAAAATCATAGGGTTTGCAACCACCAATGCTTCACTGCTGAGGGTTGTATGGTTATCAATTCACCATGGTCTATTCCTTTTTGGAATCCAAGAATTGGCTAGCCCACATGTATATGGCATGTGGTAAAGGCACCTGTATCCATATTTGGTGCTCAATTCACCAATTCTAAGAATTGACTAGTCTTGAGCAAACGGCTACAGGTAAAGACAAGCCAAATCCGTTTATATGGTTGCTGGTTTGCCAATAAATCAGATGGTTATCAATGTACCATAGTTTTCGAACTCAAACATGTGGCTACTCCAGTAGTAATGGCTATTGGTAAAGAGACATCAAATCCATTAATTTCAATGATTCACCTCTCACAGGAGTTAACACACCTGGAAGTGATGAGAATAGTATTGAACTTATCCGTTTTGATGTACATGATGTCATATGTTGCTGCAAAGTTCTGGTGCTTTACAGATTACTTCATCATAGAGATGTTCTTCGTCTAAATCTTTGTTGCTGATCCTCAAGATTCTGGCCATCCATAGCTCTGAAGTGTTTAAGATATGGGAAGGATCTTGTATGGAAATTTTTCGTCAACTGGTACAATCCTCAACAATATTATCGATCTATAATCAAAGATCTTTGATTATAGAAACTCTATGTTTCTGATAGAATACAAGACTTGAGAAACTTGAGAAAAACCTTATCTATTACTAACTATCATGGTTTCTTATATAGGCAAGAAACCCTAAAGAAGCGTTGACAATTTACGCTTCTACTACTAAACTAGACTAAGCATGCATCTAGACAAGCATGCAATTAATCATATTGTTTTGTTAATCATCGTGTTTATTCTGAGAGAGCTCTACATAAACGGCGCCAACCTATCTTTAATACGGCGCTGAGTTTTACTCTAAACTGAGCTTATCTCTCCTACGTGGTTCCCACTTTCAGCAGCAACACACTGTCTGCATTAACACTTCTGCTGAAGTATAACTTCGGCAGAATCCTTTCTTCTTCGGCAGAATCTCTTCGACTGAAGCTTCGGCAGAATCAGTAGATTATGCTTCGGCAGAATCAGTAGCTTTCCTTAATTCCCAACAGATATAAAAGAGCAAAATGATCTTTTGAGAGCTCAGCTGGAATGTCAAAAAGGAAAGACTGTGGATACTAAGTTTTCAAAACCATTGACTGAGGAGAAAACAAATGTTCCCAAACCGGTTTTCAAACCAAAAATGTCTATTTCTCAGTTTCCTCCAAAAGTCAATGAGAAAAATGATTTGTCAAAAACAGTCACTCCACAGACTTTGCGTATTAAAATGAGAATTATAAAAGGTTTTGAAAAAGAAAAAGCTGTTGCTGAAACACCAAAAGTGAGTACACATGGCATTTCTAAGACTAGTACACGGAATGTGACAAAAAATCTAGTTAAAGAATCTGTTGGTTCTAATGACATGGTCCGAAAATCACTATCTAGAAGAAGCTAGGAAACAGGCACAGACTCGAAAAGACGGAATTTTAGGTGCAACATCTAGGGTGATGAATTCTACAAGATTTCAAGGCAATACTAGTAGTTGTAAACCATTACCTAGGAACACTCTACACAAGACTAGGGATTGGTTTGCATCTAAAAGTAGTCAAACAAAAGAAAATACTATGCACGTAAAAAACAACACTAGAAATTCTAAGTCTTTTTCAAACAAGAAACAATTTCTAAATGACTGTTGTGACAAAGTTAAGGTTAATGTACTAAACAAGAATGTTGACAAGAATTTCTGTCCTACATGTAAAAAATATGTCGTTTCAGCTAATCATGATGCCAAGGTACAATCCACTAAGACTCTAAACAGAAACAAACCCGTTGACAAGATGAATATGGAAAGGAAACCTAATAGGTGGATCTCATCAGGACGTAGTTTTGCTAAAACTGAGTCTTCCGCTGCATCTGATAAAAAAACAACTCCTAGATCTTACCTTAGGTGGATACCCACGGGAAAAGTTTTCAACAAAGTAGGTCTTAGATGGATTCCCACAGGGAAGATTTTTGATACTTGCACCAACACAGATAATAGTGACAATCATCAGGATAAGGAAGTAGAAACCACTACATCTGTTGATAGTGATCACCCTCACCGTAAGGAAACATGTACTTCTAACACTATTATTTGTGAAAATTCTTCTTCTGTGGATGCAGGTACTTGTAAAAGGGTTGAAGGTTCAAATACCCCATGTGGTAAAGAAGAACTTTATGCCAATATCGCATGTGGAAATCCTTTTCTAATTCCACTCTTAACTCCACTTTTACTTGTCCATACTTAAATTTTCTTTCTCCAAATCTTCTTTGTAAATATTTTTTCAAAAAAAAAAAAAAAAAAAAAAAAAAAAAACCAAAATACAAAATTTGAAAAACCAACAAAAACCAAATACAAAAATAGAAAATTTTTCAAAAAATACAAAAACATTAGAAAATTTCAAAAATCCAAAAATATTCTTGTACGACATGTCTCTCGTATAATCGATATTCTGTACGTTTCTAGAAATGTCATTCAACAATGATACGGACATGTACAGATGCTTGAGCGAGAGTTATCTAAAATTTTCTCTAAAACATGTCGCTTCTCAAAAATTTCTTTTATAATGGCTTTCGTATACTTCAATACGAAACCCGGACTTCAACATAATGGCTTTCGTATACTTCAGTACGAAACCCGGACTAAAAATGATGACTTTTGATTACTTTCAAATCAAAACTCGTGTTTTTAAAGAAAAAATCTAGTGTACGCTTCAGTGCACTACATTTAAAACTGGTGAGAAATCATCATCATCTTGAGCACCTTTTTCAAGATTGTTCAAAAAGATTTTCAACATCTTTCAAAATATTTTGTGCTCAAGATAATTCCCTCTAAGAACCCTTTAATTGATTAAGCTTAATTAAAGGGGGAGTATAAAACCAAAATGTTCCAAATTCTTGCTTAAATCAAATCCGTTTGTCTCCCTAAAAGATTCTAAAAATGATGTTTAATCCGCTGATATCAAAAATATCACGAATATGTTATTTTTGAGGGGGAGAAGACGTGATTAAAATGTGATCAAAAAGTTTAATGATCATTGTTTGAATCTCAAAAGAGCTCGACTCAGTTGAAACCATTGAATTGACGAGGAATAAAAGTCAGTAAATGTACCATTTCGAGAAACTCGTGATAGACATGCACTTTCATGGGTCTAACCTCCTTTTCAAGGAGTGTTTACAACTTCAAGTTAGTTATTAGAGCTAGTTGTCACCTAAAAACTGACAATGGAACTCTTTAACTAAGCAACGTAACCGTGTCTCGTGGGGAATTTTCTATCATGAGCCGATCAATTCAAAAAATGCAAACTCTACCCTCTATGTGCAGATTTAAGTTAAAACAATGTGAGCACATGTGAAGGGGGAGTATTTCTGAAAATTCAAAACTCTCAAGGTGTTATCAAAATGTTTTACAATCATAAACACTCTGAGATATTTTAAAGAAAAGGTTTTATGGCAACATGGGATAGTCATGGAGTTATAAGGTGACTAAGGATAGGGAATTCGTCCTATGATCCGCCAGAGCCGAAGGGATCTACCCAAGGACATCACCAATAGTTTAGAACTAGAAGTCCTTAGGTATGATTGAAAAAAGGAAGTAATGTGAGAAAGGAGAAAGAAGGGGTTGAAGAATTAAAAAGAAAAGTAAAGAAAAAGGGTGAAATGAAATAGCCCTCCATAATCAACCTTAGGGCAGAAACCGGGTTCAATTCATATGCTACTGGTTGTCACTAGATGACACTGGTATTGAAGACGTCATGGACCCAGTGACGCACTGCACTAAACCTTCTAGCCTCTCAATTCCTCTTAAAAGAGATTTGTTTCATTCTCACTGAAACCCTACATAATCTATCGACTTTCTCTTAGAGATTGTTGGTATTGAAGAAGGAGACCCTCTCCCTAGTCTCCGCTCAGGAAAACCAAAATGCACTAATCGAGTCTAGAGCCACGAGATTCATCAAAAGATCTCTTAGGAACACTTGACATTTCATCTCTTGTTGTTCATCAATAAGGACACAAGTGATACATTCTAGAGTCCTACGCAGATCTTAGCAATCTGCCAGAACATTTATGAGAGGTTTCAAAAATGTGATCCTCAGTGATTGAATGGAAATTCCTGCCAGGGTCAACATCAAGCAACCCTGACAGCAGGTCACTTCGGTAATTCTTTATGGGTTACGCTTAGTGTGTCTCAAACGGTCTGTTAATACAAATAAGCCGTAAAAACGTTTATTTATATTTTACGATCTTCTAATGTTATGTCGATAACAAACGTAAAATCATTTTAACGAAACAAATAAAATACGTAAATGGTTTGAACTAATAGTTTCTAACATATTCACATTTTCACAAAAAAACACTAAAACAAGTATAAGTGATTTTATGATTTAATATTACATATGTACAACAACTAGTGTTTACATATTTGGGTAAAATATACACATAACTAGTATGTACTATATTGGGTAATATAAATTGGTAGAAACTTAAGTATCATAACCCATTGGGTAAATACATTGAATGTAGTTGGGTACAACCCAAAGCCCATAACCCATGGAGCTTAACCCATAACCCATTGCATGACATCATGCTAATATCATACATGGATAATATCCATAACCCATGGTTTTGACCCATACCCATGTGACTAGGTGTATTGCACTCAAGAGATACATTCTATCTAGCTAAAGACCCATGGATCAATGCATGACCCATGACCCATAACCAAAATGCCCATGGGTAAAGAGGAGCGTCCCACGGATCCCTAGCTTTACGCTATAAATAGTGAGGCATTTCTTCATTGTTTCTCACCCCTTTCTAACATACTTTCCCCTAGAGTTGAAAACTCTCTAACCTCAGATCCAAGAGATCTATGTTTGTAGTTTTGTTTTTGTGTTATCTTCTAGGTTCCTTTTAAAAGCGAGATCACCACCTTTGAAGTCGAGCAAGCTCAAGTCCATGAGTTGCCATGCTTCCTCATCATCAAGACTACTGAAGTCTTCTTGTTGATGATTGTTATTCTTTTCCTAAGAAGTGTTGAAGACATTTATGAAAGGTGTCTCAAGTGTCAAGACGACGATATTAGTGAAGGGTATCTATCGTCCATATCATTAGCACTTGTGGTAGGTGCTTACAAGTCAAGACTATAAGCATTATTGAAAGGTGCTTAGAAGTCAAGACACAAGACATTAGTGAAGGGTGTCTTGAAGATCTAGTTAAAGGCATTAGTGAAAGGTGCCTTAGATGTACATTGTGTGTTTCGATGTACATGATAGATTAGTACTAGATCCAATGATATTTATATCCTTGATGATGTTGTAAAAAGGAGTGGATCTCCTTTGGGATTAGTCGTTGGTGTAGTGTTGGGTAGTAGTTCCTCCATTGCAATGGAACTAGGTGCTTAGCCTAGTATCTGATAAAGGGTAGGCGACGTTGTGTAGGTGTGGTTCACCTTGGTGTGAAAGAACTAGGTACTTAGCCTAGTACCTTATAAAGGGTAGGCGACGTTGTGTAGGTATGGTTCACCTTGGAGTGAAAGAACCCGGTGGTTAGCCTAGCACTGGAAAAAGGGTAGGCGACATTGTGAAGGCTTCTGATAACGCTACACGCGTCGTTCGGGGTCAAAGGAACTTCCTTTTCTTCTAGCAAGTTTTATAACACCCTAGGAAGTGAACCTAATCGTTGTAGTGTAGTATTAGGGTAAGCCACAGGTATTGATGTCGTTCTCGAGGGGAGTAGGAATGCTAGTGAGAAGTTACTACGCTAAGGTTGGGGTTGAGGAAGATTATTTTTTTTCTTTTTATGTTTTTTAGGAAATGGAAACGTACGAATCTCGGGGTTTGGATTTGGGGGTTGGTATTTCTACTGATTACTCTATTGTTATCTAATTATCTAATCTAAGGTGTATGTAGTCTATGTCTATTTATTGTGTGCTCGTATGATAGTTTAAAGATGTGTTCACTTAGGTTTTATTACTCCTTAATTATTTCCTATTGATGGTTGAATTGTCACGTCCTTATTCTTAATCGCGTTGTGTGTCTAAAGTCGTAGGGTATGCGTTTATCCCTAACTCTTTGAACTTACCAAAGGGTCTCGTTTACAAAACCCACTAGGGATTATAAACTCTAACTCTAAGGCCTCTTTGGATGGTTTAGCCTACAACCGCTCTAAGTGCTATAGCCTAAGGTTCACAAAGATTAATCAAGCATTAATTACACAACGAATGACCTATCGCATTACTAGATCATTAATCAATTAAGATAAGAGACAACCAATCAATATTTAATAATTAAGTTTCATATTCCCTAAGCAAATACACAAGTAAATTAGCCGGACATGGAGAACATGCAAGCATACACACAAATAATTGAAGACATAATTGAATTAATGAAGTAAAACACTTATCTTGATGTAAGTTAGGGTTTAGAACCCTAAAATACTGTACAAGACAGCGTTGGTTCGGTTTAGGTTTTTACTCCAAAAGACTACACACAAATACTGAAAAATTCGGATTCTATATATAAGATTACATATGCGACGGCGTCATCTTATGATTTGTGACACCGTCGGGTCGCCGTCATTAGGGTTTCGTCTTGGCCACGTTAGTCTTGCGACGGCGTCACCTTGTTCTTGTGACGCCGTCCTCTTCAGCTTCTGACGCCGTCTAGATCAAATCTAGGCCGTCTGAGTTGCGACGGCCTATTCTTTTAAAGCCTGACACCGTCACTTGAAAATAAGAATTTTGGCTTCTGTGTCGTCACAAAATGCTCCGACGGCGTCGCAGTTAAGCAGTGACACCGTCACGTTGTATTTCAGCAGCTTGAATGTTTCGATTCTTGACTTTGGCCATTTTCTTCGTATATCCGCGCCTTTTCGTCCAAATAAGTGCCATTACAACAATTTGCCTTCAAGAGACCTAAAAAGTGAAAAGGAACGATATTAAGTGATAACGGATACAAAAGTGATCAAATAAGGGCTTAAACGACCCCTCAAAAAGGTACATTTTAAAACCTTATCAAATATCCCTACACTTGGTATTTGCTTGTCCTCAAGCAAATATGCTTTAAGCCAATTAATTTATAAGTTAGGGGTCATGAAGCATTGGTTTAAAACAGTCCACAACACATATAAGCCCCACAAAACTCATAACAAGCACGGAAATTACATACTAGCACCTCACATGGGGTGTTTGGATACTCACATCTCTCTCAGGTGTATATGAAATATAACAAGTTGGAAATGGAAGAGACACACTCATTAACCGGTCCTAGTACATAGATTACCATAGGCTTGAGAATAGATCAAACCTCCATCGCTTTGGCGTAAGCACCTAGGAAAGACTATCAAAGAGGTCTTTAAAGGGTTGTAATGTTAGGCTTAC
The DNA here is from genome assembly GCA_019973895.1 of Chrysanthemum seticuspe. Lineage (NCBI taxonomy): Eukaryota > Viridiplantae > Streptophyta > Magnoliopsida > Asterales > Asteraceae > Chrysanthemum > Chrysanthemum seticuspe. Next base: position 206,703,004 of record BPTQ01000009.1, on the reverse strand, counting down.
GGTAGGGAAACAAAGGGTTTGGTGGGATAGGCTATTTAGTGGTGGCAAGTCAAAAATCTCTTATGTTACAAGCATACGAAGAATGGCGTTGCTAAGCCAAGACTCGACACTCTAAACTCTAGATAACTGAAACAAACAAACATAAATTTAAAGGATAGATGTAGGATGGTAGCCCGTATGTTTTTTTTTTTTTTTTTTTTTGAACACTCTATTTTTTTCTTTTCTCTTTTTCTATATTTTTTTTCGATTTTTTTTTATTTTTTTTTCATACAATTTTACTCTACCATCCTCTACGGTAACATCAAAATGATAGGGATTTATAGGCACATCCCTACACTTGAGTTTTTATTACTCTAACACTAATTTGACCCGAATTGAAAAGATCAAAACACTTGGGGTATGTTATTACGCAAATAAGGGAATTTAACGTTCCCTTCCAGTCATTTCATAAACTTAAAATTTTTCCCATGAGTCTCAATCGTCCCAAAAATGTGTACAAAAGATATGACTCGACTTAGCACCTCATGCAAGCAACTAGATAATTGAACTAAGTGTTTAGGGTGATAACAATAATGCACTAAAAGTGAGTGCATACAAGGTAGGCTAAGGTGATTTGGGTGTATATTTGGGGGTGGGGTGTAAACAATGCTCTTCATTGATATTCCGGAAAAACCGAAACATCACGAGAACAGCGAAAAGGTTAGGCTCTGAGGGGTTAACTAGGGGTATCGTGTACTAAAAATGAGTACAACGCAAAGGTATGGGGGAATTACTCAACCGATGTGGAAGAAGTAATTATATTACGGGTATCAAACAATGGTTATCCTAATGCCTCTTATCATTTACTTATTCCTAACTACACAAGTGTAGTCTCACTAGCGATCTCGGGATGCATCACAAAACAAGTTCTAGAATCTATTATACTATCGGTTCACACTCTAAGCATTAAAGATAATTGCTTTAATTCCTACTAATCTAAGGGCGATCCTCACATTTTGGGTGGAATTTAGGTGGTAAAGGGTTTTTGTGCTTGTCATATAATTTCCTATCCGTGAGACGCTTTTGTTAAGACTAATGGCCCACTCCTATATGTTATGAAAAATTTTAAATTTGGTGCCAAAATTACCCTAACCGACATTTTCTCATGATTTATTACACAAATACAAATGGACAAAGCGAATAATCAAGGATAAGCATAGTTTCTAAGTTCCCGTTTTATTTTCCCTCCCTACACTTAAACTGAACATTTTCCCCAATGTTCCCCGAAAGTATCAAAGTTATGATAACGGAAGGTAATTAAAAACGAAAGAAACTAGTACTCCCCTGATTAGCTCGGTAGGATCCGTGTGTGAAGTAGTGGTTAAATCATTTCCAAGAAAAATGTATGCGTGAAAAGCTCATTCCAATCTTTTGTTTCTTCTTCTTGATAAATAAAACCTGCACATTCGAAGAAAACAAACGAAACCTTCGCGTAAAATCAGCGGCAATAATATATATAAGACTCTACTAAACTAGGATATAATGCTTGTGGAATGGATGTTTACAGAATTTCTGGAAAATTAAGACCTGGAAAATTCCAAAATTTTATAGTTGGCTCAGAAAACGAGAAAAAAGTAATCTGTTGTTTTTACTCCTTCCTGACGCCGTCAGGTTGCGATCCTGACGCCGTCAGGTTATCCTGACAAAAACTGGTCTGCGATTTTCTGGAAAAAATTCTGGAAAATTTACATCTTTAGAATCTGGAAAAATTTCTGCAAAACATCCATTATGACTCGAACAAACACACATATATATCTTTTAATTAATTGCTATTCTCATGTTTACGTTTCTTTAAAAACGTGTGTAATCCTCCCTACACTTATCCTTTATGTAAAATACCTTTATATGCAATTAAGACTAGGTTAAAAACAAAATAAAGCATTTTTACAAATTCAAACATGAGAATAAGTAATCAATAAAAGAAATATGACACTAACAAGCAAACAATTAAGCATGGGTTGCCTCCCACGAAGCGCTTTTCTTTATTTAAGAGTCTTGTAGCTAGACTCATAGTCGTGCCCTTACGTAACTTCATTACCGTCATCTTCTTCCTCATGACGGTCTCTATTGAGGGATTCCATGTTGTAGAAGTGCCCTATGATGCACCTCTCTAAGAGTTCGTCCTCTCCCCACTCGGTCCTATATTTTGGTCCTAGGTTCAAGCAATCCTTATAGAATCCGAAAATCTTAGCCATAACATAATCTACTCCTTTTTCTTTATCCTCCTCATTCCTATAATAGACCGATAGTTTAAGTTCCTTTTCATCATTAGAGAGTGATGAAAACTTCTCAATCTTAGACGGCATTTGGTAAGCTATGTCATCGGTCTCATTCTTGAATCGCACTATTCCTAACGAGGGGTCATAGGTCATCCCGGTGTTTTCTATGAAAGGTTTTCCTAGAATAACGTGGGACAAGCTAGGATCTATGGCCGTGCTAATATCATCCACAATTATGAAGTCCGTAGGAAACGTGAAACTACCTACATAAACAGGCAATCCCTTAACTCTACCAAGAAAATTGCACCTATCCCTAGGATTATCGGGGTCTTGCCTAGTTGGAATAGGCTTCTTCATTACCCAATTGTAGTAGGTGCTAGTCATTATGTTGATTGGGGATTTGCGATCAATGTAGGCCTTTGCCACGAAAAGGTGTCCTATGCAACATGGTATGTTAAGATTCCAAGGGTTCCCAAACTTGATTCTAGGTCTTTTCCTAACATACATGTGACGGAGGTCACGCACTAAGTGAGGGTGGCGAGATAGCTCTTCTTCCGTAGGAAACTTATTGAAATAGTCATTGTCTACTTCATCTACTTCCTCGGTTGTTTCATTATCCTCAAGTATATGGTCCTCTTCGTCATTTGTTCTATTGGGTTTTACTGAGGTGATGGTATTGACGAATTGGACGTGTTTAGCTAACTTACATGGGTCCTTAATCTCTACACCAGAAGGCTCGGGGGTTGAGATAGCATTAACCTTCCTATCACTATTGGTCATGGCTTTCAAGAGGTTATCTATCTTTCTATCCATTTCGGCTTGTTGTTGGTTAAAACGGTCCGAGAGCTTAGCTATTTGAGCTTCTTGGGATGCGACTAGGTGTTGCAACATCCCCTCAATGTTTTGTTGGTTAGGACCATGAGATGGGGGCCATGAAAAATCATTGGAAGTGAATTCTTTGGTTTGTCCCCAATAGAAGGCGGGCTTGCCCTTCCATGCTTCTTGGGTTTCATTGAAATTCCTAGGTCCGGGTATTGTAGGGAATCTTCCTCTTGTTCCATTAATACGCGAGGATTCGTAGTCAACGGAAGCATGTTCGGGGGATCGGGTGCAAGTGAGCGTGTTATGAGGATCACAATACGGCTCACACGAGGAAGAAACTTTGTTCACATGGCGTGAAGACTTAGGATTCTTTGCTTCGAGCAAGTTTTATAACACCCTAGGCAGTGAACCTAATCATTGTAGTGTAGTATTAGGGTAAGCCACGGGTATTGATATCGTTCTCTAGGGGAATAGGAATGCTAGTGAGAAGTTACTACGCTAAGGTTGGGGTTGAGGAAGATTATTTTTTTTCTTTTTATGTTTTTTAGGAAATGGAAAGGTACGAATCTCGGGGTTTGGATTTGGGGGTTGGTATTTCTACCGATTACTCTACTTATCTAATTGTCTAATCTAAGGTGTATGTAGTCTATGTCTAATTATTGTGTGCTCGTATGATAGTTTAAAGATGTGTTCACTTAGGTTTTATTACTCCTTAATTATTTCCTATTGATGGTTGAATTGTCACGTCCTTATTCTTAATCGCGTTGTGTGTCTAAAGTCGTAGGGTATGCGTTTATCCCTAACTCTTTGAACTTACCAAAGGGTCTCGTCTACAAAACCCACTAGGGATTATAAACTCTAACTCTAAGGCCTCTTTGGATGGTTTAGCCTACAACCGCTCTAAGTGCTATAGCCTAAGGTTCAAAAAGATTAATCAAGCATTAATTACACAACGAATGACCTATCGCATTACTAGATCATTAATCAATTAAGATAAGAGACAACCAATCAATATTTAATAATTAAGTTTCATATTCCCTAAGCAAACACACAAGTAAATTAGCCGAACATGGAGAACATGCAAGCATACACACAAATAATTGAAGACATAATTGAATTAATGAAGTAAAACACTTATCTTGATGTAAGTTAGGGTTTAGAACCCTAAAATACTGTACAAGACAGCCTTGGTTCGGTTTAGGTTTTTACTCCAAAAGACTACACACAAATACTGAAAAATTCGGATTCTATATATAAGATTACATATGCGACGGCGTCACCTTATGACTTGTGACACTGTCGGGTCGCCGTCATTAGAGTTTCTTCTTGGCCACGTTATTCTTGCGACGGCGTCACCTTGTGCTTGTGACGCCGTCCTCTTCAGCTTCTGACGGCGTCTGGATCAAATCTAGGCCGTCTGAGTTGCGACGGCCTATTCTTTTAAAGCCTGACACCGTCACTTGAAAATAAGAATTTTGGCTTCTGTGTCGTCACAAAATGCTCCGACGGCGTCGCAGTTAAGCAGTGACATCGTCACCTTGTATTTCAGCAGCTTGAATGTCTCGATTCTTGACTTTGGCCATTTTCTTCGTATATCCGCGCCTTTTCGTCCAAATAAGTGCCATTACAGCAATTTGCCTTCAAGAGATCTAAAAAGTGAAAAGGAACGACATTAAGTGATAACGGATACAAAAGTGATCAAATAAGGGCTTAAACGACCCCTCAAAAAGGTACATTTTAAAACCTTATCAGCTTCTTAGCCATAAGGAGATTGGTGTAGTGTTTACGAACTCTTGAGTAGGTGACTCGGGGAGTGGAGTAGGGCAAGGAAGGTGTCCTAGTAGCCGAACCACTATAAATACTCACGTTGTGGTTTTGTGCTTCTTACTCTTATCTTTCATTACATACATTTATATGTTTATCTATCAACATCCAACACACACATCCAAATAGATTGACATAAGTCGATCTAAATAGTTTAAAAGGAAGTTTTAATTAGCAAAACTATTCAACCCCCCCTTCTAGGTTTCCACAATTGGCATCAGAGCTTCGTTACCAAGTTTCTTAAAGTATATTGTACTTTAAAAACTTGATACGATCCATGGTTAATTGAAAACTACAAAGAAATTTTTTCATAAAAACAAACACCATGTCTTTTAAAACTATTTTTTGGAAGTTGATTTGATAACAACATTTTCTTATTCACTGTTTCATTTAATTGCACTAATCCTCTTTGTCATGTTGATTAGTCAAAGATCACATCTATCAAGCCATAGGATTTGCTTGATATTAAAGATTACCTTCCCTAAGAAGGTATCTTAAGCATAAAGGAGCTGGAATTGTCTTCTGACATTTGTTGTGTCATTTGTAAAGACATTCCTAAGTGCATTTGAGGTATGACTTTCCACTTATCTCTAAATGATATTAGCCTAATAAACAAGTGTGATTACTTAAGAATTTATTTGAGTAGATTTCGTGTATACACATGTTTTACATGTAGCTTCATTAGGAAGCTTTTTCTCACATATGTGTCATCCTTTCGTCTAAAAATTATGGTTTTTTAAAAAACTTGTGTTTTGTCTCACTTAATCAAAAAATCATATCTTTCTAATAATAAAACAAAACACAAATCTCAAAATATCCTCTTTCCCCATAAATAAACCCACCGTCTTCCACTCCATCAAATCCTTACTTTTTCAAATCTTCCAATTTCAAAAATTTCCTCTCATTCAAAACTTCATCTTCCTCTCCCTTTCATCCCAACCGAAACCAAGAAGGATCATCTTCAACATGGTTTACATCGCCCTCGTGCTCATCGTCTTAACACTCATCGCACTTGTGTTCCCTATGATGAAGTTCACATACGGAGACATTTACTTTGTGCTGTTAATCTACATTGGGGTTATATACCCAATCCTTTGTATCATTCTAAGCATTGAAATGAAATATTATTAATAGTCTAGTTTATCTAGGTTATTATTATCATAATTTGGTTGTCATTTCTTTTGTTTCATATGTTTCGTACTCTTTCGTGATACATTAGAAGACATGTATGCATGCTAAATGAAAATGTAGGCTAAAACACATATCTTGGTACAAAACTGTAAAATCTATGTTTTTATCAAATCTGTTTCTGTTACTACAGATCTACGGATCCCGGAAGTTATACTAGCCGGATCCCTTTTGTAAAGGAACCGTGGGATCCGTCCTACTGGAAAATAGTTTTTCATGTAAATTAGAAAACCACTTTCTCTCTAAAAGAAATATTCCACTAGAATGTCAAAACCATAAGTGAGTTAAGTGTCATTGTTGTTAAAAACCATTGTTAATAAAAATCTAGTAAAAACATTAGATAATCATAGGTTGACCACAAACATCACTTTCTATTAACTCTTCTATAGGTTCAACTATGACGCATGAATATGAGTTTGATTTTTCACTCACTAGCGTCTACACTCCGAACATCTCTCTTGAACCCAACACACCTGGCATTCATGTCCGTGGGTTCAACAACCTCGAAAACCGTCACTTTCACGAAGGACGTATTGTAAACACCTCTCTACAATTCGAAGAAGGTATCAATACCTCCTTCCGAGCCATAGGACTAGAATGTCTTCTTGAAATCAACGAGAAGATATGTCCAAGGTTCATAATGGAATTCTTCCGTCAAGTTGAACTCGTTCGTAACGAGGATCGCTCTCTATCTCTTTCGTTTTATATCAAAAACCAAAAGTTTACTTTAACCCTTGGGCATTTTGCTCACATCCTCCGAATTCCAAATCATGGACAATGTGCCTTCACCGAAGATTGGTCACTTGATTCTCTCTTCAAATTTTGTGAATAAAATAGTCCATATTGTTCACACATACCCTCCTCGGAAGATTTACATCGCATAATATTCAAACCTCGACCATATTACTCCAATCCAAACATTATCTTCACACGGGAAATCCGAGAAGAGTACAAACCCCTTGCACTCATCCTACGTGAAAATGTTTGGAGTCTTAGGGGAAATCCAGAAATCCTTCCCGCTTGTTGTGCTCACATATTGTATTGTTTGCTAACACAACAACCATACAATCTCGCCTACTTCTTCGCAAGGTGAATTGTAAATCTTCAAGGCTCTAAGAATAAACTCATCCTTTATGGAATGTTCTTGACGTGCCTCTATCATAACGTTATGCACTTTCATCCTCAATTTCAAAGTTCGTTGTACGTACTTGTGAACAAGATGATGGAACCGCTAAACATATCTCTCATGAAGACTTTCTTCATTCTTGATTCCACCAACACTCATCAACAACATGATGATCCTCCTAGCGAAAACACTCAAGGAACCTTGTAGTATTTCAAATAGGATCAATCCTCTTGTACTCGTGCTTTATCAATGTAATCGTATTTCCTTCATGAAATAAAACACCTTACATTTAATATCTTAGTGTTAGAACCCCTTTAAACTAACCTTGGAATATAATGCATTGTAAAGATCATTGCATACCTTTAGTAAAGGTTCTACTGAGCAGATGGATGGATCCCAAAGTTTGTGCTAGACGGATCCCTACATCTAGGGAACCGTGGGATCTGGCAAACAGAAAATGCAATTGCAAGCATTGTATTTCAAACATATCCTTAGAACACCTCACACTAAGCTAAACATAGTGTCTTAAGGAAAATTAAGTCCTTATCAAGTTAAGTAGATTCTTCCCACTCACACATAAACTCACCTAGATCACACCCAAAGATGCTTGTACATCTATCATTTCATTTTAATCCATTACTCTTCCGCTCTCAAACTCACACATCATTTTTCAAATGATCCCTCATATCTAAACGTTGGAAACCTCTTATAGCAAAATTGATCATAACCATCCTTACGTCAAAATTGGTCGAAATTGATCAAATTCTAATTTTTCCATCTTACGTCTTTAGGATATTCTCCAAAGGATTAATCTAAATCACTATCTGATCTCTAGGATCATTTAGCTTCAATTGACACTCTCATCCTTAGTGTCATCCTTGTTCATTTATTGGTACTCATGAAATTTCCAATTCCTTCCATAAAAGGCAATCATTAAGCTACATCACTCATTACCTTCAAGTACTTAAGCACCCCTTCATTTAAGACACTTAGGAGGACTGAAACACTCAAGATGATATAGATCTTAGACTTTAGAAACATCATTTCTACTCTTTCATAGTTGTTGAGATCCGGTTCCCTAAGATTAGCTTAGACAGATCCCTCTGAGAAGGGAACCGTGGGATCCGAATGACAGTTTATGTCAACTCTAGCTAAATCAATCATTTCAAGCTCATCCTTCTAACTCAAACACTCCATCTCATCTTAAATGAGTTCCTAGATCAGTACAAACTCTGGAGTTGACTCTTGTGCATGTTAATCATCACATTCCAATGAATTTTAGTGGCTTAAGGTTTAAATGCACTTGCCAAATCTCTTGCTTTATAAACCACATTGTTAAGACTTCCATAGTCATCACCTTCATCCTAATTTTCAGCACTTAAGAAACCCTTACAAACTTCTTGAAATCATCTCATCATGAGGAAAACTCCAAGTAGTAACTTATCCACCAAAGAACCACCCAAGAAAATTGCTCGTGTTGTACACGAAATCTCTTCAACCGAATCATCTCCGGTCAAGCCAACAAATGCAAGGATTGCTCCTCAACCAATCAAACCAATCCCTAGAAGGATAGTACCTACAAAAATACCTATGCCAAACACCACCATACCTCCTAGGCCAAACAATATAATTTCCACTAAACCATCACCATTGGTTCCTAGAGCTATATCTTTTACATCTCCAGTATCATCACCACACCTCTACAATTTAGAGGATTTGCCTCCTAGGCCATCTCATCCTCCTCCGCTGACAACATTCTCCTCATTAGGAGGAATAATGATACAAAATCAAGGTGTTGAGTCAACATTAGCTCCAGCTTCCTTTTCGTCGTTTCCATCATATAATCCAATTTGGATTATGAGAAATCATCAAAGTCAACCACCCGACCATATGGAAGTTGACACTTCTCTACCAACACCATCGTTCTTGGTCGAGCCATTCTCAAATGCGCCTCCACCAATCCCTATGTCGTTTGAGGCTCCACAAGCCGCTTCACTTGATCCTTTGCATCAAGCCATTTCATTTCTTCCACCATCACTATCTAGCCATGACAAAGATTGTTATCGTTGTCAACATGTTGAAAGTTTGATACATGAAGTACGAGAAGACCAACGTTTCATGTTCTATCACCTCCTCGAACGTTTTGACGAGATTAAACCTAAACAAAATTGAGCTAGAAGACTTTAGTGGTGTCCTAATATCAAGCGTTAGTTGGTCTAGAAATTCCTAATCATGTAATCTTAGAGTCATGTATATCATAACTCTAGTTTTATTAAATGAAATTATGTGCTACTTGTTATATGATTATGTTGTATTATACATATCCCACTTTGGTGATAACATTATTTGTTATACCACCATTTGCTGAATTTATTCATCAGCCAGACATATCCCTTTAATTTACCTAGACGGATCCCTACTAGGAGGGAACTGTGGGATCCGTGAGACAGAAAACTATTTTTCTACTAACTTGGTTCACGTATGCAGGAAATTGTGCATTATACTTGTTTTCTAATCTTTGTTTTGTAGTTATTCAATTTACATATGAACATTTTGACACCCTAAAGCTAGAGGGAGCTTTGTGTCAAAGCAATACATTGCAAATTACTTGCAATATTAGGATTACATTTCTTGACATCTCTTTGCAAAATTGCAATCATCAAGGGGGAGCACATTCGTCACATAGACGAAATCTTTTGCAAACTTAGTTGCAAACAAACTAACTTAGTATTACTTTCTTGACGCCCTTACATAGGGATGGACTCGTCAAGGGGGAGTTAAGACGAGATCCTTTCCCGTTACTTGCTCTCTGTTTCCTTTTATTTCCTTCACATTTTTTTCCCTAAAACAATGTGTTAGTTTCCTTTCGAAGCTCTTTTTGTTTCGACAAAAAGGGGGATAAGAAAGTAAAAACTACAAATTCAAACTTTTACGAATTTTAGCTTTTCCTTAAAATAATTTTATGTTTTGTCAACAACAAAAAGGGGGAGATTGTTAATACAAATAAGCCGTAAAAACGTTTATTTATATTTTACGATCTTCTAATGTTTTGTCGATAACAAACGTAAAATCATTTTAACGAAACAAATAAAATATGTAAATGGTTTGAACTAATAGTTTCTAACATATTCACAAAAAACACTAAAACAAGTATAAGTGATTTTATGATTTAATATTACATATGTACAACAACTAGTGTTTACATATTTGGGTAAAATATACACATAACTAGTATGTACTATATTGGGTAATATAAATTGGTAGAAACTTAAGTATCATAACCCATTGGGCAAATACATTGAATGTAGTTGGGTACAACCCAAAACCCATGACCCATGGAGCTTGACCCATAACCCATTTCATGACATCATGCTTATATCATACATGGATAATATCCATAACCCATGGTTTTGACCCATACCCATGTGACTAGGTGCATTGCACTCAAGAGATACATTGTATCTAGCTAAAGACCCATGGATCAATTCATGACCCATGACCCATAACCAAAATACCCATGGGTAAAGAGGAGCGTCCCACGGATCCCTAACTTTACGCTAGACGGATCCCTTGTGGAAGGGATCCGTGGGATCCGGGGAACAGTAGAAATTTTCCTCTATAAATAGTGAGCCATTTCTTCATTGTTTCTCACCCCTTTCTAACATACTTTCCCCTAGAGTTGAAAACTCTCTAACCTCATATCCAAGAGATCTATGTTTGTAGTTTTTTTTTTGTGTGATCTTCTAGGTTCCTCTTAAAGGCGAGATCACCACCTTTGAAGTCGAGCAAGCTCAAGTCCATGAGTTGCCATGCTTCCTCATCATCAAGACTACTGAAGTCTTCTTGTTGATGATTGTTTTTCTTTTCCTAAGAAGTGTTGAAGACATTTGTGAAAGGTGTCTCAAGTTTCAAGATGAAGATATTAGTGAAGGGTATCTATCGTCCATATCATTAGCACTTGTGGTAGGTGCTTACAAGTCTAGACTAAAAGCATTATTGAAGGGTGCTTAGAAGTCAAGATACAAGACATTAGTGAAGGGTGTCTTGAAGATCTAGTTAAAGGCATTAGTGAAAGGTGCCTTAGATGTACATTCGATATGGTGTGTTTCGATGTACATGATAGATTAGTACTAGATCCAAGGATATTGATATCCTTGATGATGTTGTAAAAAGGAGTGGATCTCCTTTGAGATTAGTCGTTGGTGTAGTGTTGGGTAGTAGTTCCTCCATTGCAATGGAACTAGGTGCTTAGCCTAGTACCTGATAAAGGGTAGGCGACGTTGTGTAGGTGTGGTTCACCTTGGTATGAAAGAACTAGGTACTTAGCCTAGTACCTTATAAAGGGTAGGCGACATTGTGTAGGTGTGGTTCACCTTGGAGTGAAAGAACCCGGTGGTTAGCCTAGCACCGGAAAAAGGGTAGGCAACGTTGTGAAGGCTTCTCTGCCATAAGGAGATTGGTGTAGTGTTTACGAACTCTCAAGTAGGTGACTCGGGGAGTGGAGTAGGGCAAGGAATGTGTCCTTGTAGCCGAACCACTATAAATACTCGCGTTGTGGTTTTGTGCTTCTTACTCTTATATTTCATTACATACATTTATATATTTATCTATCAACATCCAACACACACATCCGAATAGATTGACATAAGTCGATCTAAATAGTTTAAAAGGAAGTTTTAATTGGCAAAACTATTCAACCCCCCCTTTTAGTTTTCCACACGGTCTACAGTCGTGAAGTGATGCTTCGGTGTACTTCAGCGACTCACCTGAATTGTAGATGTACTTCGGTATATCGTGTTAGCCTTCTTGAGGGCCTCCAGTTCAGGAACAGCCTTTGTAAGAATTAGAGATGTGTTTTCACACAATGCTGTTAACACCCTCGACATTCGAACCTGTAAGTGCTGGAAATCCCGCTAAGGAGATTCCTTTCACGAATCGAATCCTGAATATGAGGGTCGTTACTTGAATTCATTCAATGTAATGCCAACTGTCCCTTATTGGATTAGGACGGCTGATTCGCCCGACCAAGGTGAATGGAATCAAGACATTCATCAGTATAACAATCGTAGTGGTCAATTCTTTAAGAAAAGTCCACAATGATCGATTGGTATTTTTTACTAACATATTCATGCAGGTACTGATGATTGTTCCTTGGAAGAGAGACCGCACCATCTTCCCATGCTCATACCAACATCAAAAGAAAGTTCTCATCAAAATCAAAGGCTACACAAAGTTAAAGATGATTCTTCGTCAATGTCAAAGAATCTACAAAGTTTAAAGACTAGAGAACTTCATCATTGGAAACTCAAAGTAAAAAAGAAGTTTGAGCATGGTGGAGAAAGATGTGGAGACACCTATCCCAAAGAAGTTGACAAACGGCGGACAACACCATTAAATGATCACAAAGCATGAAGGAATGAAAATAAAGACTATTCTATATCTACACACAAAGTTCAAGCTCAAGGAAAGTAAAGACCTAATCAAGTGGAGCATTTTTTGAATGACCACCCCTTAGGGGGAGATTGTTAGCTGTGACAACTCGTAATTTCAGGTCATTTCTCAAAGCAATTCATGTTTTACAATTTCATCATTTATCGTAAACTAGGTTTGCGTGTTTCAAATTCGCGTAACCTTAATGGTTTAGCGGCGAATTCATGATCATATCATCACGGACATTTCATATAGACTAAGTTTAGTCTACATTTCATTAACATCATTTGCATCATGTTAGTTCATTCATGATTTTTCATTTCACCTTAAACGCGTAAATTTTATATTAAATAAACGCTATCGCGTAAATTATTATTTTGAACATTTAATCCGCTACTTCCAAAAATGATCCCGATATATTTTTATACTTACATTTAGTTTATAAAAATAATATTTTGAGTTTACCTAGTGTTTTAAATTTATTTTGTATATAAATCGTTAAATTTATATTATTACGACACTTTTCTTAAAAACTACACGATAATTATTATATCACTCAAATTTTGCAAGAAATGTATTTTTACAATTTTTATGATCTCATTATACTTTACTTTGATCTATTAAAAATTACTTTTACCTAAAACTACCTTAAATACACTAATGTATATACAATCTTACAAGTTATTATTACATATACATTTCACTTACACTTTTTAACAATTTTATACATTATGAAAGAAAAAAAATATATATATATTACAAATACTTCCCCCTTTGCCGACCAAGGGGGGTAAGCATTTAATGAGTTGGTAAATTATTTCTTGATTATATAGATCTATACTCTATCACTCTTTCATTCATTCATTCATCTCATTATTCAACAAGTTGGTAAAAGTGTTTTCTCTCTTGTTCTTCCTCTTCAAAACCGGCATACATAAGGAGTTAGAAGGAAATCATCAAAATTTTCAAGATCAAGTTTAAAACACTCTAGTTTCACTCTTATTAAAGGTTTTGAAATAAAAACCTAGGGTGTTTAGGTTTAATCCCTTGTCCTTATCACCTCATCAAGTAACTAGTAAGCATATCATTTTTATTTACATCTTTCCTTATCATTTCATATGTATTTCATCATTTTTTTAGCAAGCATGCAAGACTTATGGTTATTTATACCATTTTTACATTGTTTTTAGAGTTTTATACATATAAGTCATCCTATAGTTTATCCCTTGTTATATTTTTGTATTGATGATGTTTAGGAACCCATGACACCCTAAGAAGGTGTATGGTAGGATTAGAATAGCTTTGGAGTTGTTTTGAAGGGATTGGAATAGGTTTAGTACGAGAAAAACTCTTTTCGACAAGTATAAAAAGTGGTCTGATCTTGTTTTGTATTTCTGGAAAAACCGACAGCAGACACGAATTTTTGGCCTAGATATTTAGAAAATATACTTTAAAACGAATCCGTGGCCGCTTGAACGGATTAAAACGGAGTTATAACGAAGAAGTTATGAATTTTTCAAGTTTGACGACGAAATATATATTTTCTGAAATTTCAGCAAACTGTTTTCGTTTTGTACGAGTCAAAAACGAGTCTTAAGCTTTATAAATTATTTCGACTTATCAAAAATATATTAGTATACTTTGATACGAAGCTAAGGACGTATAATACGTAGAAAACGGATTTGTAACGACTAAAATATACACGTTTTTACAAAATTGCCGTAACTTTATTTTTAGAAAAACTATACTATTTTTATTTGTCAAGTGTTACGGTAAACAAAACGACCATATTGAAGGCTATTTTTAATGTTGACGTAGAACTTTTTGTAACGAGATGTCTTCTAATAAAATCGAGATCACCAAGCATATTTTTCAAAATGACCAACCGTTTGTATAGCGGAGTTGTAATAAATTATTTACGGTTGCTTAAACTTTGCCGAAACTCACTTTTTAAACCACATTTGGAAAAAATCACCATATTTAACCTCTATTATCTTTATGTTCGAGACCTCTATGACGAAAACTCATGTACTAAAACTCCTAGATTTTGATACAAGCTTTCCAAAACCGTTGAGTTCGTTTCCTAACGTTCGACGTACACCATTTTACGACTAGCTTTTCGAAGCCATTTTTGTCACTTTCATGAAATTTCCAACGACATTATTTTACGACGAAAAGTTAAAATTTCACAATAAATCAATAAGAAACTATTGTAGGATGACATTTTGACGTAAATACTCGTAAAGTAATTTAAGAATGGTCAAGACGTCAAAAGGAGTATTTTTCGACGAAGAGTATTATTTTCAAAATTCGCAAGTGGTATAAATAACATACGAATTGCATGCATAACATTACATCATAACTCATTACGTATCATATCATTCATAATAGGTCATTTTCGAGATTCACGCTACATTTCAGTGTATCCACTTTTGTCATCATAACCATTGCAATAGGTGAGTCATAGCCCCTACTCTTTTAATTGTTTTGAACTATTTTGGGGGAGATACATGCTTAACTATTTTTCACAAGTACTTTATCTTTTTAAGGATAACTTCTATCATGATCATCATTGTTTCAAACTGAATGTTGTACTATATTAGTTGTTCTTGTTTGTTTGGTATAGTTCTACGTCGTATAAAGTTCTATGTCAGTTGACTACTGATACATCGTCGTATAAAGTTCTATGTCAGTTGACTACTGATACATCGTCGTATAAAGTTCTATGTCAGTTGACTACTGATATATCGTCGTATAAAGTTCTATGTCAGTTGACTACTGATACATCGTCGAATAAAGTTCTATGTCAGTTGACTACTGATACATCGTCGTATAATGTTCTAATCAGTTGACTACTGATACATTGAGTCTAGTCCTATTGATTAAGCTCTATTGTTCTACGTCGAGTTAGGTACTATTGTGAATTCATTTGACATCATGTGTTTGAACATAAACTATACACATTTTGGCAGTGGGTTGTGAACACACAGGTTGCATGTTTTGTATGGGCGGAACTTGGAACTGGGTGGATTTACAATGCCTTTGCTGCATAAACGATTTTGAAAGGCTTTACATTTCAAAACAAACTCTATGAACTCACTCAACCTTTGTGTTGACACTTTTAGCATGTTTTTATCTCAGGTATCTAAGGCATTCACTTCATGTCATGCATGTGGACACATCATGGAGTCGCGGTGACGACTCGTCTCACTTGGGTTTTACGCACTTTAAAACATCGTTTGAATTGTAACAAACTTATTTCCGCACAAGTTGATTTTCATTTGGGACCTACACTTTGTAAACTCTGATTGTTTTATTAAATCAAACGATGTGTTTTCCAAACGACACTTTAGGTCGTTCAATATAACTGTGATTGTGATGCTATGACAGTCAATCCCCAGGAATTCCATTCCGCTGCAAAACAGGTAATTTGGGGGTGTGACATTAGCCTTAATAATATTTAATAAAAGTGATGGTCATTCACATTTAGGAACTTTGTAACGTGTGTTAGATATCGTGATAGAATAGTCAACGGGCTCGTGGATTGGGCTAAGCTAAATGGGTATTAGTTAAGTTAAGCTAGCCTTATGTAAGTTAGTATCCAATCCAACCCAATCCAAGCCCATGCCAAGCCCATTAGGGTGTTTTGTAAGTAAGTATAAACACCCCTCAAATGTGTCATTTGAGGGGTGTGCTTGAGTGTGTAAGTGTGTGTTTTCTTATGAAATATAGTTTCATGTTCTCTTCCTTTTCTCTCTAAAATACATCATTTATCTCAAGTCGCCATACCATAATATTGTGTGAAATGGAATGATAAAGGGTCCTAACACATGCTACTTTTTACTAATGGACACAAGTGATTGAAATTGTTTGCTTGAATTGTTATTGTTATTATTGACACTAAGTACCACTATTGCCAGAAAGCCCTATTATCATGAACCATTAATTACTTTATATAAACGCGAATGTTGTGGATAAATCTATCAGGATTGACGAATCTCGTTTGTGTTGATTGGATAAATAACCAAATGCACTATATTTGAGATGCTAGTGTAAATGGAAAATTACCTACTAGGGCAAGTATTATTATATCAATTTATTGATACTCCAGTTAACATTTTCGGTGTCATGAGCTTAGTGAAATAATAACTGCTTTATGACTTTTGTGGGTTATACAATTGTCACTATAAAGTGAATCTTGTGGTCCATTGCTTTAACTATAAACTTGTGAATTTCACTCAACAATTTTGTTGACTTTTTAGCATGTTTATCTAAGGTTTGTAAGGCGATAGCATGGTTGTAGCATTAGAGTCTTTTGGCATATTTGAAGACTTCATTGCATTTATGATTTCCATTCGATAACACTTTGCAAAACAATTATGCACTAGTGTATTTTGAGACCTATTATTGTTGTAGACTATTTATCAAATGGAATATTTTCAAAATGTCTCATTTAGAGGTAGTTTTCTATGATTATGTTTTTGTGCTATGAAGTGATACCCCAAGTTGACTTTTGGTGCTATCCTGAAATTGGGGGTGTTACAAACAAGTAGAGTCGAATCCATAGAGATTGGTTTAGATAATTCTCAAATAACCAGATTCCATATTTCCTTAACAATAATCAAAAACTTAACCATAATCGAAATGGTTAATTGCTACATGTATTAGAACATCCAAGCAATTACGGACTTAAACTTCTAAATAACTTAGTAATATTCGGACAACTGAATGACAAATATTGGAATTCAATTAATCAAAATAAGTTCATACAATACTGAAAATATACAAATACCCATAAGTACCTGAATATGAACATCAACAAATCTTAAAACCCAATTGGATTAATAACATAGTAAAACCTTTAACTAGATAGTAAATAAATTAACTACTCATGACATGAGGAAGAGGTCACAACTAACGATTGTTGAGCCCTTCTTCTTTTATCTTCAATTGTGTTTCTGTGTTGGTGTTGTTTTGAGAGTATTTGAGTAACTAACTCCCTTTTTTCAATTGCACCCACTGTCTTTTTTTAGTCCATGATTCCCTTTGTTCCATTGATGCCACGACCTCCATCCCCCCCTAAGAATCGCTCTTTTTCCAGCTTTTGTGAAACCCATGATCCGATCTTGTGTTTTTGTTTGTTCACTTGTATAATGAAATCCTCTAACTTTCAATCTCTTGTCAAATTAGGCCCATCTTTTATACCTACAACAACACATAAGTTTGTGAGGTATTTTAATCTTTTTAAAAATCAACTTTGGCATATACAAATATATTATTCTCTATTTTTAGTCACTGCAAGTTTAGTCCATCATTTAACGCCATATCAATAATAAATTATGAGTGAATAAGTATAAATAGTATGTATATTTCACACTTAACGCTTAAAAATGTGATAATCCATATATTACAACGTATCATGATACAGTAAATGATGTTGCGGTCATAATTTGTTATTTTTTGCCAGATATCACTCGATTCTTGCTAAATTTTGAATATGTGAATTTATTTTAAATAACTGTATATTCTATGTGAGTGTGTAGATACGGAAAAGATGCAAAAGCTTGAACCTGAAAAATTCCAAATTGGATATTGAGTTAACATTTAATTAGTGTAAGACGCACACACTTGCTCATGAAGCGGAATGCTAGCTCAGTCTGCAGTATGGAATTTCCTCCTACCGTTCAAACGGATTTCGTTATGCTCTTGCCTCACACTAACGATTGAAGATGCATTGCCTCGACTAAATGGATTTGTTTAGGTATGGTATTTATTGCTTTCGTGTAAAATTTACTATTGTCTGCATTTGACACACTAAACCAAGGAACTTCAGTTTATATATATTTAGCTTTAATAATCAACCGCGTTCATGCATCTATACATGAATGCGGCGTTCCACATATTGCATATGTTATTTTATTTTCTTTATTTATTTATTTTTTAAATCTGTTTTGAATAGTTGTTTCCGGGCTATGATGATTCTTTCGCCTGTTGAGTCTTAATCTTAGCTTGGCAAAATCTAGAAGGCATAAAGTGCAACCGGGTTGTGCAGCCAATACGATATTTGAGTCAAGGCATAAATATACTTAGTCTGATAATTAAGATATTGCTCGTTGTAGTTAGGCTATCCTATTAATGTCAAGTAGACATACTAATTTCGGCGTGAAGAGGATGGGAGATATATATTTATGCTCATTGCATGCATCATTGAAAACCTTCATATTTATTTCTCTCATCCTCCTCAGCTCAATATTATTATGTCCACTTGACATATCATACATACCCTAAATATATCAATTTCACAGGTAAATGTTATTTGGTTCGGAGGAAAGCCTGAGGTAGAATCTGCTCTGAAAATCGTTGTAGGCCTCGGCTTTTGTGTCTCTCATTTATATTTAGGCATCTGGATTTATGAAGTTTGCGATCAACCTAAGAATATCTTGTTTAGACCGGGGCGGATATATACGGGATATCCGGTTTCCATCCGGGACCAGAGGCGGAACTTTTTGGGGGCAGGGGAGGTCCCAGCCCTCTTAAAATTTGTGACACCTAGTGTAAATATTATAGGTTTTAGGGGTAATTTAGTTGAGGTTACAAACAAATCTTCGATTCGATCCCCTCAAAATAAATTCAATCCCCTCAAAATAAATGATCAAGTTCCGCTACTGTCCGGGACGATCTTTCCCCAAGCCAGAAACACATACATGTATGATTTAAACTAGTTTGCAAGCAAGCCCTCCTGCTTTGTCGTCGAGAAGTATATTATCCTATTCCCAAGCGTGTGATCTTTTATTTATTCACCTTTTGCTTAAGATATACCTAATCCTTTCCTTGAGGTCCAAGAAATATCATTATATGCAGTTCTTTTACTCAATTGTTTATACATTGAATGCAACTGTCCGGTGTTTACTTCTAGTTTTCCCTAAACGAGATCTACTAAGAACACAAATCTAGAGTTATTTTACATACTAAATTTTTCTCACATATCAAAAAACTTATCTGCACCATTCATTTAAAAAGAAATTAATATATGAAATTAAAAACATTTTATTATTTTTTATAATTTAAATATCTCTTAAACCGTTAATCATTAAGTGAAAATACTTACACCGTCGCGATGAGCATTTAATTATCTTTCTATAGACGGGCACTTTGATATACTTTCGAAAAACGAAAAAAAAATCGTTTTTCTTCACGTTTTTTCATCTTTTTTTCGTTTTTTTTACGTTACTGAAATTTGATTGAAAAAATCATATATGATTAAACATTAATTTGAATATCACATGTAGTATTAGTGTTAAATCATATATGATATGTAATATCACATGTGATATGATATGTATATCATATGTGATTTTACACTAATATCACATGTGATATTACATATCATTAACACTAATATCACATGTGATATTCAAATTAATGTTTAATCATATATGATTTTTAATGCAAATTTCAGTAACATAAAAAAAACGAAAAAAACGTGAAAAATACGAATTTTTTTGTTTGACGAAAGTATATCAAAGTGCCTATATATAGAAAGATAATTAAATGATCGTCGTAATAATATATTTTTTTCGCTTAACGGTTTGAAAGATATTAATATTTAAAAAAAATGATAGTGAGTTTTTTAAATTATTGGGATTAATCTCATACATTAAATCAAATAAAAATAAAAGTTGAAGATCATCCATGTAAATAATTTTTTTTCTTCAAATAATATTAAATCACACTTAATGTTCACCTGTGAATGGAACTCCTAGAATATACCAAAGATTCTGTTGATTTAATATTTCCTTAGAAGATATTTTGTATCAGATATTTTACTGTTTAGGGAAGAATGAATTACTATCTTTAAAATTGGAAAAAGTATTTCCGATTGAATTATGAATGCTACAAGCAGTAGCCGGGAGGTGATTCGTTGTGGCCTATTATTGATGGAAATGATGACTGTTTGGGGCAAAAAAGTTACAACGTATTTTTCAATACCACGTTTATTGTTTTTATGAGGCGAGTAAGAAATATTACTTGTTGGAAGAGTTAAATTGAAAGTGTAACTTACTCTGAACACAACGATACTGCATTAGACAGGCTCGTTGGTACTTAATGCTTAAATTATGTTTAATGAAGTGATAAACAAATTCAGTCACTGCATTAGATATGTACTTGAACAACAAAGTTTTTTATAACAAATAAATTACTCGTGTTAGGAAAACAAATTGAAACAATCATCTTAGTTGTATCAATTCAATCATTGATCGTAAAACGTACAACTGCTTAGAGGATCATTGATAGAAGACTACTTGAGGCAGTCAATCTCCAAGAATAGAGAAAGGAACAAGAGACTTTTGAGCCAATTTTCTGATATCTTACTTCATGCAAAATTACAATATAAATACTAATAGAAAGCTAAACCACTAAGCTAAACTTTAGGGAACAAAACTTGACTGGAAATGTAAACGTGGGTAACTAATGCAACTGTGGAAAACCACTTCTTAACTTCTCCTAAATGCATGCATGCTACGTAGAGATCATGGAGTCATGTATCAACTGCTTAAGACTTGGTCTTCACCTTCATGCACATATCAATACCCCCATCTTTAAAATGGACCTTGTCCTCAAGGTCCGGCATGCTGGTAGTACTCGACAGTTGATATGCCCCACGGGGGGTCTATTGTTGGGGTGACAATGGTGTCGGTTCCAGGTGGTGTGTCCTGTGGTGTCGGTTCCGGGAAATCCTCGTTATCAATGAGAAGCAAAAACTGGGGAGGGTTGCACTTGTGACCCTTAAAAAACTTTTCCGGACATCGAAAACAAAGTCCCTCGGCTCGGCGCTTTTGCAATGCTTCAACGGATAGACGGGTTAATGGTACGGTCTGGTTTGGTTTATTAGGTGCGGGTAAGGATAGGGTGGTTTGTTGGTTCGATGTTACAGGTGTCGATAAAAGAGGAGTTGATGGGTTAATATTATGTGACGGTAGGGTGGTTTGTTGCGGGGTGTCAAGCGTAGGGGTATGGAATTGACGTGGTTGAAAAGTGGGTGTGGCAAGGATTTTTTCTTGTACTAACTTTGCTAAACCATAAGCTTGGTGAAGGGTTTGGGGATTGTGTAATGAAATCTCGTTTTGAATGTCGGAACGGAGGCCCGAAAGAAAACAATTAAGTAAGGCATCACGAGGTAAGCCAACAACACAATTACTAATTCTTTCGAATTCAGTTTGGTAGGCGGATACGGTGGTCGTTTGTTTTAGTTTAAACAAGGTGGCTTGATGGTTTTCGTATGATGAAGGACCAAAACGGAGTTCAAGGGCTCGTGAAAATTCAGCCCAAGTACCAAGCAGGTTGTTATGCGCAAGATGTTTGTACCAACTTAACGCGTCTCCGGTAAAGTAAAAAACAGTGAGTGTGACACATTGAGCGGGTAGGATGGAGTAATACTCAAAGTAATTGTTAGCTTGGAAGATCCAATCTAACGGGTTTGAGCCGTCAAAATTTGGTAGGAATATTTTTGGTGGCCGTGGTTGGTTATGTGGTGGCGGGGGTGGGGGTGGGGGTGGCGGCGGCGGCGGTGGGGCTTGGAGAAAGGTCGTCATGCTATTGACAAGGGCATCGACTTTTGCGTTTAGGGCTGATAATTGATCTTGGAAACTTGTGGGATCGTCATGTGATGTGTCTTTACGGGGAGGCATGGTGAGATCGATAATGAAAGCACCAAATGATAGAAGACTACTTGAGGCAGTCAATCTCCAAGAATAGAGAAAGGAACAAGAGACTTTTGAGCCAATTTTCTGATATCTTACTTCATGCAAAATTACAATATAAATACTAATAGAAAGCTAAACCACTAAGCTAAACTTTAGGAACAAAACTTGACTGGAAATGTAAACGTGGGTAACTAATGCAACTGTGGAAAACCACTTCTTAACTTCTCCTAAATGCATGCATGCTTCGTAGAGATCATGGAGTCATGTATCAACTGCTTAAGACTTGGTCTTCACCTTCATGCACATATCAATCATGAACCAATCTGTAATTCGATATCCAGGTAATAAAACATACATAACCTAGGACTTAAATTTAATCATCAATGAATAATAAATAAACATATACCCACAGTCCACACCACTTTCGCACAGTAGCAGTTAATTAGAATGAAAATGTTTTGATGTACTTACTAGTTACTTCATTACCATGTAACCATGAAATAGGCCAAAATGGGAACATAAACATATTGTTGGTTTGTGGGAGTCTTAAAACACGACAAAACGATTAATTGTGTACGAGCCGATGGGGGCACACACGATAAACACGTGTATACGTGTTGAACGTAGATTATACTTGAATAAATATACCCGATATTCATTACTTGACCCGATCCACTAAATTGATCCATGGGCTGTTATTGATGGCTGAATGGGTCAACTGAAAACTTGACTTGGGCCTTGTGTTTTCACTGATCGGGCAAGAGGAGAAAAAGGGAGGGAGTTTGGGTTTTAAGATGTCGACCAAGGCATAGCCCATGGCTTTGTCGGTTTACATTGATATATAAACACACTCCTCACCTTGCCAATCTCACGCATACATCTATACCTTAAGATATCCCTAAACCAATTACTTACCAACTCCTATTCCAGTCGACATATTCATTAGTCGATTGGAACTATGCTTGGTTTCTAAGCTTGCATCTAACTTTGTTAATTCAAGTGCTTAGATTTGATTGGTTGGCTCTCCTGGTTCTGGTTCCTAGTCGAATAGCAGTAGCAGCAGAAAGTTATTTGTTTCTGGTTGTGGTTTAACTTCTCGGACAACAAAGATGTTGGATATCGAATAACTCTTATCCGATATCGGGTATAAGCTGGAAAACAGTTTCTTAACTGTTTGGTACTCGGATTATTCAAGGTGTCAATTTGTTGATTGGTTTTTATATTACATTCTCGACTAGCGTCTTAATCGAACGTATACGTTAATCGGGTTTGTGTGTGATACTCTTTAAGTTATCTATTTTAGATATTTAAGGTTTCGTTTTGGTTTCTTGTTCCGTTACTAGAGATCAATTGCCAAGCAAGGTTAGCTTTTCTTTATCCCTTTTAATTAATTAATATTGTATTAATTATATATTTATTAATTACGTGGTTAACCTAATTGCGATTACTAAATCTTTATCCGCTGCATACTCGTAGAGGTTAATGGTTAACTTGTTCTAAAATCCCAACACATATACCATGACAATAGAAGTATTTGATTTTAATCTACTTATTTGACTTCCTCATCATTCCACCATTTATTTATAATATCATTTGATTACAAAACTAAGCAAATATTATTAGATTATAGTTTATACCAAAGTCAACACTCCACCCCCTTTCCTTAAATCATAATTTTCAAATCATCCTTGATTTATGCTAATGCAATTGCCAAAATCTAAAGTTTCTTACCATTTTCCATTCATACTTTGTTAGATTGAATGAAAGATGAGTTGTTTCTGACCACCTTGTGTATATATACCTAAACTCGGCCTCTCTCCATTTCTATCTTGAGATATGGCAGTCGAAAAGAAATTGCAAACTCCTAAGACCGAGGGGATTTTAGAAAATGTATGGGCGAATTTCATTTGTGAAGAAGGCCATACAAATGAAAAAACAATTAAGAAAACATCTGAAGTTTCCAAAGCATGGGAGGAATTGCCGAGTCTTGCTACTGGTAGAAATGAAGCAATAGGATTTTTACAAAGGCTACCAAGCCTAGGAAGATGGATATCCATGGGTGCGGAAGAATGGGAAGAAATTCTTGATGGAATAGTCACTCCGTCAGAAAAGTTGGAAAATTCATGTGAGACTGTTTCAAATGGTGATGGCGCTACTATTGGGCCTCAAGGCAACGTTGTGAAAGTTGAGAAACGATATAGGGGTGTCAGGAGACGTCCATGGGGAAAGTTTGCTGCCGAAATTAGGGATTCCTCACGAAAAGGAGCCAGAGTTTGGCTTGGAACTTTCAAGACAGCCGAAGAAGCAGCTTTAGCCTATGATAAAGCTGCATTGAGAATTAGAGGTCCGAAAGCACATCTAAACTTTCCGGTGCAAGTAGTAGAAAATGCAATGCGAACCACTCAAAATGACTCACCCGATCCTTCAATGAGTTCCCAAGGGACTGACTTGGCACATAAACATCAAATCAAATATTGCAATACAAACAAAAGAGTTTTAAGAGAATGGGAAGAAGTTCAACCGATGGTAGTCATGAATGGACCACCTCCATTGAAAAGATTGGAAACTTTGGAAGGGTCTTGTTGGGATGACAACCTTGATGTACTTGAATTTGAAGATCTTGGAGTTAGTTATTTAGAAAATCTACTGTCCAAGGCCTTTTAAGAAACAACGCTCTAGATTTATGATAAATTTAGCTGAGGGCTATATCATAGTAATTTTGTCGAATATGATGTAATTGTACAAAGACACATAATACATTCAAATTATTGTATATATATCAGGTACATGCAACTTACACCGTTACTTATAAGATTGGCACACCTTCATGTGCTAATACTGCATTTTAGTAGACGTTTAAGGTACTAGCAATAACTTTTAATCCCTTATCCGTTATCCTATTTATTACGTAGTATTATCTTCATTAAAACATGCGTATGAAATATGAATTCCACAAAAAAGGTGTAAATTGGTGGGAACACTTTGAATTCGAGTGTCTTTTGTCATTAGTCATTGACCACTCTACAAGGAATAGCTCCGGCAACTCTCCTGGCTTAGTGAAGCACTAACTGGAGTGAGCACGAGCCAAAACTCGGACCCCTGAGCTCTTATTCCACAAAGTCTCTCTGGTGTGCCCATAAGTTTTGTGGAGATGGGTACCTATATTAAGCAAATGCTAAAGATGGAACTTGAACTTGGATCAATTGACTCAAACACAAGTGCCACAACTATTCTTATGAAATATGAATTATCTTTATGTACCATGCACTTTGTTCGTATATATATCCATAAGAATTGAAACATTCGAGAAATATTCTAAGATTTCCATCCCCTAATAATAAGTCAAAAACATGAAATGATAAAGATTATATAATGGTTGTTAAGAGATATTATTAAGAGGAAAATTTTAAAATGAACTTTCAATATTATACGTTAGATTTCTACCAGAGTAGTTTTTAAACCGAATACGTGTATAACGAATTTCTGGGCGTGGGTGAGGCGAGAACCTAAGCGAATCAGTGTCTAGGCGAGGGTGTTTAACGCGAATGGAAATTACGTGTTTGGGATGAAACCTGGGCGAGCTGGGGGCGTGTGCTGGGCGAGCCAGCGAGATAGCTGGGCGAGCTGTCGGGCGATAGCTGGGCGAGGGGAGGGAAGAGCTGTTGGGGGAGAGGCTGGGGCGAGGGAAGAGCTATTGGGCGAGGGAAGAGCTGTTGGGCGAGAGGTTGAGGCGAGGGAAGAGTTGTTGGGCGAGGTGGCTGGACACAGGCCCGGATTTGGACATGTGCAGGGTGGTCGGCCGCACAAGGCCTCATTTTTCCAGGGCCCCATCGTTGAAAACGTCGATATTAGTATGCATTCATTTTCAGATGATTTTATGCAAATAACATGTCTTTTATGATGGGTAATATGGGCTTTAAATGATATGAACTTGCTATCAAAGTCATACTGAAAATTAAAGCTTTTGTTTGTTTATTAATGGAGTTCGCATGCCTGATGGGGAAGATGACCCAAGTGGCCTGTAAAATGATAGGTATATGGGACCATCTAACTATCTATACTAATTATAATAGAGGGATAACCCTCTCTCTTCTAATTTTTTAAGATTTTCATATATAGATTCTAATTTTTTAAGATGACCCAAGTGGCCTGTAAAATGATAGGTATATGGGACCATTTAACCACAATATACAATCTAATCAAACTACTGTTAGCCTCGCTTTTTTATAAAGATAACGTCACTTACGTGAATTGGACTAGATTCGTAGTAAGTTGCACCCGTAGGGACTACTTATGTAAATGGGGGCAAAGTAATAGTTGGATGAGCCTATAAATACCCCTCATGACTCTCTATGAGGGGTGAGGTGAATCATTAGGTGTGTGTTTGTTTCTTGTGTTAATAAAACTATCTTTGTGTTTCTCCTTCCTCTCTCTAGTTTCTCTCTCTAAGAAGATGAAGATCTTCATCTTCTTCCACCAACCTAGACCTCCAAAACCACATAAATCATATGTTATTACGGTCCTACAATTGGCATCGGAGCTAGGTTGTTTATTCTTATTGATTTGTGTGGTTTGTATCGTGTTTAAGCTGTTTTTGAACTAGTTTTTATGGCCGTAAATTTTTTTTTCCTATCTTTGTGGTAAAACAGTTTTTACATACTCTTTTATGTGTATCCTTTTTGGTCAACGAAAAAAGTCATGTGGTATAGATCTTATCTGTCTTGTGTCAATCTTGTGGTACAAACAGATTATCTCATCTTTTAGATTTTTTGTTACCATTCCGTTAAAATATATGGTCTTAAACATGTAATATACGTGGTCAAACTGCAGTCAATGTGAAACATCTCATATGCATTTTCTGGGTTTTTAATGAAGATGGTCGGAATCTTGGTCGGAATACTCGCCGGAAAAATGGTGAAAGGGTCAAAACCCTAAACTTACGCCTAAGGAATATTTTACGCGTAAAATCACAGTTACTCGTAAAAACCTATCTCTACGCGTATGGTTACGCGTAAGGACCTGGTTACGCTTAAAGGGCTTACGCCTATGAAAAGTTACGCACAAGGGTTTTTTACGCGTAAGAACTTACGCATAAGTTGGCTTACGCCTAAGCAAGGCAGGTTTACGCATAAGGTAAAAATAGTTAGGCGTAAGAAAATTTTTTCAAGCAAGATCTGAAATCAAAAACCTTATGCGTAATCTAAAAAGAAGACTTGACCACAAACCTTTATACCAACTCAGTCGACCTCAGTACCATCCATCATCAGTCCTTGATTTTATATTAATGAAACCGAATTGAAACAAGGCTGTAACTACAAGAGTCCTAAACCAAAATCAAAACAATATCATCCCAAATATATCCAAACCAATCATCATTTATCAATCTACCTCATCAGACTCTTACTCCCATCAATACCATGACTTGACACAAAATATGATAGATCTCAGATTCCCTTCAATTTTTTTGCAATCTTTACAAGATTGTTTCAATTGAATCATCCATCATCATTGATCCATATAGAAACATATCCGTTTCTTGTTCTTATCCAATTTCAACAAAGATAAAAAAATAACAAACTTGTTATCATTATTCTTTCAAATCGGTTTTAACACAATGGATCTTGAAGCTAAGAACGGTTTGAATATGATACGGGTCTCGTTTGTTTTTGTTGACTGGTGGGTTCATGAAGGAAGGTATGGCAGATCTGAGATGAAAAGAGTTTAGGTGGGAGAGAATTATTTGTAGTAGGCGAATATTTTAGAGGACAGAGTAAATTTTTTTGGTTTAGGTTAAATGGTGTGGTTTTATAACCGGTTAGATTATTTGTGGATTTGGATCGTGGGCTTCAGCGAAAAGTACAAACGGGATGCTATCAATCTTATTTTATTTGGGCCTGGTTGTTAATTTTATTTGTGGGCTTCATCATAAGAGGATGGACTGGGCTGTGACATAGTATTCGGATAAAACGAAACAGGTGAAAAATTATGGTATCCAAATGTTCTCTAAAGAATATTTGGGATACAAATTTTTTAAGCTTAATTTTAAGAATGGTATTTTGGTATGGTAAATTTTCACCGAAGGATACATAATTCACGGCTTAAGCGAAGATCTAAAAAAATGACTATGGGGTTTTTGTACGGTATTACTTACGATAAATTGACGTAACGTTTCACGGGTGATCTTCTTTATCGTTGAGACGTTGTTGGTTGATTGCAAATCTCAATATAACTTGTTGGGGCATTACTGTCACTTTAAGTGATTATGAATTGACAATCTGGTTATAACTGATGTAAGGAGTTACGTTGTAGTGCTCACAGTGTATAGCTATCACTTTAAGGAAGTTTTAGTACTTAGTGTCACACGCAGTTGTGGATTGTTCAAAAATTTAGAACAAGCAGTAAGTCACAAAGTTGGGATGTTTACTTCCTTTTCAAGTTGGTCGTTGTTAGGAATTAGAAAATTCCTTAGTGAAGAGTCGGTCACCCCAAATGTTATCTAGCTTAAGTTAGCTCGTAGACTTGTCGTTATTTACGTTATTTAGTGGTTTATTTATTAGTCTGTAGCGTAGTATAGCTTAGTGCAACACCGTGGAGGAAGGACGGGTCTTTACCCACTGTATACCTGATCCACAGTCCGACAGGAGGACGTGTTGGCTGAAGAGTATAGAGTACTTAGAGATTCAAATGGGCACGAAGACTCGGCACCAGTCTTTGTTACATATGTGCAAGTTTAAGTCACGAGTTCGGGGTATTTTACTTCAGGGTCAAATTCGTCATATTGGTTTTTCTCCATCAACTGTCACTACAAAGAGCCTACTGAATGATAATGGGGTTGATCACATGTTTTGCCAAGAGAGCTGAAAAGAGAGAGATTATGACGTATGAACACAACAGTTCATGCCTCATTCTCTAAAGAAAAGAAAAGTGTACGTGTCAGTGCGCTTTATCTTCTGAAGAAGAGAAATCTTCTTATGACGTCTGTTCACATCAGTTCAGGCCTCGTACATCAACATTATGACGTATGAACACTTTAGTTCATGCCTCGTTCTCTAAAGAAAAGAAAAGTGTACGTTTCAGTGCGCTTTATCTTCAAAAGAAGAGAAATCTTCTTATGACGTATGAACACAACAGTTCATGCCTCGTTCTCCAAAGAAAAGAAAAGTGTACGTGTCAGTGCGCTTTATCTTTTGAAGAAGAGAAATCTTCTTATTATGACCATTCTCATCAACATGCTTCATACTTTTTCCATGCGCTTCAGTCATCAAGTGAACCGGGCTACCACTGATTGTTTTCTCATTCCACTTGCTCGATCATAATGAAGATGGCGACATCATGTGCTGATTTTGCGGGAGAGAAGTGTGAACAGAACATTCGGATGATTTTCATTTATTTAGTCAAGAATGGCATCTCCGTATGCAATTCTTGAGGGGGAGAAGAAGTGTGAATTTTTTGCATTGCTGATTGATATTTGAGAATTTAAATGGTCATACGGCTCTAAACTCATGTAAGAATCGAGCTTCTTATTATCGGTCATCTTCACATGGAGTTTTTCTCTTCTAAGAGCCGTTGGTTGACATCTTCACTCGGATTGATGAGTTTATCGACAAAGTGCTTCCGGTTAATGCTTCACGTATACATCAACATGATGATTCCGAACAATCTCTCTGTTCTTGTTTGATGTGATTGGTAGTTTGGCGTTACCATCTTGTGTGTTCGTTGCGACCTTATTACTGATTTCCTTGATGAACATCTTTCTGTTCTTGTTTGATTGGGAGAGATTTTAGTTAAGGGGATTTGCAAGATGTAAGTTAATTGGGATGCTTTTTGGTGGGATGCTTTTTGGTGTGAGTTGAAGATGTTAACTATCTATTCCCCAACTGAACAATCTTGAAGAAGGTCGAGTCTACAGTCTATTCTACATTTTCTGCTACATGTTAGAAGACTAAAGACGAGTTGCATTTAACGATCTAAAGACTTCTTCTTAATCTGGGCATCTATCAAACAGATTGTCGGTTTAGGGGAGAGCACTAATTGGGAGAGAGTTATAAGTCAGATTCAATCCCCAATTAGACTTGCTCATATTCTTTAGCAGTGACTCCTTGAGACGTTGTTATTGACTATTTCACGTATTGGACATTTGACACAAGTTGATTACTTCGGAGTTAATCATTTATCACTTATTTGAGATTGAAGTTGACTTTCACAAAGGCGTGTTCTTATTTGATAACTTGCTCGGGCTTAAGAATTTGAGTTGAAGACTTGGTTTATCTAGTTACCAGCAGTCGAGGTGGATGGTTGAAGACCTGGTTAACTATCACTATTAGGAGTTACATTGTTTTACTCAGTGTCACACGCATATGACGGTGTAGATAATTGCAAGAGGTGTTAATGTCTCATACTTTGTTTGGGTAGTGAGTACTTAGAAATTTGCTTGAAGCATAAATTCTCTACACCGTTCTTCCATCATTAGGTGCAAGCTTAAGATACAAATGTGGGGATGTTGACTTCAGTTTCAAGTATGTTATATCGGGTGTTCTTCTTCAGTGGTCACTTCAAATTGTCTACATAAGGGTTGATAAAAATAGTCAGAGAGAGTCTTTAGCAAGTTGATTCTCACACGAGTTCAAGTGTTCTTCTCATAAAGATTTCAAGTATTTGGGCTTATTATGTGTTGCTGATTCTGAATCATCAAAACCAGAAAAGAGGAAGGAGACACGGATCTAAACGCGAGTAAACTTGATGAACTTAATACTTCTAAGTGATTGAAGATATCCCGGGAAGACAAATGTCATTACCGCAGAGAAATTCAAGGTTTGACTCATGGCGTTTAGTGTTTATTCCAACTATGTGGGGGAAGAGATGTTAGTGAAAGTTTCTGAAGATAAACGAGGTACACAAGTGTGTGATTCATTGGGGAGAGAGATTGTGTACATTGGGGAAGCTCAGCTGTTTTCATTTGAGGGCTTAATCAGTGATTCAGAGATATAATCACTTATTCCGAAGTTGACATCCGCAGAGATTGTCATCCGCAGAGATAATTAGTGACTTGGCCTGCTTCTTCAATGTTATCAGTCATTCCTTCCTTGTGTAGTGGTATACTTCGGATACTTGAGCTTCATACACGATCATCAGGGAAGAAAAATGTGAACATGGGGAGGTGTTTTCATTCCCCTCATGATGTGTATTCGGGAGAGCTCTTAGGTATTGGTGTGCTTCAGATTCTTGAGCTTCATACACGATCGTCCGGGGAAGAAAAATGTTAACATGGGAAGGTGTTTTCATTCCCCTTATGATGTGTATTCGGGAGAGTTCTTGAGCGTTATACAAAGAGACTGACTTCATCAATTCAACTACTTGGGGGAATTGTTCTCTTGACACCTTTTGGAATGGATTGCGTCAGACTTCAGTGGTTATGAAATTTGAGAAGATTATTTATGAGTGGGATGATACGGTGCTGTTCTTATATTGGATGATTTAACCCCAAACGGAGAACCTCGATTATCGTTCTTAAATGGAGCAGCGGAATTTATGATAATGGTGTGCTTCTATGTGCACCTGGCTAAGGCAAGCTTGTAAGAAAGCTTTGAATCTGCTCAGCTAAAGGTTTTTCGGTTTGGGGGGAAGCTGCCAAAGTCTCACTTTCAAGTGGTTCAATTTCTTTCTTCGATTCAAGAGCCCTGGAAGCTTTGGTGGTGAATGTTTAAGAGTTGATGACTTCTATCTTCTACGACGTGCTGCTCGATATCCTTATCTCGGTACTCGTATCATCATCTTCTTATACTATATCATCTATTCTATCATTGTAAATATTTATTAAAAAACAAAATACAAAAATATAAAACCAACAAAAACAAAATAGAAAAATATAAAATCAACAAAAATCCATAAAAATTTGAAAAATCAGAAAATACCAAAAATATTGTTTTTCTCAAGACATGTCTTCTAGTATCGATAACATCTGCGGTCTTAGAAATGTCATTCAATAATGGCACGGGACCATAGATGAAGTTCGAGCAGGAGGTGTAAATATTTCTTTCTATACATGTCTCTTAAAAATATGGCTTACAGTTATTTCAGACTGTAACCCGGGCTTCAAATGATGGCTTGCAGTTATTTCGGACTGTAACCCGTGCTTAAACTATGGCTTGTTATTATTTCAGATGGCAACCCGCTCTTTAAAGGAAGGAAAGTGTTGCGCTAAACAATCTTTTAAAT
The DNA here is from genome assembly GCA_019973895.1 of Chrysanthemum seticuspe. Lineage (NCBI taxonomy): Eukaryota > Viridiplantae > Streptophyta > Magnoliopsida > Asterales > Asteraceae > Chrysanthemum > Chrysanthemum seticuspe. Next base: position 206,670,437 of record BPTQ01000009.1, on the reverse strand, counting down.
ATTTCGTGCACTTATCCTAATTCAAAATGAGGAAAGTATGTCGAAGGACTGCTGTTCCTACACAAATGTTTTTCCGTCTAAAATTCTTCAGAAAAATATTTTTTGTTTTCATAAAGTGGTGGTAAATGAGTTGCCTGATAATAAATCAGAATCAAGTTTTCATAAAATTGCAAAAACTCAATCAATGATTTCAGCGCTTTTAAAACTTTTTAGAAAATAAGTCATTGATTGAGGGGATAATGTTATTCAAATTTAGATCATCTAACGGACTTTCCTAATTATTCTACGTGCTTAATTATAATATATAATTGCCTATGTTGAAGGACTAGGTTTCTAGGATGTGATTGTTAGGTTTAGATGATTATAGTTTGATGAACACATTATTTCTATACCTTATATGAACTGATTGATAAGTTGAATTGACTTGAATTAGTCGATTGCTGTTTGGGTGATGTCGACCACCATATATCTGTATGTGTGTTCACTAACGTATGCAGGTATATTGGTATATAAGAATGTTCCCAATCCGGATCCCACAATTGAAGATGATTGGATGCCGCAAGGAAAAGGTAACTATATCTTGGGTTGACAAATGAAGAAACGGAGCTTAATTGGACTTCTATGGAGAGTTGGCATAAATGCAACGTAAGAGGTGTCACTGCATCTGCAGATGGTTTTCTTCTAAGTGATTGAAGAAACGGAGCTTAATTTGACCTCAGTTGGCATTCAAAATGCAACGTAAGAAGAAGTCTCACTGCATCAGCAGATGGTTTTTCTTCCAAACCCTACAGCAGCAACATCAACAGAAGCTTCTCAACCACCTAACGTATCTTTGTGCAGGATACCATTTTTAAACAATTTTAAATAATTTGATTAAATTGTTTTGAAAATGGAAAATATTGTTTTGAAACTATATTGGACTAATTTTTTGAAAATCACCGGACTTCTTGTTATCAAAACCTAAGTCACTCAATTATTGAGTTCTGTCATGTATTGAGGGGGAGAGTGATTTAAATAAAATATTTTCAAACGATATTTCTTCACAAAAAGTCCGTTTGTACAAAATTTGTGGTGATCTAAAGATTTAATGTTATGTCATGGTATGATTTTCTTTAAAACTCAAAGATCTTACAAAATGAAATTTTTTCTGTTCTTGTTTAATTGTGAAATTGTTTTATTTTACTAAAAGATCTCTTAAAACAATCATACCTGACACTAACAATCTTTAATGTCTTAAAATGGTCCTTATCTCAAATGGTTTGAAATTTTTGATCGCGGGAGAGATCGTGATTTAAATCTCAAATCTGTTTTAATGAAATTGGTTTTAGTCCTTCAAAGGCACTCCTGCCTCCATGTGCCAAACGATTTCAAATACACAATGCACATGTTGAGGAGAGGATTTATCCAAAAAAACCATATGAGTATTTAAACAAGGCCACATTTTCTCCCATGTTTTCTAAACCTAATTAAATCACTTGGGATCCAAAATCTCAAAGGGTTTGATATTTTTGATCGGGGGAGAATTTGTGATTTAATTATGAAATTTGATAAAAGGTGATTATTTGATTCAATTGTGCAGGCTGCTCTCTCATATGTGCTAAACGCTTTCGAATCTCGAAGCACATATTGAGGGGGAGCACTTCAAAAGAAAATAAACTATCGAGGTACAAAAGCTTTTATGCTCTAACATAAAGTACCCTGATTGTGTTTTCAAATGGAGTTTTCAAATGGTTTCTTTATGGCTCTTGTGATTGTGGATGTGCTTCAAATTAACTCTTGCCTCTATGTGATAAAATGTTTTCAAATATTCTATGCACATATTGAGGGGGAGAATTTACCAAAGAAAATCAAATGGCTTTTTCGTATGAAAATTGTGATCAAAGAAAATATTTCAAAGTCCTCTTGCCTCCTTGTGCTAAACAATTTCTAAATCATACGCACATGTTGAGGGGGAGGTTTTCTAAATGATCAAAACTATTAAGGTACAAAATGCTTTGATCTCGTATCACAAGTACCTTGATTGTTTTTCCAAATGATTTTTCAATTGGTTTCAAGGAAGAATGAAGTGTACCAAAAGACCGACCATTTTACTTTATGCATGGTGTTATAAGGATGGTTAGGTTAGGTATTTGTTCCCACGATCCGCCAGAACCGGAGGGATCTACCCAGGGACAATCCACTAGATAGTGTAGAGTTCTTAGGTATGATGAAAAAAAAAAGGAGAAAAATGAGAAATGGGAAGAGTGCCGACTGAGACAGAGCTAGTACTGGAATAAACCCAACAAGGTTCTAGTTATGAAGTCTCGGTAAGCACTGAAGGGGTTGAAGAATGAAAAAGAAATGAATGTGAAAAAGGGTGAAAAGAAATAGCCCTCCAATAATTCAACCTTAGGGCAGACACCGGGTTCAATACATATGCTACTGGTGGTTACTAAGGTAACGCCGGTATTGAAGACAAGACGTCATGGACCCAGTGACGCACTGCACTAAACTTCCCAAGCTACTCAAGTTCCTCTTAAAAGGGCTTGTTTCATTCTCACGGGGAACCGACATTATCTATCGACTTTCTCTTAGAGATTGTTGATATTGAAGAAGGAGACCCTCTCCCTAGTCTCCGGCACAGGAACCAAATGTGCACAATTGAGTCTAGAGCCAAGAGATCATCCACAATATCTCGTTAGGACACTAAATTCATGAAGACTTGCTGTTTCACACAATGTGGAAAGTAAGTATATATATTAAGAGTCGTACGCATTATCCTTGTGGTATTGCCAGAACATCTGAGTGGTATGTAAAAGTATTCACGATGAAGATGGAAATCCTTCTAGAGCCAACATCAAACAAGCTCTTGGTGGGTGACATGTGAGATCTTCTCGTAAGATCAAGCTTGTGACAACTGGATAGAAACGATGGGGAGATTCAATCTTGAATCAACCTTGGTCCAGGAATGGAATTGACGAATACTTTTGGAAAAACCGCTCGATGTGCAAATCTTCTTTTCTCTAGCACATCGAATGTGTATTCATTTTCAAATTCAAAAAGTATCTCTGATTGAAAAAAATGCTTTTGGAAAAACCGTTCGATGTGCGAATCTTCTTTATCTAGCACATCGAATGTGTACTCTTTTCAAATACAAAAAGTATTTTTGATTGAAAATTGATCTTTCTCATAAAACCTTCGTCGTATTGCAAAAATATTTCTTCAAGCAATACGCGATTGTTTTTCTAATCAATTTTTCTTCAATCAGTGAATCTCAACTCGCTGGTTCACTCACTTCGTGTTGTCTTCTTTGAGATGTTCCGGTTTGAGAACAACTAGATCAACTGCGAAACCCTGTCAAGGAGATTCTTAGGAATCCTACCTGATCACAGGCAATACTTGTACTGATCAACGGGGAACCGTGGGCCGTATACCTCAATTCAACGAAAGTGATCAAAGACACTTTCGTGTGTTTTATTGCTAACTGTTGTTTGCAGGTACATTTGGACGGTTGCAGCTGATCAGAATTGAGGAGTCAATCCAAAGCCGCATGCTCACAACATCCACACTTAATTTGAAGAAATCATGACTGGTGCATATCTACATAACCTGGCTCTGATATTTCATACTATGCTTCTGCTTCGCTGATGCAAATATCATGAACCAGTAAGGCTTCCGCTACTCTGATAGAAAGATGTCATGATTCAAAAGTGTGAGCATGTCGGTCCAAAAGTCACAACTTCACATGATGGCAACACAATAAAGGGTGATCTAGAGATTTACTGTGGCTGATGATCTCAAAGTAACCTCGAAGATCATAAAAGATGTGGATCAATACAAAGACCTCCACTGAAAGTACAAAGCACTCGAACTTTGAAGTTGCACTACAAAAGCACAAAGATTGTGGAATTGAAGAATTGAAGTCTACGATCTCAAGAACAAAGTCAAGAATAGAATGCTAGGATTCGAAATGTAAAACATGGGGTGACCTCCCTTAGGGGGAGATTGTTAGGAATTAGAAAATTCCTTAGTGAAGAGTCGGTCACCCCAAATGTTATCTAGCTTAAGTTAGCTCGTAGACTTGTCGTTATTTACGTTATTTAGTGCTTTATTTATTAGTCTGTAGCGTAGTATAGCTTAGTGCAACACCGTGGAGGAAGGACGGGTCTTTACCCACTGTATACCTGATCCACAGTCCGATAGGAGGTCGTGTAGTTTGTAAGTATAAATACCCCTTCCATCCATGGAAGGGGTGGTGCTTCTCATTCAATCTAACCTTTCCTTTGTGTAAACCTCTAGCAAGAACACCATCTCTCTCTACTTTCTCTCTCTAAAATGGTAAACATGTATTTTGATCATCCAAGACCACCCGAATCGTCAACACAATATTATATCGATCCTACAGTCGTATCGGGTTTTCTCCATATGTGGTCATTACAATTAGCCGGTGAATTCAAAGGAGTTTCGATTTCAGGTTGGTTTGAGAGAATTATTGAGAGTATTTTTGCGACATATTCTCACGGAAATTTGCTTAAACAAGACAAGATTTAATATTGCATCAAGAAAAAGGTAATACGGTATGTACGCAACATTATGATGATTTCGATAGCTCGCAACCATCAGGAGGGAGAAGTTGGTATTTCATCTTTCGTGATTGGATTAACGAAGGGAATTGTGCTTAAGACCGAAGAAGGAGAAGTAGTGTGTGTACATCGGGGCTTTTTACCAACTTGGATGCAATACTAAGTGAGTTATGTTGTTATGATGTTCCCGGAACGACAACCATTGTGCTACAATCAAGAGTCTACTTTCTCCGATGCGTGTTGGAAGAGTGTTGTCGGTTCAGGAGGGAGCAGAAAAATGAAAAAAAGATCACTAGTTAGGAGGGAGTAATAACCTAACTAGACCGTTACAGTTGAAGTTCAGAGCTACATGGATTTGTGCCGTCAACGCTAAAGATCAAATGCCGAGATCGTCGGAAGTAGAGAACTTCAAGTTTGCCTCAGTATCTAGACTACAGAGACTCTGCTCTTCAACAAAGTCAACATTGTTCACTATTATTGTAATTTACTTTGTTTTGTATTTATAGGTCTCATTGTAACCATTCACATGTGACGATATCTTGGAGGGAGATTGTTAGCCTCGATTTTTTATAAAGATAACGTCACTTACGTGAATTGGACTAGATTCGTAGTAAGTTGCACCCGTAGGGACTACTTATGTAAACGGGGAAAAGTAATAGTTGGATGAGCCTATAAATACCCCTCATGACTCTCCATGAGGGGTGAGGTGAATCATTAGGTGTGTGTTTGTTTCTTGTGTTAGTAAAACTATCTTTGTGTTTCTCCCCCCTCTCTCTAGTTTCTCTCTCTAAGAAGATGAAGATCTTTATCTTCTTCCACCAACCTAGACCTCCAAAACCACATAAATCATATGTTATTACGGTCCTACAACTACTAAACCAAGCATTTAAAAATAAAGCCATTAGGCTGCCCGCAGTGGTCGGTCGACTGGTTCGGTCGCCGATGCGCCGACCAAGTCGCCACCATTGCAACATGAGGGTCGAACTGGGTCGGTTGGCTCCAAAATTGACGAAGGGTGATTGTGCTAAAGGAAAGAATCAAGATTTTGTTTGTGGTAGCTTCAGTTAACTCGAGATGAATTATTTCCACGGTCATAACTAAAGTTATTGTTATTTGTAATTTAATTGTTTAATAAAAGTATGGCCGCATAACAGTGTGTCTTGGAATTTGAAAAGTTGGAAGTGACAAACAAAAAACACTCCGTATTTATTTTTCTCTCTCCTTCATGAAGAAATTACCCTTTTTATATGGATAGTGACGTGCAAAGATCATTTTGGTAAAACTATGTTTTTTAGTTCATTCTTGTAAACTCACTAAGTATTTAGTCAAGTTTCGTAATTACCTTTATTATTAATATAAATATACAATATAGCATTATGAAACGGATACATCTCTTGCCGTTTTGGATGCATCATGTTGCCGTCACAATTGCTTAGCCCAGGCTCAAACAAAGTCCAGTCCAAAAAACTGATTTGTTATTAAAAGAAAATATCTCACATGTAATACTAGAAGATAATATATAATAAGGAGAATTGCATATAATAAAAAAAAATATACATGAAGAAAGTAATACTAAAATAGTCAAAAAGGGTGAGAGGACCATTTATATCTTATATAAATCGTGCTAAATTGCACACACTTTTTTCAACTCAAGTTAAAAAAACAACTATAGGTAGAGGTGGCAAAACGGGCGTGTTGGACGGGCACGGTCACGGGCTAAAACAGGGACGGGCTAGAATAGGCACGGGCTTAAACGGGCACATGCCAAACCTGCACGAGCCAAATAAGCACATGTTATACAAATCGCTTAATAAAATACTTAAAACGACAAAATAAATTCTTTAAACGTAATATCTGTTGGTTTGTGGGAGTTATAAACGCACGTAAACGACTAGAAGTGTGTGAGCCTATGGGGGCACACACGTTAAACACGAGAGTACGTGACGAACGTTTAATATTTGAATAATGTATAACCGATATGCATGCATGTTTACCGGTCATTATACACGATCCATGGGCTTGTCCAAATTGTTAAATGGGCCGGGTTTAGGAGAGCCTTGGGCCTTGTTTCTCTCTAACTGATCGGATGTAATGGAGGTGTTTGTTTTGTCACTTGTCGATCAAGAAAAAGCCCAAGCCTTGAGTTGGCTTGTGAGCTATATAAACAAACATAAACCTCACATGCAAAAGACGAACGACTGAAATCAATATCCTTAATAATCGACCAATATATTCCTAATATACATGCCAATTGATCCTACTATTTTGTAGGTCCAACCAATCAGCTCCTTTAAATTCGATTGGTTTATTTGGCATGTTGAATTCGTGAACTTGCATGTCCAAGTTGTATTACTAAATTAAATGTCTTGCTTAATTCTTATTTATGAATTGTAACAGCAAAGGCTAAGGTGGTTTTTTATGTTAGTTGATTTCTCGGACAATTTTATGATCTCGGACAGAAAATAAGAATTGGTTCTTGGGTTTTTCTAGTTCGTGGTATTCAAGGTGTTGATGGGTTAAACGTTCTCGACAAGCATCTATTCGAACGTACTTGGTTTAAGTGATTGTGTGTGATACTCGTAGAGGTATCTACTTTAGATACTTTGGGTTTTGTATTGGTTTTCTTGTCCGTTACACTTGCGTTCAATTGCCATGAAAGGTTAGGTTTCTATATTATCCCTTTTATTAATTAATTGTTATATTAATTAATTGTTTATTAATTAAGTGTTTAACCTGATTGCGATTACTAGATCCTTATCCGCTGCGTACTCGTAGAGGTTAATGGTTAACTTAGTTCTAAACTCCCAACAGTGGTATCAGAGCCATCTCGTTTTTGCGATTAGGGTTACACGTTTCTTATTAATAAACATGTTTAAAAGGCTGCATGAAACCTAATTTAGTTATTCGTTTTATTTTGCTTTGACAACTATATGCAATACTTGTCCATTTTTAATAAATAATAACTAGTCACACACAAATTAAAATTATATTGATAATTAGAATTAATTTGTTAATTAGAATTAAATTTGTTAATTAGAATTACTTGTTAATTAGAATTAAAAGTTAATTAGAAATAATTAATTGTTAATTAGAATTATTATGATAATTAAAATTACATATTGTTTATTAAATACATAAAATTGCGTAATTACTTGTTAATTGAGATTGCCATGCGTTTTTTTATGTGTTTTCCGGCCAGAAGACCCACTCAATTGCTTTTGAGATGTATGGGGCGATCTAGGTATTGTATCCTAGTGACGGTCTTATGGTTTCCGTTTGGGGAAGATTCGCAAGAGAACTCGGAATAATATGTGGTTATATATTGATGTTTATGTTTAATATGTTTGTGATTCCTATATATGGATTATTACTTGCCTTGACACCTAATTGTATGCAATATGGAATAATACATATCGTAACCATAACATTAATATTGGTCCTTATTTACACGCCTAAATAACATGCTCATTGTACATGCTATTTGATTCGTGGAAAATCGTTTTTGTAAAATAAATTGACCTAATATATGAAACACGTTTTCAAGAATTTAAAAACTAGACGCTATGGACACTTGGGATGTACGTCAAACATCCATCTTTGCGAAATTGTTTTATTTGCATCACGTGTAAAAACCGGTTTTATAGGATCCTTTCGAGGATGCAAATCTCTTATCCAATTTTTCATCTCAAAGAAATTGTGCCTCTTGAAATATTCTTTTTACTCAAATAAATTTATCCACATCTTTTTTGCGAACAAAACTAGAAAATTTCAAAAATTTCCCCTTTATTACCTAAGCGACTAACACTAACTTAACTTCGAGGACGAGGTTCCCATAAGGGGTAGGTACTATAACACCCCGTAAAATTTCAAACAAATTTTAACAATAAATTATAGTATTTAATTCCTAAGTTTCACTCCTGGATTTTTCATATTTATCTGAATCAAAAACGATAGATTTTCTCGTAAAATATAAAAACCGGCACTCGACACATACCAACACTACATTAATATTGGTTTAAGTCCAATAATTATTTTTCGGAGTCAATAATATTGTTTTAATATTATTTTATTAAAAACAATCACATAAATGTATTCTACGCATTTTACTTAAAAATATCAAACCGAAATACCGCGACTACATTTTTAGCTCAAATGATACACGGAATACACGGAGTAAGCTCAAAAATAAATCATTCCCTTACTTATTTTCACAGTTGCCACCCATTTATCTCCTATCTCTCTAGCCTCTTGCTTTGTACGCTGCCCAAACCAAACAAAAACATCACCTCCACTTTTTGTATACCAACATGCTCCTTTACAACATGGAAACACTACAATTACTATTTCTATATCACACATCTTCCTAGTTTGACTTGCAAAAGTGATTTCCCTTTTCCCTGGTCGTTGGCCGATCGCTCAAGGTCACAAAATGACACACTATTATTTGTTTTCCCTTAAAGTGCATGCATGAGCATGTGAAGCCTTCAAAAAGCATTCAAACTACCTATTATAGCTTTTCATATACCAAAGACAAATGACTTATCTTATGTGCTTGTTTATAACCCAAAATAAGCAAACCAATATGCTTCCCTTTTGAGTCTCTGGTCAAGACCTTCCACTTCCGTTTCTTTTAACTGTTCGAGACAGGAACCACATGCAAACACACTCACATGATGACCAAGAAAGTGATAATTCAAGCATTCTCATTTTACATCTATAAATAGGGTTTAATCATCACAGGTTTTAACTCACTTCTCACATATTCTCAAACTCACTCTCCCACTTGCAACTCACTCTCGAATCACAAACTCACAAACATCCCTCATCTCCCTTGTCACTGCCGAGTAAGAAGAAGAAGGGTAACAAGGGCATTCGGGTTACTTTATAAGCTTGGAAGTTTATTTCGGGTTAAGTTCTTTTCGGGTTTAAGGAGATAGATTACGTATTCGGGTTCTTTCATTCTCATTTACATTCTCACTCGTATATCTTTACCACCGTTGGGCTGTAGATTCTGGTTCAATGGAAGTTCATTACGGGGTTAAGTTTTGGAAGAATAGTTGATTTTGGTTCTTTGGTCTTTGCTCACTCCCTCGTCCACCCTTCACATTGTAAGCCAACTTAATTCACTTTTTGGTTTTACATGCCTAGATACAAGCTGTTATATTTCAAACTCTTACTTACTCGATTTTACATGCCCTCGTAAAAATGAACACATATCGAAACCTTACATTTACTTGACTATTAGGAACTAGAAAGTTAAATATTGTGTTATTAAACTTTTGTGGAAAACTTTAAACGTAAAAGACGAATCTTTTAAAATGAAACGAGCTAATGAACCTCTTGTGTCTATTCGGGTTTTTAAAAGAGTTCATAAGATTTCAAAATCGTTTTATCAACTTTTGAATGTGAATAAATGGTTACGAGTAACCACATGAAACCATAAAAGTTTGGCTCAACCTTGGAAATATTTCGTACCTTGGCTTCTTTCGTGCTCATTTCCTACTTACAAACGATTTTCAAACTTATATAATTGCTTGGTAGCATTATTTAAGACACATAAACTTTTCGTATACATAGCGAGCTCCAAAGCCCATAAGCAATGCGAGAGTTTATTAATAAGCTAAAACCTCTCAGCCCAACTTATTTATAATCATTGATAGCCAACTTAAAGTCTTGTAAACCCAGAAAACGAAAGCAACTCAAGAACTCTTACATGCAAATCACAACTTAGTATTCACTGAGTAAAATTATTTTCAAAAAATAAAACGCAGCAACTAACATTAACTATAAATAAAACATAATACATATCACGAAACACCCCTTGGATCAGATGGTTGTGCGCTTGGTTTGTGTACTAGAGGTCACAAGATCGATTCCTGCCCATGGCAGTTTGTAATATTTTTGTTATTTCTGAAACTTTAGCCTATTGGCAGTTTCAATCCCTTATTTTCAAACACTTATCACATTTTCTTAAAACCTTTATAATTTGAAACTTATATTACGTTTACAATTTCAGCCCCTTTAGTTTAAACCCATTGACATTTTTCTTAAAGACTTTTACAAGATTTGCAACTTATAATATTTTTACAATTTCATTCCTCAAGTTTGATACCTTGACACTTTTCACCAAAACTCTTTATACGTTTAAATAACTTATATTTTTGCCACTCTTTTCGTTTAGATAAACATGTTTAGTACATATTTCTATTTAAAGACCCCATCCGCATAAACTATAAACATTATATTTTTCTAAATGTAATATTTACCCACGGCTTTAATAGGTATATATTGTATATATATATTTTTCACACTCGAAACCAAACGGAATTAATAAACACAAATTATTTGTATTTATTTACTCTTCAATAATACTTAAGTCAATATTCGAGCCAACTCCAATACGAAAGTTTCGTATACATTTTCCACGTCTATTCCAAGAGCCAATACTTAAGAAATATTTTCGCAACTACATTTTAAGTACGTCAATAATCAAATAAAACATCCACCTAAGCTACAATAACTCAAATAATTGAAAACCTTTTGTTTTTAAACTTTAAGCATTACCACACAAGTTATAACGATACGAGTGTCTCACAACTAAACCAATTTCCAAACATAACCATTTATGGTCGTAAACGGAATATATTATCTAAGACTCGCCGTATTATATGTAGGTTTCGTGTTGAAGCCGTTGTCATATCGTACTTGCTATTGTTGTGCATTTCCATACCGTATCGCTAAGGTGAGTTCATAGCCCCACTTTTACTCTTTTAACTGTTTTTATAAACTCTTTGGGAGAGATACATGCTATAAACTAGAACACAAGTCTTTTCTTAAAAGGTATGCTTGCCTGATTATTATTATTATTATAGCCTAAGTTGCCAGCGAAAAGTCCCCTTCATCATGAACCATTAATCACTTGCCAGTGAACGCAAATATTATGGATAGTACTATGGGAATTGACGACCCCGACTCGGTTATCGGAAATAACCGGGGCGCACCATATTTGATTATCTCTATGTAATTGGCTATTACATCTGGGGGGGCAACTTTATTACTTACACGAGTAATTAGGTGTATGCAGTTAGTATTGGTGTCATGAGCTTAGTGCATAATAATAATCTCTGTTTTTCTATGGTAATTGCCTTCGAAGCAATTATCATCTTTAACTTGTGTTCAACTATTTATTAAACCTATGAATATCACTCAACCTTTGTGTTGATCCTTTTAAGCATGTTTATCTCAGGTATTAAAAAGGCGATAGCTAACTCTGAAGGCGCTTGGGCATTGGCTTGGCATGGTCATAGATGACTCTGATTTACGTATGGGGACCACATTTTATCAATGGGCCATTTTTCCGCAACAAATCAACCTTTGTAAACTCTATTTTACTTCAATAAATGAAATCCTTTAAGAAAAATATTTATTTTTCACTTTGTGTTATGATCCAATTGAGTAGCATCCCAGAAACCTTTTCTTCCGCTGCAAAACATTTTTGGGGGTGTTACATGTCATTACCAAAAAGTTTTTAAAATTAGTGTTACAAAGTTGTTTTGCATGCTTCTTTGTTCACGACTTTTACCACATTTATATGTGCATACCTATTTTTTTTTTAAATTTTAAGTCTATGCCATCCAACTATGAACACGTGCATTTGGATTGACTTCTCTGGTCAGACCTAAGGGCCTTTCCAACCCATGGTAATTATTTCTCACTGGTCAGACATATGGTTATTTTTACACGTTCATACTTGGTCGACTTATCTCGAGTTGGCTTGGTCAGACCTTGAACCCGAGGCATAAGATGAGAACTAAACATGCTTTTGACATTATTACTTGATACTAATGCCTTAAACAGTCTCATAAATCTAAGAGTTTCATTTTGCAATTAACGCTCGTCGCTTACCTCTTGTCCTATTTTTTACGCACTGGTCAGACCTATAGTAATTAAGTGGGGTTGCAAGATGGATCTTAGTCTTAATAAGTATTTAATTGGGTAGTTAATTCTTTTAAGAATGTAATTATCGAAAATACTAGAATTGAACTTTTTATATTCTGATTAATTGTGTTATTGCAACATAATTCGTAAACAAATTTGTTTTTCTTTGAAAGACAAACTTAGTCTCTTTTTCTAGTAAGAAGAGTGAGACTTATACATATCTTTTCTCCTTGGTTGACAAACTAAGATAAGATTACAAGAAAAACTCATTTATGATCTTTTATTACCTTTTTGTGGTCTAGAGTTAATTGAAAGATAGAATATTTTGTGTAACTGGAAACATTGTGTTTAGAGCTACCAAAATAAATAACATCCTGCACTTGTCACGATGTATGAGTTTAAACCGAAAAGAGTAAAGAAATTACTAGGATATTCGCTAGGTAATTTTCTTAGACTCTTGTTTATTCCTAAAGTGCTAAATACCCTTGGGGCTTTGTAGATTATAAAGTAGGAATTGCATGCTAAAGATTCAAGTTAATTGAATGAAAGAATGGCTAGTCCATTGTCTGCATAAGTAGAACTTCATATACTCTGTTCAATACCTAAGTACATGCTACTCATAGGCATTTGAAGAGAATAGGAAAGTATATAAAACTGCTATATGCTTTCTACTGGAAATGTAACACTTACAATGTTGACAAATCCAGTGGGAGCAGTTGCATTTTATTACTGAAATATCATTCATGTAATGTTGTCAATTTCAGTGGGAGCTACGGGATTTATTTCATGTTAGTCACCCATATCATTTCAAACTAGCTTTGAAATAATCCATTACTTTCCTAATATGAACAACAATTGCTTAAAGGAAAATTTCATTTTATTTTATAAGATAACACGTTGCCTTCCTGCTGTCGCTTCCTGAAGTGTTATCTATAGAATAATAATCCACAATTCTTTATTAAATGTTATGGTTCTAAAACTACTTATGATATCTATGACATTATCATATTGGTTGAACAATCAATCACGTGTTGTTTATTTTCATAATATGATGTCGTACCTTACACAAGTGGGAGAAATTTCAAAGTGTGTGCAAGGAACAACAATATTATTGGTATCTCTTGACCGCAAGGTAAGAAAACTAATAAATCTACTAGAACTTAAACACGCTAGATGTTTATTGCCCTACTACATGTAAATAAGAATTCTACTAGGACTTAAACACATGAGATGTTTATTGCCCTATTACATTCTAATAATGATTCTACTAGGACGTGAACACGCTAGATGTTTGTTGCCCTACTACATTAAAATGTCATGATATTGTGCATAGATACTTCAACATTTGACTACATGTTTTAGTCAACATAATTATGGTTATATGATAATGATCATAATTCTGAAGTATAAAATTAACTTGAAATTACTATTGAACTCAAGATTTTGCGTTCATGATTACTTTTGTTAGTATAATTATACTTACATGTTAAGACATAATTATAAAGTCCTTTAATTAATCAATGACTTATAAAATAAAGTATATATAGTAAAAGTGTTATGTCTTCTAGTTAACACATAAACATAAGGCCTTTGCATTATTCAAAGACTTATAATATATTATTGAAATGTTATGTTTTCTTGTTAACACATGAACATATAATCCTTGAACAGTTCTGTCTTCTTGTTAACACGTGAACATAAGGTTCTTGTATTATTCAATGAATATACATTATAGCATGTACTTGGTTCGTAAATACTTTATATGCAATTTGGCCCGACCCAATTGACCAGTATTTGGTCCAAAGAGAATTAAGTTATCTATAGAATTCTGATATAGGTTCACAATTCTAATAACTCATAGGATACCACTTCATTATGGTACGTCTAATGTGTTGGATCAAACGTTATTCATATTGTTTGGTTTCTGATAGCTTTAATTGCTCTACCTACAAAAAATATCAAGGTTAGAAATTGCGCGTGTCATGGATACACTCAATATAGTTCAAACCTAGAAGGTATTCAAGACAACCCATAACTGGAAACCCTAATTCATTAGGGATTTGAGGCTTTACCACTCAAACCAATTGAATCATAAACCCTTTTGGATTTTTGATTTGTCTACACTTTCTAGCTTGAAGATTGTAGTTTTGGTGTTCTTCCTAGCTTGACGAAATACAAAACTATTGCTAGAACTTTTGGTTAAAGAGTGATACTAAATTAGAGTTTTTCTATAAACCCTAATTTGAGTTGTTGGAAGGAATTCTATTATGTCTTGATTTAATATCTGAATTTGTTAAATCTTATGAAGCATTTTATTAACAAATCTTGAGATGAGAACTTAAAATGTATTTTGTGGTTCTCCATAAGGAACAATTTATTATTGCTTAAATACTTAGTATTTAGAGAATTATCTCTACTTACAAAAGTAAGTGGGAGTATATACATATCTCAAAGTTTTGAGAACAAAATACTTAACCTTCTAAAATCTACTTATTAATGTCATACTAAGGTTAAACATGTAAATGTTGACCGAAGTATAATGATTACTCTCATTCATAAATCCGCAAGGATGCCTCATCACCTGAAGTGATATTTTTAATATCAATGCTGGGGGATATAAGTTAGGAGATTATTGTAAATCAGCTAACTACTAAAATATATTATCACATATTGAATCTGATAAATTGTTTAAAAATATGAATGATAAGATGCAGTCCTTAAAAGGAAAATTGAGTTTTGAGCTTGATTGTTATTTCGCCTAACAGTTAATCTATGAGGTTGGAATGGTTTTCTTTTGAAGAAAGACTCACAAGGACATAATTGTATACATATTAATGCATGACATTTTATAAGAAGTTTTTAATCATACTTAAGCAATTGACTATGATTAAATTTTCTTATATATACACGCATTAATTATATAAAGATAATTAATTGTCATACATGATTTCCTGTATGTGGAATATGACAATTAAGATTTTATAACTCTTTGTTTATGATTACCTTTTGCGAGGACAGTGTGTAATCAAAAGGGTTATGAATCTACATAATCTTTATGTAATTTACAAATTTAAGCAATCCAAGTTTGGATTGTATCGTGCATCTAAGAGCTGAGATCTTGAATTTAATTACAATTTGATTCTGATTAAATTAAGACAACTCTTGAGTACATCTGACATTGAGTGGGAGCATTGTGTTTTTCCTTAAAATTTACATGTTGAATATATCATTCTATTTAAGCTAGATATTGATTCTTAAGCTTGGAATGAAACTTCACTTGGAATTTAGGGAATAAAACAAACAACCTTGGAATAAATTTTTATCTGGAATAAACAAATGCGGAAAATTAAGTCTGCACAAATGCAATATATCATTCAAGCAAGTCTTAAATGGTATATTTCACTTGGAGTAATTTATTACATGGATGGAAATCTTATGTTGTTTTAACTAAGGATTTATCATGTATATATTATATTGTGTATAAGACTAATTGTTGTTTTTGTATAAGAACAAATGAGCTGACAACAACAATATCTAATTGAGAGAGTTTAGATTATTGTTAATATATATGTTTACGAATTAAAAGGCATACTGTTGTATAAGTACAAATGATGCTAGAGGATTACTAATACTAGTTGTAGTATGATTTCATATTTTATGATAAATCTGCTAACTAGTTATGCTCAACATAGAGCATTGTTGCATTACACATTAAGGAATGAGAATACTATACACTTTTAGAAACAGTAAAGATGACTGTCAGTATGTCGTTGATTTCTAATACCTCATGCAAGGTAAGACGACATCTCCATACTATAACTCTTGCAATAGTATAAGCATATGAGATAAGACACTCATCTTATATTTCAAATCACTCACTATAAGTGAAATTTGAAACTGTAGGACCTTACTTTTATCAACCTTATCACAAACCCAACACAAATACCACGTTAACACAAACAACACAAACACAAACAAAGCTTAGAAATAAGATGAGAAAGATGGTGACTTGAAGATATAAATTCGTGTATATGTGAGATAAAGATGAACACAAGATGTTGTATATTCCAAAGGAAAAACACACACACACACACTTTCAAGCACACCCCTCAAATGACCATTTGAGGGGTATTTATAGTATAAGAGGCATAAAACCCTAAAGGCTTTAGCTTGGGCTTTCTTTGGGCTTTCGTGGACTTGGATTGGATTACACTTAATAAAAGGCTAGCTTAACATAACTATTAGCCATTTAGCTTAGCCCAATCCACGAGCCCGTTGACTATTCTATCATGATATCTAACACACGTTACAAAGTTCCTAATCGTGAATGACCATCACTTCTAATAAAACTATTAAGGCTAACAATCTCCCCCTAAGGGGTGGTCATTCAAATGATGCTCCACTTGATAAGATCTTTACTTTCCTTGAGCTTGAACTTTGCGTTTAGATATAGAATAGTCTTGATTCTTTGTTCCTTCATGCTTTGTGATCATTTAATGTGGTTGTCTGCCGTTTTCAACTTCGTTGGTTTGGTGTCTCCACGTCTTTCTCCACCATGCTCACACTTCTATTTGTCTTTTGGTTACCAATGATGTAGTTCTCGAGTCTTTAAACTTTGTAGATTCTTTGACGTTGACGAAGAATCATCTTTAACTTTGAGTTGCCTTAGATTTTGATGAGAACTTTCATGTGTTGTTGGTATGAGCATGTGGCGAGTCTGCACGATGCATCCGCTCCGGAGCTTCCATAAGAAGAAAACATAAAACATTGTTAGTAATAGGCGGATTCCGGCACTTACAAGTTTGAATTTCAAAGGTGTTAACAGCATAGTGTGAAAACACGTCTCTAATTCTCACAGAGGCCGTTCCTGAACTGGAGTCCCACAAGTGAGATAACACGATATACAGAAGTACACCTACAGTTCAGATGAGTCGCTGAGGTACACCGAAGCATCACCCCACGACTGTAGATCGTTTGAGACACACTAAGCGTAATCCACGGGGAGTTATCGAAGTGACCTGCTGTCAGGGCTGCTTGATGTTGACCCTGGCAGGAGTTTCCATTCAATCACTGAAGATCACAGATGTGAAACTTCTCATAAATGTTCTGGCAGATTGCTAGGATCTGCGTAGGACTCTAGAATATATCACTTGTGTCCTTATTGATGAACAACAAGTGATGTCATGTCAAGTGTTCCTATGAGATCTTTTGATGAATCTCGTGGCTCTAGACTCAATAGTGCATTTTGGTTTTCCTGAGCGGAGACTAGGGAGAGGGTCTCCTTCTTCAATACCAACGATCTCTAAGAGAAAGTCAATAGATTATGTAGGGTTCCCAGTGAGAATGAAACAAATCCTTTTAAGAGGAATTGAGTGGCTAGAAGGTTTAGTGCAGTGCGTCACTGGGTCCATGACGTCTTTTTCTTCAATACCAGTGTCATCTAGTGACAACCAGTAGCATATGTATTGAACCCGGTTTCTGCCCTATGGTTGAATATGGAGGGCTATTTCTTTTCACCCTTTCATTACATTTCTTTTTAATTCTTCAACCCCTTCATTCTCCTTTCTCACATTACTCCTTTTTTCAATCATACCTAAGGACTTCTACTACTAACTATTTGTGATGTCCTTGGGTAGATCCCTCCGGCTCTGGCGGATCATAGGACGAATTTCCTATCCTCAGTCACCTTATAACTCCATGACTGTCCTATTGTTGCCATAAAGCCATTTTTATTGAAAATCTCTCAGAGTGTTTATGATAGAAAACATGTTTAAAACACTCCGTGAGTTTTATCTTTTCAGAAATACTCCCCCTTCACATGTGCTTGTATGTTTTGACAGAAATCTGCACATAGAGGGTAGAGTTCGCACTTTTTGAATTGATCGACATTAAATGAACTAGACCGATTCGAGACACGTTTACATCACTAGAGAACTAGCTTGAAATTATTACCCGTCCTGGTCAAGTTCATAGAAAGTTTCTCGAGATGGTACATGATTCTTCGTCAATTCATTGGTTACGACTGAGTCGAGCTCATTTTGAGATTCATACCATGATCATTAAACATTTTTGATCACATTTTAATCACGTCTCCTCCCCCTCAAAAATATCATAAGCGTGATATTTTTGATATCAATGGATTAAAATCATTTTAGAATCTTTTGGGGAGACAAACGGATTTGATTTAAGCTTGAATTTGGAACATTTTGGTTTTATACTCCCCCTTTAATAAAGCATAATCAATTAAAGGGTTTTAGAGGGAGTTGTCTTGAGCACAAAATATTTTGAAAGATTTTGAAAAATCTTTTTGAACAATCTTGAAAAAGTGCTCAAGATGATGATGATTTCTCACCATTTTTAAATGTAGTGCACTGAAGCGTACACCTCATTTTTCGATCAAAGCACGAGTTTTGATTTGAAAATAATCAAAAGTCATCATTTTGGTCCGGGTTTCGTACTGATGTATACGAAAGCCATTTTTATGAAGAAATTTTGAGAAACGACATGTTTTAGAAAACAATTAAAGAACTCTCGCTCAAGCATCTGTACATGCCCGTATCATTGTTGAATGACATTTCTAGATACGTACAGAATATCGATTATACAAGAGACATGTCGTGAGAAGAATATTTTTGGATTTTTTGATTTTTATATTGTTTTTGTATTTTTGAAAGTTTTATATTTTTATATTTTGCTTTTGTTGCTTTTTCAAATTTTGTATTTTGTTTTTCAAAAATATTTACAGCGAAGCTTTTTGGAAAATCATTTTCAAGAAGATTCGAGAAGACGTTGTAACTCCTCAGGGGTTAGGCTTCGCATTCCAATTCGTCGAACTAAATACTCAAACCTTTCTTTTGGAAGGGCTTTAGTTAATAGATCGGCGAGTTGGTAATCAGTCTTCACGAAGAATAATTCAACAGTACCATTTTCGACGTACTCTTTGATGAAATGATAGCGGACACGGATATGCTTAGTCTTTGAGTGATGAACAGGATTGCATGATATGGCTATGGCACTTTTCGAGTCACAATACATAGGTATTTTATCGAAAGTAAAGCCATAATCTGCGAGTTGTGTTCTCATCCATAGAACTTGAGCACAACACGCAGATAGAGACACATACTCAGCTTCAGCGGTTGAAAGTGCAGTGCAATCTTGTTTCTTTGAAGACCAGCTGACTAACTTTTCTCCCAAAAATTGTGCTCCTCCGGATGTACTTTTTGCTGTAACTTGATCACCTGCGTGGTCTGCATCTGAAAAAGCAATTAGATCAAATCCGGATTCCTTCGGATACCAAAGTCCCATGTGAATGGATGTCTTCAGGTACCGAAAGATCCGTTTAACCTCTTTGAGGTGCAGTTCGGTAGGCTTAGCCTGAAACCGTGCTAATAAGCAAACAACAAAATGAATATCTGGTCGACTAGCAGTAAGATACATGAGAGAACCAATCATGCTCCGATATTTCTTCGGATCAATAGGTTTCCCAAACAAATTGGCTCCAATTTTTGGTGAAGTTACCATTGGTGTTCCGACCGAATCACAATTGTCCATACCATGATTTTTCAAAATCTCAGTTGTATATTTAGCTTGATTTATAAAAATTCCACGAGGGGACTGATGTATTTGTAAACCAAGAAAGAATTTTAGTTCCCCCATCATGGACATTTCAAATTTGCTTTTCATGAGATTTTCAAAATGTTTTGAAAGATTCGGATTAGTGGACCCAAAGATGATGTCGTCCACATAAATCTGAACAATCAAAATGTCGTTTTTGCATTTTTGTGTAAACAAGGTAGGATCAACTGTTCCTTTGGTGAAATTGTTTTGGATCAGGAAACAGGACAGTTCGTCATACCACGCTCTCGGAGCTTGTTTTAAACCATAGATTGCCTTTTTGAGTTTGTAGATGTAGTCTGGATGTTCCATGTCTATGAAGCCTTCTGGCTGACTCACGTACACTTCTTCTTTCAAAGTTCTATTCAAGAACGCGGTCTTAATGTCCATCTGATAAACCGTGATGTTTTTGTGAGCTGCATAGGCCAAGAATATCCTGACTGCTTCAAGTCTAGCTACCGGTGCGAATGACTCTTCAAAGTCTATTCCCTCTTCCTGTCTGTATCCTTTGGCCACAAGACGAGCTTTGTTGCGAATTACAGTCATTTCTTCATCCCGTTTGTTCTTCCATAACCATTTAAGATCAATGACTCGAACGTCAATGGGTCTTGGAACCTTTTCCCACGAGTCATGTAGATGGTATTGAAGAAGTTCCTCCTGCATTGCTTCTATCCATACGGGATCTGCCATTGCCTCACGAATGTTCTTTGGCTCGATATTGCTAATTGAGCACAGGTAAATGCATAAGTCGCAATCGGTGGCAAGTTGACGTCTCGTCTGAATTGGCCTTTAAGGTTCACCAATAACTTGTTCAATTGGGTGGTCTTTTGTCCACTTCAGAGTAGAAGGATACCGTTGGTTAAACGTATGCGAGTTAGATGGTTCTCGTAAGCTTGAAGAAGATTCAGTTGATTCCGTAGCAAACGGGTTTTCAAATATGTATTCATCTAACGTTGCATCGTTCTGGTTTTGGTTTTGCTCATCAACTGCTGGTAGAACGGGTGCAAGAACTTGAGTAGATGTAGATGATGTAGATGGAGTTGGTGCATTGGTTTCGACCGTTGTAGATGCATCTTCTGTTGGTGGTGGAGGATGATTTTGAGCGGGTGCAGCGGAATGATGGTTTGATGCATTTGTCTAAGTTCCACCATAGTATTCATCGAACATTAACTCGAAGAAATTCTCCCATTCTTGTTCTTTAGAATTTTCAAACGAAGTTGATTGAGCTCTTTGAGGTACGAGTCCAGAACTGATGTGTCCAGAAGTCTGTCGGTTTAGTGCGGGTTCTAGAGCGAGTCTCTCAGAAGCCATATGTGAAAGTCCATCAAATTTCACATTCATCATCTCCATGATCCTCCTAGTTCTCCTGTTATACACCCTGAATGCCCTCGAGTTATCTGAATATCCAATGAAGATTCCAATATCACCTTTTGCTTTCAGTTTTCCAAGATCTTCTCTGTCATTCGTAGGATAGCATAAAGCGCCAAACACGTGAAAGTAAGAGATATATGGTTTTCTGTTGTTCACAATCTCATATGGGGTTTTATTGAATCTTGGATGGATGAGGGATCGGTTCTGAGTGAAACAAGCAGAACAGCATCAGCCCATAGAAATAACGGTGCACTAGAATAAATTAGCATTGTACGAGAAGCTTCCACAAGAGTTCTATTTCTTCTTTCAACTACCCCATTCTGCTATGGAGTTCTAACAGCTGATGTCTGATGAGTAATTCCAACATCTTCAAAATAAGCTCTTAACTCCTGATTAGTGAATTATGTGTCGTTGTCTGTTCTTACAACCCTTACTGGAGTTTGAAGAAGTACTTGAATACGTTTCAAAAAGGTGATGATGATGCCTGGTGCTTCGTCTTTTGATCTCAGAAACTTAACCCATGTATATCTCGAATAATCATCGACGATAACAAGAATATACTTTTTCCCATTAATGCTTTCAACTCTCATTGGGCCATATAAGTACATGTGCAACATATGCAACTTTGCTTCCGAACTAGGTACGGATTTGGGTTTATATGATGCTCTTTTGCTTTTTCCTTGTTCGCATGATGGACATAAGTGATCCTTGGTGTATTTGAACTTTGGAAGTCCATTGACGATGTTGTCTTTGGCAAGATTGTTGATGGTGTCAAAATTGAGATGGGATAACCGTCTGTGCCACAACCAGGACTGAGTTCCAGATGCTCGTGTCATAAGACATATTGGTGATGAAGAGTCCATTTTGTTGATGTCGATAGCATGCAAGTTTGTATCACGATTCCCAGTTAAGAGATCAGTGCCATCCAAGTTTCTAACGAAGAAAGCATTTTTCCTAAAAGCAACCTCTAAATCTGCATCACAGAACTGCCCGACTGAGAACAAATTGTGTCCCAATCCTTCGACATAGTAAACCCGAGTGATCAAATAATTTCCAAAAGGTAGATCTCCATAACCCATGATAGCTGCTACATGATCATTTCCGAAACGTACGGTTCCCATGAATTTCCAGACGAAATTGATCAGCAGCTTTAGATTCTCGGTCATGTGCTTGGAGCAACCCGAGTCGGCGATCCAAAGACAAATTTCGATAACCTGCCAGTTACAGAAAAAGAATATTGTGGAAACCGTTTTGATTTTGGTTCCTTTGGGTTAGAGGTAAAATCCTTATCACACTCAGAGAGGTTTTCTACAGGGAAGTCTGGTTTATCACTCATTGTACCATTCTGGAGTGTGAAAGTTCTACCTGTGGGTTTCCAAATATCATCCCTAAAGTATACACGTTGGTTCTTGTCAGTAGTGTAAAGCCTAAGTTTTGCAACTAGTCTTCCTACTTGTTTAGCGTAATTACTTTTTGGGACGTTCTTCTTAACAGGCTTATCATTCACATTCTTAGAAACACAATCATCTTGAACATTTAAAGATTTCTTGCAAGTTAAACAAAGAGATTCAACACATTCATTAGACTTAGCAAGTTTCATAGGTTCAGTACATCCAGATGAAATGTCTTTCTTATTCAAAAGCTGTAAATTCCTAGGGTGTTCTTCTACTTTCTTCTCTTTATTCAAGCTACTACTCCTAGAGGCAGTCGAGACTCTATTGTTCCTTGTATTGCTCTTAGGCTTTAGTCTGCTGCTCCTAGAGGTGCTTTCTAGTCCTGTAGAAGGTAAGGCACACGCATTAGGATTCACATTGTTATGAAGGGAGGTGGTTTCAGCTATCCTAGTCTCTTTAGATGTGGAGGCAGACGCATTAGTGGTACTCATCTTAAAAAGGCCAGGTGCTAAAACTTTGGGATTCTCGATAACTGCTTTCCCTTTTTCAACATTTTGTTTAGGTGGGGCAGGTGGAGTGACTGGTTTTGATGAAACATTTTTCTCATTGACTTTTGGAGGAGGCATAGAAACAGACATTTTTGGTTTGGAAACCGGTTTTGGAACATTTGCTTTCTCCGCAGTCAATGGTTTTTTAATCACAGTATCCACTGCCTTTCCTTTTTGACATTCCAGCTGAGTCCTCAAAAGATCATTTTTTGCTTTCATGTCATTGTAGGCACGCTCATACGACAGTTTGTCATACTTGCATTCCTCAGTTTTTCGATCAAGTTGCTTAAAATATGAGACATTTTCTTTTTCAAGTTTCATAAGAGCTTTTTCATATTTTGAAACAATTTCGGAGGTCTCAGACTGGAGTCTTTCATGATCTTCAACAGAATATGTTTGCAAAATGATGGACATAATATCAGTAGTCAGAACATCTTCGAAGAGAGAATCATTTAAATTTTCCAAAACTTTGATGTGTTCAACACAGTCATTAGCTTGCTTTACCAGGGATTTATGGTCCTTGACAAAGTCAGCTGTTTCTTTCAAAAAGGCTTGTTCAAAATGAATTACCCTTGAGTTGATGTTATTCAGCTGAGGGGCAATTTGAGTTTCAAAAAACTTTTTCTGTTCATTATCAAAACTATTAAACCAGATGTTTGTTCTAATATTGGTTTTAGTTTTAATGGTCTCTTGAAGATCTGCAATTCTTGTTTTCACATTTTCCAAAATATTTCTCGCATCACTTGTGTTAAAAGGATTGTTTGAAGACATTTGTTCAATGTTTGAAAGAGATTTGGAGACAACAACTGGTTTTGAAACTGGTGTTGACACTTTGTTTGAAACAATTGGTGTGGTGGAAAACGTTGACTTTTCTTTATGAGAAACAAAAGGAATACCATTAATTTTGTTCCATGTGTTATAATCAATTGGTTTTATTTCCGGATGTTTTTGTTTCATTTTTGATCTACTCTCCTCAGATAGTTCCAACGTTTCAAGCGAATCATGCACAATTATAGGTTCATGCAATGGTTTTCCATTATGCAACACATTCTGAGATTTCTGAGCTTTCTTGAGAAACGAAGAAGGGTCGTTACCAAGTGCCATCTTATGTGAAGTATGAAAACGTGGATTTACTTGGTTAGAAAGCATCTTGTTTGATTTAGCTGAATGACCCGTTGTAACAAGCAAATTGTCCAAAGTTTTGATTTTTTCTGTTTTATCAAGAATTTCATCAAGAAGAGAATCTTCTCGTTTTGAAAAATCAGCAATCAACTGTTTCTTCTCTTTTTCAAGATCAGAAAACAGTGTTTTTTGTTTAGAAAGTTGGTCATTTAGATCAGAAATTTCCTTGTTTAAAGATTTTATTTTCAAGTTCAAATTCACATCAAGTGTATCATACTTGAGTTGCAATTGTTTTTCTCTTAAAACAGAATCTCGATAACCAATTTCTAATTCGGACATTTTGTTTGTATGAAATTCATAGGCTTTGGCGTGCTCCTTGTAACTCTCAAGCTCAACGGTCAATTTCTTATTCGCGGCATTAACTTCGCGATTGACCTTACTCACTTTTTCAATTTCAATGCCACAGTTATTGATTAATGATTCAAAATAGGCACGTGTTTCCTCATCAGTCTCAATATTTTGTGCCACACAGCCTACACTAGGATCCACATCTGGAGTTTCAGAGTTAGTATTTCTACAACTCGGATTGTCCATGTATGTATCATAAGTAGGTGCTGGCGTAACAGAATGCTGTTCGTCATGAGTAAACACATCAAATATGACATTGTTATAGCATGGATCAATGATTGGTACCTCAGATACGATATTGGCGTCATAGACAGGAGGTGAGTCTGACTCAGAGTCTTACTTAGTCTCCTGAAGATTTGCCATGAAGATGCAATTCGCATTGATTTCCTCTAGGTCTTCCAATTCATCCACAATAGCGAAAAAGTCATTTTCCTCAGCACTCAACTATAACCCCGCTTCTTGCTTATCTGCTAACAAAGCAGCTTTTCGAAGAAAATCACCAGTCTTCTTGTGCGGTTTAGTGGGACAGTTTCTTGCCATGTGACCCACTCCTTAACAGTTATAACACTTAATCTGATTACCCTGATTCACATTTCCATGATTCCCAACGACTGGAGCTGCAACATACCCATTCTGATTACCCACTACTATATTCCCAACATTCTGCCCAATCTGATTTCCAACATTCTGACCCAACTGATTACACTGATATGGAACTGCCTGATTACCCATACGAAATCCAGTAGCATATCCCTGCTGATTCCCAATAACTCCAACCATTTGGCCTTGATTACCCATATTCACTCCCGGCTGAGCAATTTGCCTGTTGCGAGTGTTTGATGAAATCCTTTGGTTGTTGTTAGTAGGTGTGGAATAGCGACTTTTGAATGCTGTACTAATTAAAGAAAATGCCTGTTGCAAAGCTACTTCTTGTGCAGTTTCAGGATCAGAGATTCCTTGTTCCTGGTATTGTTGATATTGATGTTGTTGAATGACTTGTTGTTCTGGTGGATAGAATTGTTGTTGAGGATGCTGTGGTTGTGGAATGTATTGCTGCAAGTTGTTGTTGTTGGAAGATGATGAAGCTTGTTGTTGTGTATTCACTGAAGATTGAGTCTTTGCAATAAGTACCAATGGATCATGATTCTTTGCCATTCTTTCTTTCCTGACTTCATTCACTTCAGATTGGTTTTGTTTCAGAAAATCGTTGAGTTGATCAAAGTTCACCTGATGTAAGTCTTTTGTTTGGTTGACAATAGTGACATATCGTCCCCATTCTTCTGGAAGATTGTTCAGGAACTTGATGTTTTGAACGATAGTTCTGGGTGTCAGCTTGTTTCTGATTAGCTCATTCATCAAAGTGCAAACCTTCCATAGTAGGATTCAATGGATTCTCCTGGTGTAGATGTGAACTTTTCCCATTCAGTTAGCAACTTGTTCTCCATGTCTTGATGACCAATTTCTGTTCCATGACAAAGTCGTCTAACACGTTCCCACATATCAAAAGCAGTTTCACAACTGTCTACCGCAGCAAAGATGTCTATTGGTAAACCCAGTTGGATAATATGAATTGCCATGTCATCTGCTTCGACTTGTTTCTGATCCTCTGCAGTGTATTCAGATTCGTATTGAAGACGAGAAGATGGTGCGGTGGGAGGTGTTGCATCAGGATTTCCAGGTACATTAACTTGTCGAGGCTGGAAGGGTCCATCCTGAATGGATTTAATCATGAGTTTCCCATTAGGTTTGGTCTTGATGTAGCGGAGCATTCGACTTGTCCATTGAAGATAACCACCTTTTGCCAACATAGGAGGTCGGTTTTCGGCACCGGCTACATGAATGTCTTGTTGAGTAGCCATTGATGAAGGTATGATATGACAAAGTTGATGTAGGATCGATTCAACGATAAAGGAGTTGTGGTTGATGAAGATTAAGCTCGGTTGAAGTGTTTCCGAAAGTCGTACTCGTAACCTTGGTTCTTAAAAAATTTTCGCCCAAAATTTAAAATTCACTATAAAAAACAATTCTAAGGTCGTATGAAAATTTTGACGCCAAATTTGACCCGAAAAATTTGAATTTAGGCCCAAAAATTTGAATTTTTTACCAAAATTTTCACAGTTAAACCAAAATTTGAATCTCGCGTAAAAATTGAACGTTTAGACTCCTCAAAAATTTAAATTTTTTTTTTTTTTTTTTTTTTTTTTTTTTTTTTTTTTTTAAATCTTTATGCGTAGAAAGAGCTTAGGCGTAGAAACAGGAGTTACGAGTAGACGAGGCTTATGCGTAGGATCTTAGGCGTAGGATTCCTTAGGCGTAGGATCTTATGCGTAGGTTTAAAGTTACGAGTAGAAAAAGTTATGCGTAAGATTTAGCTTATGCGTAAGGAAAACTTAGGCGTAAGAAAAATGCTTATTCGTAAAGTATTCTACGCGTAAGTCGAAACTTATGCGTAAGATTAGGGTTTTGCCCAAAAATCCTTTACACTATCACAGTGTAAGAGATATCCAAAAGTCGAAGTGTTCCACAAACTTATCCAAGTGAGGGAAGCACTGAGTCACCATTATAGCTCGAAGAAACTTCACCAAAAAGTTATGAGTAGAAATAGGGTTTTGACTTTTTGACTTCTACTCGTAAGAAATATCCAACGATTCAAATCATTTCTTTTGCACAGATATCCTTAAAAACACACGAATAACCCAAAAATGTTGACCTTTTTCACCCAAAGTGCCTAGAAAAGTTACGAGTAGAAATGACCAATGAACCAAAAACGAGTTTAAAGCTTAACCAAAACGCGTAAAGCTTCGAAATTTTTGCCAAAACTAGAATCTTTAACACTATATAA
Organism: Chrysanthemum seticuspe; assembly: GCA_019973895.1. Lineage (NCBI taxonomy): Eukaryota > Viridiplantae > Streptophyta > Magnoliopsida > Asterales > Asteraceae > Chrysanthemum > Chrysanthemum seticuspe. Next base: position 206,642,638 of record BPTQ01000009.1, on the reverse strand, counting down.
ACCTTAGACCATAAGAATCTTGAAGATTTAAGTGCAAAAATAAAAGTTTTATGCGTGAATCTTTGAGAACGAAACTACACGTATTACTACTAAAAAAAACTTCAACCAAAACACTCCTAAACCATTGTTAGGCGATTGATACCAATTGTAGGACCTTACTACAATCAACCTTATCACTTTACCAAGCAAACCCAACACACGTAACCCAAGTTACGCGTATAAAACGTGAAACATAAACACAAACAAAGCTTAGAAATAAGATGAGAAAGATGGTGACTTGATGTTATTTTCGTGTATGTGAGAGGATAAGATAAACACAATAAAGTTGTATATTCCTTGAGAGAGAAAATACACACACACACACACACTTTCAAGCACACCCCTCAAATGACCATTTGAGGGGTATTTATAGTACAAGAGGCATAAAACCCTAAAGGCTTTAGCTTGGGCTTTCTTTGGGCTTTCGTGGACTTGGATTGGATTACACTTAATAAAAGGCTAGCTTAACATAACTATTAGCCATTTAGCTTAGCCCAATCCACGAGCCCGTTGACTATTCTATCACGATATCTAACACACGTTACAAAGTTCCTAATCGTGAATGACCATCACTTCTAATAAAACTATTAAGGCTAACAGAAACAAGTATTCGAAAAGTTTACTCAGATGACTATTTAGTTTTTCTTTTAAAGAAAGGTTGAAAATGTTGGAAACATTAGGGTTCAACTTACTAAATGAGTTTCATGCATATCTGTTTTAGTATTTGGATAATTGGGATTGAAAGACAATTTTTACTTTATGATAAATAAAGATACTTGGTATTTGTTATTCATTCATATAATAATTGTTATCCTATATTTGCATGTTTAATCCTTGAATGATTTTATTATTCGAAATATGTCCATTGTCGGTTAACAATATGGGAATATTGTTATGATAAGGCAAATATGAGTGTTGGTTATAATTCTAACAAGAATTCGGATTGTTCCCGCCAAACTCATATGTATTCACTAGAGATGCATATTGGATTCCCCAACTTTTAAACATTTACTTTTGTGTCCTTGTCATAAGTAAAATATTGAAAATGGTTTGTTATCTTCGTCCTTAGACTTGAGATGCAAGCAAGTTCTGTTATGTGTGAATATCATTTTTTGTAAGTATATGCAAAATGCTATCTGAACAAGGTAGTTATAAAAGCTATATTTCGGAGTGATGTGAAGCAGCATTCACAACACTTGTAGTCAATAAAGGATTTGTTACTCCACTTGATATGTGCAAAAAGATACCATGGCGCCTCTCCAGATTTAATCAGATAATTGTTTGGCCAAACCCAAAGGGTAATGCAAGATGATTCTTGATTACATTTGTATATCTGAATTAAAATCTATAACGAGATTCTAAATGGTTAAACTATATGGAATGATTTAAGATCCATAATCCAAGGTTTAACGGTATTTATAACAAATGATGATTAGAGCAAGACATTGAATAACCATGCTACTGAGAAACTTTTACGAAACTATTCTCTCAGACAATTTTTGTTAAAAAGCGAGTGAGAGCGTTGCTAGGCGTTTCCATCATTAGTTTTATGTGTCATTCGACACTCCAACTCCCAAGTGGGAGTTGTTGGTTTGTGGGAGTTATAAACACACGTAAACGACTAGAAGTGTGTGAGCCTGTGGGGGCACACACGTTAAACACGAGAGTACGTGACGAACATTTAATATTTGAATACGTATAACCGATATGCATGCATGTTTACCGATCATTATACACGATCCATGGGAGCCTTGGGCCTTGTTTCTCTCTAACTGATCGGATGTAATGGAGGTGTTTGTTTTGTTACTTGTCGATCAAGAAAAAGCCCAAGCCTTGAGTTGGCTTGTGAGCTATATAAACAAACATAAACATCACATGCAAAAGACGAACGAATGAAATCAATATCCCTAATAATCGACAATTATATTCCTAATATACATGCCAATTGATCCTACTATTTTGTAGGTCCAAGCAATCAGCTCCTTTTAATTCGATTGGTTTATTTGGCATGTTGAATTCGTGAACTTGCATGTCCAAGTTGTATTACTGAATTAAATGTCTTGCTTAATTCTTATTTATGAATTGTAACAGCAAAGGCTAAGGTGGTTTTTTATGTTAGTTGATTTCTTGGACAGTTTTATGATCTCGGACAGAAAATATGTTGGATATTGGATTTCACAAACACTCTAAACCATGATCAAAGTAGGCGTATAAGTATGTTAGAGAGAGAAAGTTCTAGTGATAGAAAGGAAGAGAGTTGGGAACTATAGTGAGAGAAAGAAAATATTATTATGAGCTCCAACTCTCTACCTTGGGAGGTATTGAGTATTTATAGTCTTACATAAAACGCCACACAACGGGCTATGGATCAGGCATACAGTGGGTAAAGACCCGTCCGTCCTCCACGGTGTTATTTAACTAAATACTACTTAACTTAAAATAACTATGACTACGAGCTTTCTAACGATTACATATACTTGAGGTGACCGACACTTTAATACCTGGAATTTCTAATTCCTAACAATCTCCCCCTAAGGGAGGTCACCTCAAACATATACTAAAATTACATTGAATACAAACAGATATGACATTAACAATTGTTCTTGCATTCTTGATGTAGTACTTTGCTCCGAAGCTCGTAGACATTGATTCTTCTCATTGCATGTTTGGTTACTCTAGAAGGAGGTCTTTTACAGATCCACGTGATAATAAATTTGAGCCAGCTTTTGAGATCATCAGCTACTGAAAATCTCTGAGACATTCATTGTGGTGTTGGTTCTATGTGATGTTGTGACATTCGGACCGACATGCTCACATTCTGGATCATGATATCTTCTCATCAGAGTAGCGGAAGCTTTAGTTGATTCATGATATTGGCAGCAGCGTAGCAGAAGTATGGAGTGAAAATATCAGAGTCATTGATGCACTAATCATGATTTCTTTTGAGATGAATGTGTTAAGTGAGCATGCGGCTATGGATTGACCGCTTCATTCTGATCAGCTGCAAACGTCGGGTGTACCTGCATACAACAGTTAGCAATAAATCGCACGAAAGTGTCTTTGATCACTTTCGTTGAATTGAGGAACACGACCCACGGTTCCCCGTTGATCAGTACATGTACTGCCTGTGATCAGGTATAATTCCGAAGAATTTCCTTGACAGGGTTTCGCAGCTGCTCTAGCTGTTCTCAAACCGGAACATCTCAAAGAAAACAACACGGAGTGAGTAAACCAGCGAATTTTAAGTCCACTGATTGATGAAAAGAGATTTGAAAAACAATCGTGTATTGCTCAATAGAAATTGTTTTTGCAATACAACGAAGGTTTTATTGAAAATCAATTATCAATCATAAAAACACCTTTTGGTTTGAAAAATGAGTACACGGTCGATGTGCTAAAGAAAAGAGTTGTTAAGCACAAAGACCGGTTTTTCAAAGGTATCCGTCAATCCATAACCTGAACCAGGATTGATTCAAGAGATTGAATCGCCCCATTGTTTCTGTTCAGTTGTCACATGGTTGATCTATATAATAGATCTCACATGCCACCTACCAGAAGCTTGTGTGATGTTGGCTCCAGAAGGTTTTCCATCTTCACTGTGAATATGTTCACATATCACTCGGATGTTCAGGCAAAACCACAAGGATAATGTGTAGGACTCAAGATATAATATCTCTTTCCACATTGTGTGAAACAGAGAGTCTTCATTGAAAGTGTCCTAATGATATTTATTGATGATCTCGTGGCTCTAGACTCAATTTGTGCATATTTGGATCCTGTACCGGAGACTAGGGAGAGGGTCTCCTTCTTCAATATCAACAATCTCTAAGAGAAAGTCAATAGATAATGTCGGTTCCTCGTGAGAATGAAACAAGTCCTTTTAAGAGGAACTTGAGTGGTTTGGAAAGTTGAGGTGCAGTGCGTCACTGGGTCCATGACGTCTTGTCTTCAATACCGATGTTACCATCAGTAGCATGTGAATTGAACCCGGTTTCTGCCCTAAGGTTGAATAAATGGAGGGCTATTTGTTTTCACCCTTTTCTCATTCAATTCTTTTTAATTCTTCAAACCCTTCAGTGCTTACCGAGACTTCATAGCAAGAATCTTGATGGGTTTGTTCCAGTACTTGCTCTATCTCAGTCCGCACTCTTCCCATATCTCACTTTTCTCCTTTTATCATCATACCGAAGGACTTCTACACTAACTAGTGGATTGTCCCTGGGTAGATCCCTCCGGTTCTGGCGGATCATGGGAACCAATACCTAACCTTATCATCCTTATATCACCGTACATAAAGTAAAGTTGGTCGGTCTATTTGGTATTGTTCATCTGCCATTGGAATCAATTGAAAATCATTTGAAAATCAATCCAGATACTTGTGATATATTATCAAAACATTATGTACCTGAATTGTTTTTGATATTTTTAGAATAAGTGCTCCCCCTCAACATGTGCATCAAATGTTTGAAATCGTTTTGCACACGGAGGCAAGAGGAAGAAATTACATCTTTGATTACCATTTTTCTAAAAGATATCACGATCACTTCCTTGATTAAATCAAGTAGATATAGCATTTCCGGGAAGGATGAGGTTTCCATAAATTTGCTCCCCCTCAATATGTGCCTCGAGGTTTGAAAGGAGTTTTGCACATACTAGAGGGAACCTGCACATTGAGATAAATGATCACGTTTCAAGTCATAGGTGTAAGATAGATGCTCCCCCTCAACATGTGAATGGAAAATTTGAAATCGTTTGTCACATGCGGGGAGGATAACATGTACATCCTTGTAAAACCACTTACCGAATCCTCAGTTTAAGTCCAATTTAAATCACAAATTCTCCCCCGATCACAATTATCAAATCATTTGAGATTTGTGATCTCTTATAGATTTAAATTGATTTTGAAAGCTTTTAAGGAGAATTGTGACTTGATTATTAAAGCGTTTTAACTGATAAGGATCGGATTTTAAGACTTTAAACTCCATTGATAAAACATGCATGAATATCTTTTGAAAACAATTGAATGCCAAATAACTTTTTAATTTAATTGAAATCATTCTCCCCCTCAATCAATGACATAGGTTGTTGATTGAGAGATTGATATTTTAACAAATAAGTCCAGATGATTATCAAAAATAGAGACTGAGTTATTTTTGAAAGTCATGATAAAGCATGGCTCTGTTCTTTCTTAGAAAAGCGGGTTACTGCCTGAAATGACAATAAACCATTTATTCTCTTTCTCCCAAAATTATATATATATATATATATATATATATATATATATATATATATATATATATATATATATATATATATATATATATATATATATATATATATATATCTTACTCCTTTAAAATGCACCAATATACCCAACCTAATACCCAACCTAAAAATTAAGATTCAGCCACCCTAACCAAACTCCAATCCTAAATTTACACACACCCGACCAATATCCAATCCTTAAAAAAATTCCAAACCTACAAAACTATATAAAGCAACCATAAAAAAACCCCACAAACAGCCCTCCTCCCCATCTCATTTTATCTTGTTTACTTCTTTCACCTCAAACACAAAAAACACACACACCAAACACTCTCATCCCTCCCATACACTCTCATCTACAAATCCACACACAAAAACCCCCTCCATCACAGTAACACCACGACACCCCTACCACCGTCGCACCTCACCATCACATCAACACCACCACGACGACATCCTACCACCGCTAAAACAACCCCACCACTAGCCCACCACTAGATAATCCCGACTACTGAGGTCAGCTATCGATTCCAATGTCATCAAAAACGTTTTTCACGTTTTGAGGTATTTTTGATTCTTTTAATAGATCTATGTATATTAACTCAAGTTTTTTTAGTAGATCCGTAGAGTTTATTTATAGATCTGAGTTTCTATAATATTTTTAGCATTTTTTACAGCCACCATCTTCCGCCATTCTTGCCGCCGGTGCCTCACCGGAACAAAGTTTGTTGTTGCTGCTGTTGAACTGTTGGGGTTGTAAGAATATGTATGCCTTGTTTTTTTAAAGTTAGTTAATATTTGTTATAAAGTTTATTTACATATTTGTTAAATATTGTTGTAAAGTTCATAGTGTAAATGTGTGTTGATAATGATTGTGTAAATTTTGCATGTTTCTTTTCAGCCCCACCTTGCCGCCGCGGACATTGCTACAGTTGCCGTCGGAATTTGTTGCTGCCACCACGTGAACTGCTTGTGTCATTGGATAATGTATCCTTTCCTTTTTAAAGTTTGTTCTTGATATTAGTTATAAAGTATATGCAAAGTTTGTTATAAATTGTTACGAGATTTTGTTATAAAGTTTATATAATTTGAAATAAAGTGTATAAAGTTTATCCACGTATCATTTCTCTTTTATTTAAATTTACTTGTGTATTTTGTTGATTTTTGTTAATATGGGTTTTTTTGGTTTGTATCCTTTTTATCAACCCTTTTTTTATATCATTTTTTTCTTGGTTCGTATCCTTGTTATTCTTTAGGTCTGAGTTTTAAAAAGTTGATTGAACTACTGTCTATCAAAATTGTTGTGATTCAAACCAATATTTAAATTATAGATTATAAATGATTTTGCAAGTTTAATTACTCCTACTGGCTTTTATTATTTTTGATGTTTTTTAATTCTTGCTTTGTGTGACAACACTTATGCGAGTTTAAAAAAATTTGAATTCTAGATATACGTGATCAAGGACAAAAAGTCACAAAGAAACAAGAACCAAAAAAGTTGAGAACACAAGTACTACACAGTAAATGAATACTGCTTTGGAAATTGCAAAAGTGCCTTCTACCTATATACTCCAAAAGACCCTTATGATCATCTCCAAACTTATAATATAAGTAGAGAAGTTTATGGAAAAAAAACATGGCACACAACGCATACATGGATGGGAAAGTTTATAAAGAAATCACGGCAGACATACATGGACAAAATTAAGATACACAACTAAGTTTAAAGCATTGTAAAATTTGTATATAAAAATAAATATTGTAATATATCAAAATGAGATTTGCACGCATACATGGACAAAAATGAGTCATACAACTAAATTTAAAAAATTGTAAAATTTGTATGTAAATATTGTGATATATCAAAATGAGTTTTGCTAAGCATTTCAAATTCACAAAAATGTTAATTATGTATACTTATGGATTGCTTGAACAAAACATATAAAACTTTGTTTAACCTACTATAAGTATTCGCCGTTGCTGATATGTGTGGGTACCTCACTATACATATTCGTCAGACCGTCGCTAACCATTGCATAAGAAAATAATTTTCTAACGCTACAAATATAATTTTTTGAAAAAAAGGTTTGCCGTCGAAAGTTTGTTAAAACTAGACACAGCTGCTGGCAGGCGCAAATGCTCGACTAGATTTGCACTTAATCTATTTCATTTGAAGTTTATGTAATGGTTTAAATTACACCCTTAATCTATTTGATTGTTGTCGTGATAGTTTATCATGAAAACAAGAAATGTACACACAAAATAAAGTGCATGTAAACAAATGAATGTTACGTTTAAACCATTCATAGTCACACTAAAAATCACACAAACAACAATAGCTATCAAGGTTTTACTTATTTTTTTATCATTTTTTTTAATTTTTTTAAACGGTAATTTTAACTATCTCATAATAATATACATCAATAATCTATCTTACATGTATTAATCAGGACTTAAACTCAAAATCATTTGATTGAAATTTTTTTCACACAATATGAGATACTATTACGATTGTGATAATAAATATTTTATTGAGAAATATTTTTTCGTCGTTCAAAACATCTATTTGATTTATAAAAAGCTAAGTTTTATGAACACGATAACTAAAAAATCGAAACTGAAAAAACCAGAAATCAGAAAACCCTTTTATCGCGGGTTGATTACGGTTTTTGATTTTAAATATAAATGAATGCTTATTTACAGATCAATGCGAAGGAAATGCTTTAAAAACTATACACCATTGTCGCTAGACGCGGGCATTGCAACTTATATGACTACAAAAACTTAAATGACTATTCAACTTAAAAACGACGATATTAGAAAATAGTTTAACCATGACGTTAAAAAAACGTTTCAATACGTAACAATATTATCGGGAAATAGTTCCTTTACTTTACAAATACACTTTGTGTTTAAATTAAACGACATAGAAATTGGGTTGAAGCGATTATAGTTTCAGTCGAATACAACTTCAAACAATGTTATCATAAAAAATATGCTCGCTTAAAGATTGACGTTATCAAAAAAATATTGCAAGTTAAAACAATGCTGTCGAAAAATGATTCTTTAAAGCTAAAAAAAATTGGTATCACGACTGAAATTTTGTCGCAACCAGACACCGCTGCCGCTAGGCGCGGGTACTCGGCTAGTATATATATATATATATTTTTAAATTCGAACAACATATAAAGTCCCGTGTCATTCTTTGAATGACAACATCAAGACCGTAGATATTATCGAATCGAGAGAAACAAGACAAAATGACAATATTTTTTGAATATTTTTCGAATTTTTCAAATTTTTTATGGATTTTGAAAGTTTTATATTTTTCTATTTGATTTTCGAATAGATATATACAGGAGATAGATGAAGATAGACCTTTACTCCTCGTCTTTCTCCTGAAGACGTTTGAGTGTTTCTGGTTGAAGGCTTTTCATGCCCAGTCATGGAAGAATAAACTCAAAGCGTTCTCTTGGAAGAGCTTTGGTGAAGATGTCTGCTAACTGGTATTCAGTCCTCACAAAATAGAGTTCCACTACACCTTTTTCCACTTGTTACCTGATGAAATGATGTCGAATGTCGATATGCTTTGCTCTTGAGTGTTGAACATTGTTGCATGAGAGAGCAATAGCACTTTTATTATCACAGTACAGAGGGATTTTGTTGAATTCAAAGCCATAGTCAGATAATTGAGATCTCATCCATAAGATTTGAGCACAACAGGATGACATGGCTATGTATTCAGCCTCTGTAGAGGAAATAGAAGTACTCATTTGCTTCTTCGAAGACCAGCTCACAAGCTTATCACCCAAAAACTGAGCACCTCCAGATGTACTTCGACGAGTATCTTGACACCCTGCATGATCAGCATCTGCATAGGCTGTTAGTGACATACCGGTGTCCTTCGGGTACCAAAGACCCATATTGATGGTTCCTTGGAGATACCGAAGGACCCTTTTAACCGCTTCAAGGTGCTTTTTAGTAGGCTTAGCCTGGTATCTAGCACACATGCAAACAGCGAACAAGATGTCTGGTCTACTAGCAGTGAGGTACATCAAGGATCCAATCATACTACGATATTTCGTTTGGTCAATCATGATCCCTGAGTGGTCCTCATCTAGTTTGGTTCGATCAATCATGGGGGTGTCAACAGGGTCACTTGAATCAAATCAAAATTTCTTTAAGATCTCTGTTGCATATTTAGATTGATTTATGAAAATGCCTCCGGGACTTTGTGAAATTTGTAATCCCAAGAAAAATGACATTTGTCCCATCATTGACATTTGAAATTTTGAACTCATTTCATTAGAAAAACGATCACATTCCATTGGGTCTGTCGAGGCAAAAATAATATCATCAACATAAATTTGAACATGAATTAAATGTTTGCCTGACTTCCTGGTAAACAATGTTGGATCAACTGCTCCTTTGCTAAATTCGATTGATAGAAGAAACTTTGACAGTGTATCATACCATGCCCTTGGAGCTTGCTTTAAACTGTAAAGGGCCTTCTTCAAACGATAAACGTGAGTAGGATGCTCTTGTTTTACAAATCCTTTAGGTTGGCTGACGTAGATGACTTCTTTAAGGTCTCCGTTCAGAAATGCTGTCTTTACATCCATCTGATAGACTACCATGTTCTTACTAGCAGCATTAGCCAGAAAGATTCTCATTGCCTCGATTCGAGCAACTGGAGCAAAAGATTCTTCAAAGTCAATACCCTTCCTTTAGCAACTAATCGAGCCTTGTTCTTCAATACATCACCATGCTCATCTAGTTTCACTTTGAAGATCCATTTTAGAGCAATAATCATGGCACATTCTGGAGCAGGTACTAACTCCCATACATCAAGTCAATCAAACTCATGAATTTCATCTTGCATAGCATTGAACCAGCTGTCTTCGTTCATGGCAGTTTTAACATCCTTTGGTTCGATCTTTGAGAGTACGGAGTTGAAGAAACACCATAGGGCATCGGTTGCAAGTTGTTTCCGTGTTGATACAGGACGAGAGGGATTTCCAATGATGTTGTCTAATGGATGATCGTGGGTCCATTTTCTGAGGTGTTCATGTGGTAGTTGTTGAGGGACTGAAGTAGCAGAGTCGATGTCTCCTGAAGAAGATGGTTCTGAAGAAGATTCAGGAGCAAATACGTTTTCGAATGGAGCATCTTCAGGAGTAGCAAAGGGATTAACTTCATCATTGATGCCAGAAACATTTCCATGATGTACATTTGAAGAATGATGATTTGTTGATGAGACTGAAGGATCAGCAGCAGGCGCTTCTTGACTTAAAGATATTGAGACTGAGGGATTGCCTTCATTCACAGGAATATGAGCAACCTCTGTTGTAGGGATCAACACCTCATTAGTACTTGGATCATAAAGTTCATCAAACATAGGATCAAACAATTTCTTTAAATCATCTTCAGATGGAGGTACATATGGAGTTTCTTGAGAAGAGTTTGGAACAAGGGATGAACTAATTGGACTGTTTTGAAGTGCGGGTCCAGAACTGAATTGTTCAGGAGCCGTTTGACCGGTCAGCTCATCAAATGTAACGTGAATTGTTTCCATGATATTTCGGGTTCTTTTGTTGTAGATTCGGTATCCCATTTTGTTTGGTGCATACCCTACAAAAACTCCAATGTCTGCTTTAGCTCTAAGTTTACCTAAGTCTTGACCCTCATTAGTTGGATAACACAATGCACCAAACACACGAAGGAAAGAGAGATTAGGTTTTCTGTTGTGGACAAGTTCATATGGAGTTTTTTCATGAACAGTGTGAATCAGGGAACGATTTTGTGTGTAGCATGCAGTAGCAATAGCTTCAGCCCAGAGAAACATTGGAACCTTTGAGTAAATCAGCATTGTTCTAGCGGCTTCTACAAGAGTTCGATTTCGTCTTTCAACTACACCGTTCTGTTGAGGAGTTCGTGGAACACTTCTTTGATGGCTTATTCCAATGCTTTCATAAAATTCACTAAGTTGTTTGTTACCAAACTCAGTTCCATTGTCTGTTCGGATAATTCTGACGGTTTTGTTAAGTCGAACATGCAGCTGTTTGATGAGTTTGATGATGATATCAGGAGTTTCATCCTTTGTCCTCAAGAACTTGACCCAGGTGAATCTAGAGTAATCATCAACCACAACTAACACATATTTCTTCCCAAAGATATTCTGCACTCTCATTGGTCCACATAGATCCATATGAAGGGTATGAAGAACTTCTGTGATTGAGTTTATAGGTTTGGGTTTATGGGTATACTTTTTGCTTTTTCCCAATTGGCATGCTGAACAAAGATGATCCTTTTCATACTTTAGTCTAGGTAAACCTACAACTAAGTCCTTTCTGGAGAGATCATTGATGGTGCCGAAGTTCAAGTGATTTAGACGACGATGCCATAACCATGACTTTGTTTTCAAGGCCTTTGACAACAAGCAAATAGGAGAAGACTTCATCATATCATCGATAGAGATGGTGTAAAGATTTGACCCACGAGTTCCTCGTAACAATTCCTTACCATCAAGTTCTCTAACAAAACAAGTATGTTTTATGAAGGCTACTTCTAGATCAGAATCACAGAATTGACCAACAGAGAACAGATTATGACCAAGACCTTCCACATAGTATACTCTAGAGATGACACTATCACCCACAACATAATCACCATAACCCATAATTGCACCGAAATGATCATTACCGAATCTAACTGTCCCGATGAATTTGCTCACGAAGTTCATGAGCCGTGACCGGTCGCCAGTCATATGCTTGGAACAGCCTGAGTCCAGGTACCACAGAACGATTTGAACTATCTGCAGTTGAACACAGACAAGAATGGATAACTGGATAATTGGGATCCTTATGCAAGAATGGGTTCCATTTGGTTAGTAACACTGGTTGGAACACCCACGTCAGAAATAGAAGCGTTCATATCACAAAATAGGGCAGTGGAATCATTGTGAATAGATGCAGTACTAGTGTCTTTATTAGCCCTGTTCACAGTGTGCTCACTTCTTAAGGGAATAGATCTACCAGTAGGCATCCATTTTCTACTGGGCATTATCTGATTAGTCTTACGACCAACAGGTATCCAATAATAGCCTATCTTACTAAATGTTCTTCCTGTGGGTTTCCACTGTTTTCTAACTTTCTTTCGTTTTTGCCTTTTAGCCTTCTTAGCATGATTTTTAGCATTAACAATATTAATTGGACAATTAACATCATTAGGCAAAACATTAACACCACATTCATGATTAGAAACAGAATTCAAGCAGACATTAATACAAGGTTTGCAAATAGTATAAGAATTTGAATTAATTACAGTACGCCTATGGCTAATACTAGAATCAACACGATTCGTTTTATTCGGCTCAAACTTAAAGTTCCTAGGTAGGTCTTCTACTTTCTTCCAATGCACATTCTTAGCTTGCGAGGTCGTGTCCTTCCTTGTATTGTCTTGAGACTTTGACCTGCTTGCTTTAATGTCACTGATTACTCCTGTAGAGGGAATGAGAACATTAGTTGGTTTGGCTACTATTTGCTTCACCTGTTTAGATGTGCTGGGATCTGAGCTACATGCAGGCACACTAAGATTAACTCTTTTAACACTTGAATAGCTGGGATTAGAACACCTAGAGTGCACACTCGAGTTCACATTCTTAGCACTAACAGATTTGAAATCTGAACTACTTGAAGGCACATTAGGGTTCACATTCATAACATTTGGCATTGAGTGACTTGCATGCTTGGCACTAGGCATAGAACACGGTATCAAGGGATTGACTTGCTCACCTAAGGTTTTAGGGCATATTGTAATTAGGCATTCTAGAAGTTCTTGAGATCATTTGGCATATAAGCATGTATGGCCAATTGCATTATCATCTGGTTTCTCTAACTTATCCTCTTCTACAATCTCACGGAGACATTCTAGGCTGTCCTTAAGGTATGAGAAATATGTTTGAATAGCAAGTTTGTTATTCCTAAGATGAGGAGGAACATATTTCACAGACAAAGCATATTTATTACAGACATGTACCTTTGATACACCATTCTCCCCATTGGTCATTGGCATCTTCCGTTTTACCTGACTCTTTAGATTCTCAATTTCTTTTTGTAACGAGGCTACCGTTTCGTTATTTTTGTTACGAGTGACCTTTATAGATTCAAATAATTCATTGAAATGACGTTTAACCTTTTCATTTTCTTCAAGAAAAACCTCATTTTCCTTTTGTAAAGCATTTACTAAGTTTTGAAGATGAAAGTTTTGAGAATTCTGAGAATCTAAAGGAGGAGGCATTTGGGGACCAGTCACATTGTTCGTTTGACCCTTTAATTGAGAGATTTGGACTTTTAATTTTCTGATCGTATTGCAATGAGCTTGAATCTGTTCATCACGTTTGTTAATTTGAAAAACTGCATCAAACTCTGGAGCATCTGAGGATGTCTTGATATTTGAAGTTTTGACATTTTCTTTAAGATGTTGATATTTTAGTTGTAAATTAAAATGCTCAACCTCTAGTTTAGAAAAATGTTTAATCAAATTGTCGTGATCATCCAGTTCAATTTTCTCATTTAGTTCAGAGTTAGTTTTTTCAAGCTCAATGACACGATCATGAGAGACTTTCAAAGCAACAGACAGTTCATGGAATCGAGAAGCAGTAATAGAACAGTTAGTAGCAGTGTAGAACACATCTTGAGTAATACATTCAGAAATCAGGTTCTCATTTAGTGTATGCAAGTTCTTCCTCTCAATCTCATTATATTTTAGTGCTCGCTCATAGTCACTAACCTCAACTACCATTGCATCAAATTCCTTTTCCATTCCTTTAATATCAGTATCTATCCCCTTTTTAAGACTCTCAAAGTGATCTTTTAGAAGTTTAAAGAAAGGCATGACCTCAGTTAAATAGCATTCTTTCATTTGCTCAAAACCCCTTTCTCCTTCAGTTATACAAGTGGGTGTGATCCTTTTCTTGCAAGTTTTCTCAAAATCAACAAATAGTTGAAAGATAACATATTGGCTAATTAAGGTCTTGCTTTTAGTGGCAATTGTTCTAGGAACAAGATGCATTGGTGTATTAGGAGGATACACAGTCGCTCTAGGCATTTTCCAAAGGGGAGGGTTTGTTTCAACAATATTTTCAGCTTTCTGCTTATCTAGATCTATTTTCCAAAAAACTTGTTCGGGAGTCAACAAAGTCTGAGGCTTAAACTTGTTCAAGGAAATCCAGTTTTCCTTCTTGTAGTCATGGGGTGTGATCTTTATTTTCTTCTCTTTACATTTAGGATCATCTAATTTCTTGTTCATCTTTTCCCTAGTGACTTCATCTGATTTCTTATCTTCCTCAGTGCACTCAACGCAACTAGGTTTCTGTCTAGGTTTAAGGATTTCATTGCCATCATAAAGAACCTTATGAGCATTTCTAGCCTTTTTAATAACCTCTGGATTTGGTTCCTCAATAAGGGGAATGCTATGCTTATCGCTTAAGACTCTATGCTTAGTGATCATGTGAGCAGTCTGAATGGTGTTCCCTTGTATGTACAACTTGTTTTCAAGTTTGTTTTTCAAAGTTTTCAGATTAGAAAAATCTTTCAAGAGTTTTGATTCCTTTATATTAAATTCTTGCTTAAGCATTTTCACATTTTCTTGAAGTTCTTGTTTTTGCTTAGCAGTTTTAGAAAGCTTTACTTGCAAGGAGTTTAACTCTTGTTTTAATACTTCTTCTCGAAAATTACTTCTTCTAATGATTGTACGCACTTGGTCATCCATTTCCTGCTCACGAGTGGTCAACTCAAATTTTGCACGTTGTTCATAAATAGCAACACGTTCTTTATAGGCATTTAGTTCAGAAATTACAGAATCATCAGGGGCACATGCAGTGTATTCATCAAAGATATAGTCATTGTTGACTGCAGAAGATGCATCACTTGGTACAACTTCACTTTCACTTTGTTCCACATATTGATCATATGGGACAACATTGATATTACCCATATTTTCAATATTTGATACAATAGTTTCAGTTACTTGTACTTTGTCATGCATCTTTTGCACATCAGCATCATCGTATAGTTTTAATACCTCTGAGATGAGTTTGTCTTTGGATGGGCCAGCTTGTGGTGAAGATGAGACCTTGGGAGAAACCATTGGAGAAATGCTAGCCATAAAAATTGTGTGTGCAGTAGGTCCATCATCCACATCAGAGTCGTATGCATCACAATAAGCGACTTGAAAGGCATTCTGATGATTGTGACCTATCTCCTGAATAGGCTGCTCATCCACATCTACATCATAGGTCTTGGCATTGCCCTCAGCAAGAAACAACAGTTCCTCTTCATCCAAAACAGCACCATTATCCTGAGCTTGTACAAGCACCATCTTATCTCTGAAGTAATCAGCATTCTGTGGACGTTTTGGAGATATGCAGTTTCTTACAATGTGTCCCTCACCACCACAGTTATAACATTTGATCGGCTTAGCTTGACCTTGATTACCATTCCTTCCTCGATTCTGATTACCAACATAACCTCTACCAGCTCCACCTCTTCCCTGATCATACTGTCTTTCCTGAACTGGTTGCACCACGATCCTCCCATCTTTAACAGTAGCTTGATTGTGTGCGTTAGATGCTGTTCTGAGGTTGTTGTTGGTTTGTGGGAGAGAATTCATGTTTTGACTAATCAGAAGAGCTAGTTGATTAATGATGTTACCCACGTGTGCATCAGCATCAGCTTGTTTGAACATAGGATCGGGAATGAGTTTGTGATTACCATTACCCATGGGTATGACTTGTGAGGCTTTGGTTGTGATTCCGATGTTTGAGTAGAAGGCAGTTGAGTCATTAGATGAGCTTGTCTCTCCCTGGTTGGTTTTGAACTGATTAAGAATCATCTTTTCAAACATGGCATGTCTCTCATTCTGAAGAAGGAAGGCATAGAGTTGCTCATAATTCATATTCTTCAATCCTTTAGTGAGCTTCACAGAAGTAACAAACTTGTGCCATTCGGGATTCATGCTGTTCACAAATTTTGAGTTCAGCTGAATGTTAGGCATAGTCATTCTGATGTTCCTCATATCATTCACCAGCTTATGAAATCTCACATAGTACTCATAGACACTCTCATCTGGTTTCATCTTGAAGTGTTCAAATTCGTCATAGAGTTGTGATTCTCTGTCTTCCATAGTTAATTCAGAACCTGAGAGAAGCATCTTGACATTATCCCATACTGCCTTTGCATCGGTGTTGTGATTGATCAGCTTGTAGATGTCTTTAGGAAGACCTTGAAGAACAATGTTAGAAGCCCTGATATCAGCATCGAATCTCTTTTTCTCCTTATCATCAAGCTCATCATACATTTTTGGTCTGTCCATTCCGTAAATCAGAGTTCCATCTTCAGCAGAATCAAGTACATCTCTAGTCGTCTCAACCCGATATGGTCCTTCATCAATGGATTTGAGAATGTTGACTCCATTTTCTTTTCCAAGACAGTACAATCTAAATCGTTGAGCCCAAGAGTCGTAGTCAGTTCTGTCAAGCATGGGTGGACGAGTATCTGAACCAGCTGCTTGAACATCCTCGGAAACAGTGGAGATGATAGTAGGAACGTTTGTAGACATGTTTCAAGCTCTACGGGATTTTGCAATTCTTTGATTAAACCGGGAAATTGATTCTTTCACGGGATTTTACTAAACCAAAAGAACAACCGTAAGAATGTAACACGAAGAAGAAAAAGGTCTAAATGAACAAGTCGCTAAACACACAACTCGCATAAGCAGTCAACTCGCAACACACTCAACTCGCTTAATTAATCAAGTCGCTAAATAGCCAACTCGCTTTATTCTCAACTCGCAACACAATCAACTCGCTTGAACACTAAGTCACTTAAGTTAACTCGCTAACGTTACAACTCGCTAAGTAGCAAGTCGCTTTAGATCTCAAGTCGCTTAAAGAAACAACTCGCTTAGAACCCAAGTAGCATAAATATCAACTCGCTAAACAGCTAAGTCGCATGTACCAACTCGCATTAAATAACAAAGCAATTCGCTTTGAAGAAACCAAGTCTGAGACACAACCCGCTTAGTCCTTTTTTCACAAATAACCACTTTATCAATCCAAAACAACCAAACCACAATGATTTAAGCCTTCCAATTCAAAACATAAACACTTATGATGATCCTAAACACAAAAGTACAAGAAAAATTCAAGCTTTACCACTAGAATTTGTTCAAATGAATCAAACTCTCCTAAACCCTTAATACACCAAAAACCTTTGAAATCCACCAAAACAAAGATCATGAAAGATGAGTGATCAAACCATGGCTCTTGATACCAATTGTAGGATATTGGATTTCACAAACACTCTAAACCATGATCAAAGTAGGCGTATAAGTATGTTAGAGAGAGAAAGTTCTAGTGAGAGAAAGGAAGAGAGTTGGGAACTATAGTGAGAGAAAGAAAATATTATTATGAGCTCCAACTCTCTACCTTGGGAGGTAGAGAGTATTTATAGTCTTACATAATGTTGGGATATGAAAGTGCTGAAAATATCAAAGTACTGAAGATATGAAAGTACTGTAAGCTGCAAAGTACTGGAAGAAGTCAAAGAGTCAAAGTACTGCTAAAGACAAAGTCAAAGTACTGCAAGGTGAAGTCAAAGTACTGCTAGAACAAACAAACTGTTATATTCGTTTATGGAAAGTATTGTATTCCATGTTTAGATTACTTGTCGTACAAGGTTATCAATTGTAAACCGACTAGGATATCCTTGAGCCTATAAAAGGACTCCTAGATTGGCATTAGAGGTACGATTTCAGAAAAAGAGTTTTAGAGTTTACGAATTAAGAGTTTAGAGAAAAGTTCGAATATCTTAGAGTTGTATTAGAGTATCTGCATAATAAGCAGATTTAGAGTTTATTAATAAAGTTTTTCTTCTTAGCTTTGTTAAGTAAATTCCGCGTACTTGATAAAGATTGCTCAGTGTTTCTTTGTTAATAACTTAGGATTTATTCGAGGTTATTAAACCTTAACAAGCTAGTTAAGTTAGTTTGATTAAAGTATATCGATCCAACAAGTGGTATCAGAGCTTGTGTGGAAACTCTGACTAGGAAGAAACCCTACAATATCCAAGATGTCGACTGAAGCTGTTCCACAACCCTCAATCACCTCACTCAGAATTCCAATTATCGAAAAGGGAGAATATGATCTCTGGTGCATGAAGATGAGGCAGTATATTGCCATTACAGACCATGCTCTGTGGAATGTAATTGTGAATGGGAATGAAGTTCCTCAAGAACCCATTCAAGTTGCTGGACAACCTCTAGCACCAAAGGCAGTTTTACCAGCAGCAACCCTAAGGAATCAAGAGAAGGCTCTTAACATTCTCTTATCTGCCATTCCAGATGGTCATCTTCTCAATTTTCATGATGCTAAAGATGCTAAGCAGCTCTGGGCTGCTCTCAAGACCAGATTTGGAGGGAATGAAGCCTCTAAGAAGATGCACAGAAACTTGCTAAAACAACAGTTTGAAACTTTCACAGTTGGAGAAAGAGAGAGTCTTGATGCTGCATATGATAGGTTTCAGAATCTCCTCAACATGTTGGAATTGTACAAGGCACAAGTATCAGTTGAGGATGCTAATTTGAAGTTTCTAAGGAGTTTGCCATCTACATGGCATGTGATTGCTACTATGATCAGAGGACAACAAGGATTGGATGTTATGGACTTTGATGATCTCTATCATCAATTGAAGGTGTATGAACATGAGATGAGTGGTCAACCCAGTTCCAAATCTCACAGTATTGCTTTTCTATCATCTGAAAAGAAGAGCAGTACTTTCAAAAGTACTGCTTCTCCTTAAAGTACTGTTTCTCAAAGTACTGCTGTTTACAATCCCCCATCATATACTCAGCAGGCCCCACCATCAACCACTTTGAACTCAGATGAAGTTGTGTGCTCCTTCTTTGCACAACAAGCAAGCTTACCTGTCACTTATGAGGAGGATCTAGCACAGATTGAAGAAGATGCACTTGAAGAAATTGATATCAGGTGGCAAGTTGCTTTGATCACTGCAAGGATCAAAAAGTACATGAAGAAGACAGGCAAAAATATTGATTTCAAACCCAAACAAGGAATAACTTTTGACAAATCTAAAATTGAATGTTTCAATTGTCAAAAGACTGGTCACTTTGCAAGGGAGTGTAGGTTTGCTAAGTATCAAGCAAACAGAGCATCTGAGAAGCCTAAACTTGAGCTCAAGGAAATTCCAATAACTGAAACAAAAGCTTTGGTTGCTCAAGAGAAGTTATCAGAAGTGGACTGGAGTGAAGAGTTCGATGATGAACCAGTGACTTACTGTATGGTAGCAGTGGAAGATGCAGTTAAAGACACAGTGGAAGCACTGGACTGGAGCACTGCTTTTGATGAAGAATCTGAACATGCTGCTTTGGAATCTGATGATGGCTTTGGAAGATTTGATTGGAGCAGAGAAAGTGAAGATGATCCTGTTCTTCTTGCTATGGTGGCTACTTCACCAACTCAGTCTCCTATCTCTGAGGTATGCTCAAACTGTTATGAGTTTTATCAAAAATTGCTTAACAGTTATGTGATTGAAAGAGATAATTGTATTAGGGCTAGGTCTGAGGTAGCAGGTTACCAAATCACTTTAGAGTCTATAGAAGCTAAAATCATAACACATGAAAATAATGAAATGGCTTGGGCTGAAAAGTATGAACAACAGGATTACCAGTTAAAACTCAGTGAATGGAAACTAAACTGTAAAATTGCTGAAATTAAGAAATTAACTAAGGAAAGAGATGATTTGTTAGCTAAGTTTGCTGCTTGGGGAGAGTCTGGTTTGTCCCATGTTGCTTATGTTGAAAAACAGAGAAGGGCTTACATTAGAACAGGCTTAGGATTTGGAATGGACTTTAGTAATGTAGATGAAAACCAATCTAGTGATCAGGATGATGGTGTTTTTGAGGACATAAACACTAGTGATGATGAGCTCATTAACTATGTAGATTTATCTAGTAATGAGGGCTCAATAAGTGAACCTCCTCCTGAATATAAGAAAGACAATGGTTATCATGCTGTTCCTCATCCCATTAGTCATCACCCCTTTAGGCCTGATGTTTCTCGTTATGGTGTTGATAGTCTAGAGTTTAGGAAGAAGCTTGTTGCTAAATCTAGGTCTGAGAAACCCAAAGAAACTGTTGAAAACAATGTTCAAAATCCAGCAGTACCTTTAAATCAAAGTACTGCTCAACAAGCAGTACCTTCTGAAAAACCTTTTCAAAACAGTACTGCTAAACCTTTTTGGGATAAGTTTGGTCAAAACAGATTTTATCATTCATCAAGAAGGCAAAATAATTTTGGGCATAGACATAGAAGAAATCATTTTGGTCAAAAACTGTGTTTTGTGTGTTATAGTCCTACTCACTTAATCAAAGATTGTGACAAACACTCAGAGTATCTAAGCAAGTTTTCAAGGAATAAGTCTAACAATCAGAGACCTAGAGAGCACAAACCAGTGTGGACTAATTCAAATAGGGTTAATCACAGAAACTTCACACCAGATCATAGATACCCACATAAGAGAAGAACTTCAGTATCTCACAGTACTTTCCAAAGTACTGCTCAGAGACAAGGTACTGAAAACCATACTTGGGATAGAAATTCTAGGAGATCTCACTATCAACCTAGAAGTTATCACAGTTCATATAGGGGATCTAGATCACAAGAACCACCTGTTAAAACTGAATGGGTTAAAAGGGAAAGAATTGCTGAGAGACATACAGTACGTTCAACAAAAAGTGAATCAGATGTTTTTGTGTTAAAAGTAACTGCTAATAATCTGGTGAAAGAAATTTATGTTGAAAAACCAGAGAGTTTTGAAAATCCACATGCTAAACATCAAAAGATAATTTTGGACCATAATCTGAGAGATAGTGAGAATTACATACTCAAAGAATTTGAGTTTGTAACTTCTCAAGGGGAACACAAGTCAGTAATGGCTTGGGTTCCTAAAAGTTTCTAACTCTTTTCTTTGTGTGCAGGGCAACCCAGAAGAGGAGCTTAAAGATCATCTTATTGTGGATAGTGGTTGCTCTGGAAGTATGACAGGCGATAAAGAGATCCTGTCTGATTTTAGAAGTATTAGTGGAGGAAAAGTTGCATTTGGGAATGATCCCAATGGAGGAAGGATTACAGGGAAAGGAACAATTAAAGCTGGGAGAATTGATTTTGAAAATGTCAGATATGTGAAGGAGCTAAAGTTCAACTTGTCGTCAGTCTCTCAAATTTGTGATAAAAAGCATCCTGTGTTATTCACTAACA
This sequence comes from Chrysanthemum seticuspe, assembly GCA_019973895.1. NCBI lineage: Eukaryota > Viridiplantae > Streptophyta > Magnoliopsida > Asterales > Asteraceae > Chrysanthemum > Chrysanthemum seticuspe. Next base: position 206,620,998 of record BPTQ01000009.1, on the reverse strand, counting down.
CAGAATGTCTTATCCTTTCTTCTGACTTCAAACCTGTTGATGATGACTTGGTAGTACTAAGGGTACCAAGGACAAATGATGTGTATAGTTTAGACATGAAGAGTCTACATTCTTATGGTATAGCCACATGTTTGGTGGCTAAGGCAACATCTGAAGAGGCACATCAATGGCATAGAAGATTGGGCCATGTGAATTTCAAGAACATCAACAAACTGGTCAAAGGCAATTTAGTTAGAGGTTTACCTTCAAAGACTTACAGGAATGATCAATCATGTTTGGCATGCAAGAAGGGTAAACAACACAAAGCTTCCTGCAAGAAGCTTGATGAAAGAAATATTAGAGAACCATTGGAGCTATTACACATGGATTTATTTGGACCTGTCTTTGTGGCAAGTTTAAATAAGAAGAAGTACTGTTTGGTTGTTACTGATGATTGTAGTAGATTCAGTTGGGTTTTCTTTTTGGGCTTTAAGGATGATACCTTTGATGCTATTCAAACTCTTATAATCGCGCTTGAAAACCAATTAAGACTCAAGGTTAGAGGTATTAGATGTGATAATGGAACTGAATTCAAGAACAAGCCTGTGGATGATTTTTGTGCAAATAAAGGCATAAAAAGGGAGTTTAGTATTGCTAGAACACCACAGCAAAATGGTGTTGCAGAGAGGAAAAATAGAACCTTGATTGAAGCTGCAAGGACCATGTTAGCTGATTCTCATCTCCCTATTCAATTTTGGGCAGAAGCTGTAAGTACTGCATGCTATGTACTCAACAGGGTTTCTGTCACAAAACCACAGATGAAGACACCTTATGAATTGCTGATGGGCAATAAACCCAACATTCGTTTTATGAAGCCTTTTGGATGCCCTCTTACTATTTTGAACACCATTGATAGTCTAGGGAAGTTTGATGGCAAGTCTGAAGAAGGTTACTTATTGGGATATTGCACTAACAGTAAAGGCTTTAGAGTCTACAACAGAGTTACTAAGAAGATTCAAGATTGTCTTCATGTTGAGTTCTTAGAAGATCAAGACAATGAGAAAGGAAAGGGTCCTGATTGGATGTTTGATCTTGAGATTTTATCTCCTTCAATGAATTATGTACCTGTTAGAGAAGAAAATCAACCTTTGCATAATGAAGAAGATATTCAATATGTTGTCCATGATATTCATCTTAGACCTAATGCTGTTCCTGATAAAGATCCTATGAGTCCAAAACAAAGTACTGATGTTCCTAAGCAAAGTACTGTTTCTCCAAAACAAAGTACTGTTGCTCCACAATCCTCATTATCTGCTGAGGATCAATCTATTCAAGAGGAACTTAATCACATGCTTCTTCAAAATGTATTAGCACATTCTTACACTGATGAACAAAGGAGAGATTATGAAGAGGCAAAGAAGACGAACAAGACTGCAGAGTTCTCTTACAGTACTTTGGACAGTACTTTCAACCAAAGTACTGCTACACCAGATGACAGTACTTTAGATGATTTGGATGATCCTACCATGCCTGGGCTAGAAGAAACTGATGATGAGCTTGAAGATGAAGGTATTTTCAAAAATTCCAATGAAGGTGCTGATTATACTAACTTGGATGATGCATATGAAGTTCAACAGTCTCCAATCTTACGAATTCATAAGAATCATCCAACTGATCAAATCATTGGTCCTTCTACTTCTGGAGTTATGACAAGACACAAAGCTAAGGGTTTCACAAAACCTCACAATGCTTTACTTAGCTTTGTGTATAAACAAAACAGGCTAAATCATAAGGACCATCAAACCTGCTTATTTACTTGTTTCATCTCTCAAGAGGAACCCAAGAATATTGCTCAAGCTTTGACTAAAGAAAGCTGGGTTGAAGCTATGCAGGAAGAACTTCTTCAATTTAAACTTCAAGAGGTTTGGGTTTTATGTGATCTTCCAGATGGGAAGAGAGTTATTGGAACCAGATGGGTTTTTAGAGTCAAAAGAGATGAAAGAGGCAATGTTATCAAAAACAAGGCAAGATTAGTTGCTCAGGGCTATAGACAGGAGGAAGGGGTAGATTATGATGAGGTATTTGCTCCTGTGGGAAGGATTGAAGCAATCAGAATCTTTCTTGCTTTTGCTTCTTATATGGGTTTTCAAGTCTATCAGATGGATGTCAAGAGTGCCTTTCTTTATGGCACTATTACAGAAGAGGTGTATGTGAAACAACCTCCAGGTTTTGAAGATCCTAAGAATCCTAACAAAGTCTATAAGGTGGTTAAGGCTCTATATGGTCTTCATCAGGCACCTAGAGCTTGGTATGAGCGGCTCTCTACTTTCTTATTACAACATGGATACAGGAGGGGAGCTATAGACAAGACTTTGTTTATCAAGAGAGACAAGAAGGATATCATGTTAGTTCAAGTGTATGTTGATGATATTATCTTTGGGGCTACCAAACAGTCCATGGTTAAGGAGTTTGAGCAGCTGATGCAGAAGGAATTTCAAATGAGTTCAATGGGAGAGTTAACATTCTTTTTAGGACTTCAGGTTAAGCAGTCCAAGGAAGGGATTTTTATTAGCCAAGACAAGTATGTTACAGACATACTTAAGAAGTTTAATTTTGATGATATGAAGGCTGTTACTACACCTATTAAATCTATCAATTCATTGGGAAAAGATGAAGATGGACAGCCTGTTGAAGTCAAGTTATACAGATCTATTATTGGCTCTCTTATGTATCTTACTGCATCAAAGCCTGATATCATGTTTGCAGTTTGTTTATGTGCCAGATATCAAGTTTCACCAAAGATCTCTCACCTGAATGCTGTCAAGAGAATTTTCTGTTATTTAAAACAACAACCTAAGTTGGGGTTGTGGTATCCTAAAGAGTCACCTTTTCACTTAGAAGCTTTTTCAGATAGTGACTATGCAGGTGATAATTATGATAGAAGATCCACAACTGGTGGATGCCAATATCTTGGAAGAAGGTTAGTCTCCTGGCAATGCAAGAAGCAGACAATTGCAGCAACATCATCTACTGAAGCTGAATATGTAGCTGCTGCAAGTTGTTGTGGTCAAGTTTTGTGGATGCAGAATCAACTCTTGGATTATGGGTTCAACTTTAAGAATACTCCTATCAATATTGATAATGAGAGTACTATTTGTATTGTGAAGAATCCTGTGTATCATTCCAAGACAAAGCATATTCAGATTAGGCATCACTTTATCAGAGACTGTTATGAGCATAGGCTTATTAATGTGGTTAAAGTTCACACGGATGACAATGTAGCTGATTTACTCACCAAAGGTTTTGATGTGTCACGATTCAATCACTTGGTCGTGAGCATTGGAATGATTAACTACTAAGCTATGTTTAAGGGGAGGACTATAAGATGTTAGGTATAGTCCTGTGTATTGCTTGAGGGGAGGATGTTAGTTTATACTTAGATTATATGAAGGTTTTTGGCAAAGTACTGTATTTCCTGAAAGTACTGCTTGGGAAAGTACTGCTTGGGAAAGTACTGCTTATGTGGAAAGTACTGTTTGTCGTATTAAAGTACTGTTCCAACGGTAATATTGAAGGGTAATTGGTAGTAACGGTAACTTTGTTATTTAGGCTGTGATTTTTCAAATCTCACCTATAAATAACTTCTTTCCGATTTTCCCTCTCATATTATTACTTCACATCTTTTTCATACTTATCTTCCAATTACCATCTCTTTATTATTCGATACAATCTTTCTATTGTGCTCACTCTTTCAACAATGGTGAATCGTTTAACTGTTTCGAAGCACAATATGGTGGCTAATTTGGACAAGACTGAGGCGAATGTGGCTTTCTATGATATCATTGATTATCTAGTTGGGTCGCCTATTAGTTATGCTCTTTTAGTTGAGCCGGATATAATTGAACCATGGATTCAAGACTTTTGGGCTAATGCTAGAGAGAATATGGAGGAGGATGAATATTATATTAGATCCTCAGTTGCTGGAAAGACTATCAAGATTACAGAGGCCTCCATTCGTGATGATTTATTATTTGGTGATGAAGATGGGGCTATTAGATTTGACAAGCAACTGATTTGGGATACTTTTCGTAATTTGGGTTATGAAGGTTCTTTGACTGAACAAACTTTTATGAAGGCATTATTTTGTCCTCAATGGAAGTTTTTGATCCATGTTTTGCTCCATTGCATAAGTTCTAAAAGCACTTCTTGGGAGCAGTTTGGGTCAAATATAGCGTCTGCAGTGGTTGGCTTAGCTACAGACAGAGTGTTTAACTTTTCACGGCTTATTTTGGATGGAATGCTCTCTCATATCTCATCTGGGGCAACTTGGTTGATGTATCCAAGGTTTATACAGGTTTTCTTGAACAAGCAATTGGCTGATGTTCCAAAACCTGCTGCTTTATTACCTGTTATTGTGCAACAAGCTAAAATCTGTACTTTCATGGCTAAGAGAAGTAACTTGTTCAGAGGTGGAGATATTCCTTTAACAACATCCATGATGGAAGTTGTACAAGCTATTCGTAATGCAGCTGGAGAGGATGAAGAAACTGAAGGTACTGATACTGATCAAGGTACTGCTTCACAAAGTACTGCATCTGCAAGTACTGCTTCTCGTGAAGGTACTGCATCATTACAAGGTGATGATTCTTCAGGTCCTGAGGTTCAAGTAGAAATGGAGAGAACACCTACTCCATCTCCACAGCGTTTTGTTTCAGAGGAACATTCACCACTTCAAGGTGCTGCTCCTACAATTCCTCGTGAAGGTTTAACTATGGATAACTATGCTTTGACAAAGGCGCTAGCTAGGTTGAATAAGACTGTTGAGCGTCAAGCTAAAACTATTAGGAAATTGAAGCGTAACTATTTCTGGTTGAGAAATTTTGTTAAACCATATATTCAAGGTTTCAATTTATGGGTTAAGGAGGAAAACAAACGTCGAAAAGCACTTCGTAAGGAATTGAAAAGTAAGAAGGTTCCTAAATCATCTTCTGTCAATTTGGGGAGGAATTTAGAACAAGCAAATTTGAAAGAAGATGTTATGAAGACAAAAGAATCTGAAGAAGATGTTTTGAAGAAGAAAGAAGGTTTTTCTGAGGAACAAGATGTAGAAGTACAAGTTCAAGGTACTGATAATCAAGGTACTGATGTTCAAGGTACTGATGATCAAAGTACTGAACATCAAAGTACTGAGTTTCATGATACATCTAGGCCAGAAGTTATAACACCAATAACTCCAAGGGTTTTGAATTTTGAAGAAGAAGCTGGTCCTTCTACAACTATTATAGAAGAAGAGGAGGAACCTAGATTCAAACCTATTCATTCTGCGAGTGATGATGAATTAGTTGCTACAATTCTTGATCTGTCACAACCAAGAGGAGGAGTTACTATTAGAGAAGCACAAGAAGAAGAACAGCCAAGAACTGATCAACCCGCAATTGATCCAAAAGACAAGGGAAAAGGTGTTATGGTTGAGACTAAGAAAAAGAAGCTCACTTTGGCAGAACTTAGAGCATTTGAAGTTGCAAGGAATGAAGCAGCAGCTAGAAAATTTCAAAAAGAGATAGATGCTAAAGATAGAGAAGAACAAGAAGCTCAAGAAGCTCTAAATAGAGAAGCAGCTCAAAAGGTGCAAGATGAATTGGATGCTGAAACTGCTGAACCTTTACAGTCTCCAACACCTGTTAGATTCATGTCAAGAAGACCTAATTTAGCTAAAGAAAGGAATGCAATGATGGCATATCTAAAAGGCAGAGGATTTAAAGGATTGCAAAAGCTAAATTATGTGGATATGAAAAGATTATATGATGCTGAGAGAGAAGCTTATAAGAAAGATGTTGCAGGCATTAAAGACTTTAGAGAAGAAGCTTATTGGACTGAAGCTGAAAGGAAGAAAAGCTTAAAGAGGAAAAGAAAAACTGATGCTACAGATGTTCAGTTTTCAAAGAAAGAGAAGGTTGAATTAAGATCTGAGACTAGTGATGAATTGAAGAATTATCTCAGAGTGGTAGATTTTGATTATACCAAGGAAGATAATGACATGAAGATGAACAGATCAAAGATCAGTGTTTTCAAAGTTGAGAAATCTAAGAATGGAGATTACATGGTTTTTCACAAAGAAGATAAAAGTTTCAAAGTTTTTAAAAGGCTATGGGATTTGCTGCATATAATAGACAGAGTAGATCTATTCTACTTATATCATGCTGTGAAGACTTATTTTGAAGATAATCCATTAGAAGGGATTGGATTGGTTTTACATGGGGATCTCATAACCATGTGGGAAACTGATGAAGAGAGCACTGATGATATTTGGAAGGATCAAGAAAACTGGGAAATAGTTTGCTGGAGATTCTTTGAAGAATCTGGAGTTCATGTCTTGGAGCTAGAAAATGGAACAATGATTCACATGTTTGCAGAAAGAAGATATCCTCTTACAATTGATCTAATGAGAAGAATTCTAGAGCATGGATTGGAAGTAGAAGAGGCTGATGAAACTGCTTGCATGGTGATCAATTTGTTTATTGACTGGACTACCATTGCTGAGAATGATCTATAACTAGTATGATTTTTGAATAAATACTTTTTGATATATCAGTACTTTTATTCAAAGTACTGCTTATCAGACAGTACTTTCATCAAAGTACTGTTTGCTGTATTATACCAGTTAAGTAATTTTTAGAAGAAACCTTTTTGTTAAGAAATAAATATTTTGAAATAAAGGTTGAATAAATGGTTTTTGTGATGATCACATCAATAGGTTATCAATCTACCATGGTTACAAAAGGATTGACTAATCCATGAGCAAACGGCTCTGGTAAAGATATATCAAATCCGTTTTTAGTTGACAACTTGCTAATAAGTTGGATGGTTATCAACTCACCATATCAGTAAATGTGAAGAGTTGGCTAGCCCACAAGAAATGGTTTGTGGTAAAGGCAGTGGAAAAACCATTATTGGTAATTAGTTCACCATTAGATAAAAGAACTAACTAGTCCAGAAGGGTACAGCTTTTGGTAAAGACAAAACAAATCTGTTGATAGCTGGTGGTTTGCTAAAAATCATATGGTTATCAATGTACCATGGTCTTACACACCAAAACATTTGGCTACTCCAAAGATAATGGCTTTGGTAAAGAGTTCTAAATCTATTGAATTTTCAATGATTCACTTAGATGTGATGAGAATAGTATGTAACTTAAATTGAATTATTGTACACATTGCCATATGTTGCTGTGTTGCTGAAAAGATGGAGATTGCTGGATGCTGCTGTGAAGAAAACAATTCTAAGAGATACTTTGACAAAGCACAGATTCTACAAAGATATAATCTAAAGACTAAAGAACAATCCATTTTTAAAGATGAAGATGTTAAAGATATATTCACAAAGGAACTTGAAGTCAAGCAAGTAGAATTCAAGTTAGGGGAGGATTGTTGGGATATGAAAGTGCTGAAAATATCAAAGTACTGAAGATATGAAAGTACTGTAAGCTGCAAAGTACTGGAAGAAGTCAAAGAGTCAAAGTACTGCTAAAGACAAAGTCAAAGTACTGCAAGGTGAAGTCAAAGTACTGCTAGAACAAACAAACTGTTATATTCATTTATGGAAAGTATTGTATTCCATGTTTAGATTACTTGTCGTACAAGGTTATCAATTGTAAACCGACTAGGATATCCTTGAGCCTATAAAAGGACTCCTAGATTGGCATTAGAGGTACGATTTCAGAAAAAGAGTTTTAGAGTTTACGAATTAAGAGTTTAGAGAAAAGTTCGAATATCTTAGAGTTGTATTAGAGTATCTGCATAATAAGCAGATTTAGAGTTTATTAATAAAGTTTTTCTTCTTAGCTTTGTTAAGTAAATTCCGCGTACTTGATAAAGATTGCTCAGTGTTTCTTTGTTAATAACTTAGGATTTATTCGAGGTTATTAAACCTTAACAAGCTAGTTAAGTGAGTTTGATTAAAGTATATCGATCCAACACATAAAACGCCACACAACGGGCTGTGGATTAGGCATACAGTGGGTAAAGACCCGTCCGTCCTCCATGGTGTTACTTAACTAAATACTACTTAACTTAAAATAACTATGACTACGAGCTTTCTAACGATTACATATACTTGAGGTGACCGACTCTTTAATACCTGGAATTTCTAATTCCTAACAAAATAAGAATTGGTTCTTGGGTTTTTCTAGTTTGTGGTATTCAAATTATTCAAGGTGTTGATGGGTTAAACGTTCTCGACTAGCATCTATTCGAACGTACTTGGTTTAAATGTTTTTGTTTGATACTCGTAGAGGTATCTACTTTAGATACTTTGGGTTTCGTATTCTTTTTCTTGTTCGTTACACTTGCGTTCAATTGCCATGAAAGGTTAGGTTTCTATTTTATTCCTTTTATTAATTAATTGTTATATTAATTAATTGTTTATTAATTACGTGTTTAACCTAATTGCGATTACTAGATCCTTATCCGCTGCGTACTCGTAGAGGTTAATGGTTAACTTAGTTCTAAAATCCCAACAGTGGTATCAGAGCCATCTCGTTTTTGCGATTAGGTTTACACGTTTCTTATTAATAAACATGTTTAAAAGGCTGCATGAAACCTAATTTAGTTATTCGTTTTATTTTGCTTTGACAACTATATGCAATACTTGTCAATTTTTAATAAATAATAACTAGTCACACACAAATTAAAATTATACTGATAATTAGAATTAATTTGTTAATTAGAATTAAATTTGTTATTTAGAATTACTTGTTAATTAGAATTAAAAGTTAATTAGAATTAATTAATTGTTAATTAGAATTATTATGATAATTAAAATTACATATTGTTTATTAAATACATAAAATTGTGTAATTACTTGTTAATTGAGATTGCCATGCGTTTTTTTACGTGTTTTCCGGCCACAAGACCCACTCAATTATTTTTGCGATGTATGGGGCGATCTAGGTATTGTATCCTAGTGACGGTCTTATGGTTCTCCGTTTGGGGAAGATTCGCAAGAGAACTCGGAATAATATATGGTTATATATTGATGTTTATGTTTAATATGTTTGTGATTCCTATATATGCATTATTACTTGCCTTGACACCTAATTGTATGCAATATATAATAATACATATCGTAACCATAACATGATTTAAGATCATTTGATAACAAAAGATTCTTTGCATACCAAGGGACCAATATCAACCCTCCATTTTTATTAGATCTAATGGATGAGATTAATCCCAACAATTAAAAAAACCCACTTTCATCCCTTTTTTACAAATAAAAATATCTTTCAAACCGTTAATCGTCAAGCGAAAAATATATATCATTACGATGAGCATTTAATTATCTTTCTATAGATAGGCACTTTGATATAATTTCGACAAACTTTTTTTTTTCGTGTTTTTCACGTATTTTTTTAAGTTTTTTTCGTTTTTTTACGCTGCTGAAATTTGCATGAAAAAATCATATATGATTTAACACTAATTTGAATACCACATGTGATATTAGTGTTAAATCATATATGATATGTGATTTATCATATATGATTTAACACTAGTATCACATATGATATGTATCATATGTGATTTAACACTAATATCACATGTGATCTTCAAATTAGTGTTAAATCATATATGATATTTCATGCAAATTCCAGTTTCAAAGAAAAACTATTAAAAAAAAGACGAAAAAACGTGAAAAAAACTTTTTTTTTTCTTTTTTCGAAAGTATATCAAAGTGCCCGTCTATAGAAAGATAATTAAACGCTTGTTGCGATTGTGTAATTATTTTTGCTTAACGATTAACGGTTTTAGAGATATTTAAATTATTAAAAATAGGTGAAATAATAAAATTCTTTTAATCTCAACCATTGATTTCTTTTTAGATGGATGATGGAGACGAGTCCCTTGGTATGTAATAAAAGTTTGGTATGTAAAATAACTCTCCTCCCATAACATTAATATTGGTCTTTATTTACACGCCTAAATAACAAGCTCATTGTGACCTGCTATTTGATTCGTAGAAAATCGTTTTTGTAAAATAAAGTCACCTAATATATGAAACACGTTTTCAAGAATTTAAAAACTATACGCTATAGACACTTGGGATGTACGGCTCACCCACTAGAACAAACTCAAAAGGGGGTTCAAAGAGGTGCGCACAGTCGCACCGAAAGGATGTCTAAGGTTATGCTTCAGCGCTTACCTGGTCCTCTGCCTCCCTGTGCGTTTGATTGGAGCTATCGTGAACCATGATGATCACTACAGTATCATTACCAATTTTTTTTTTTAAATTAGTGTTACAAAGTTGTTTTGCATGCTTCTTTGTACACGACTTTTACCACATTTATATGTGCATACCTATTTTTTTTAATTTTAAGTCTATGCCATCCAACTATGAACTTGATAAAGCTACACGCGTCGTTCGGGGTCAAAGGAACTTCCTTTTCTTCGAGCAAGTTTTATAACACCCTAGGCAGTGAACCTAATCGTTGTAGTGTAGTATTAGTGTAAGCCACGGGTATTGATATCGTTCTCTAGGGGAATAGGAATGCTAGTGAGAAGTTACTACGCTAAGGTTGGGGTTGAGGAAGATTATTTTTTTTATCTTTTTTATGTTTTTTTGGAAATGGAAAGGTACGAATCTCGGGGTTTGGATTTGGGGGTTGGTATTTCTACCGATTACTCTACTTATCTAATTATCTAATCTAAGGTGTATGTAGTCTATGTCTAATTATTGTGTGCTCGTATGATAGTTTAAATATGTGTTCACTTAGGTTTTATTACTCCTTAATTATCTCCTATTGATGGTTGAATTGTCACTTCTTTATTCTTAATCGCGTTGTGTGTCTAAAGTCGTAGGGTATGCGTTTATCCCTAACTCTTTGAACTTACCAAAGGGTCTCGTCTACAAAACTCACTAGGGATTATAAACTCTAACTCTAAGGCCTCTTTGGATGGTTTAGCCTACAACCGCTCTAAGTGCTATAGCCTAAGGTTCACAAAGATTAATCAAGCATTAATTACACAACGAATGACCTATCGCATTACTAGTTCATTAATCAATTAAGATAAGAGACAACCAATCAATATTTAATAATTAAGTTTCATATTCCCTAAGCAAACACACAAGTAAATTAGCCGGACATGGAGAACATGCAAGCATACACACAAATAATTGAAGACATAATTGAATTAATGAAGTAAAACACTTATCTTGATGTAAGTTAGGGTTTGGAACCCTAAAATACTGTACACGACAGCCTTTGTTCGGTTTAGGTTTTTACTCCAAAAGACTACACACTAATACTAAAAAATTCGGATTCTATATATAACATTACATATGCGACGGCGTCACCTTATGATTTGTGACGCCGTCGGGTCGCCGTCATTAGGGTTTCGTCTTCGCCACGTTAGTCTTGCGACGGCGTCACCTTGTGCTTGTGACGCCGTCCTCTTCAGCTTCTGACGCCGTCTGGATCAAATCTAGGTCGTCTGAGTTGCGACGGCCTATTATTTTAAAGCCTGACACCGTCACTTGAAAATAAGAATTTTGGCTTCTGTGTCGTCACAAAATGCTCCGACGACGTCGCAGTTAAGCAGTGACGCCGTCACCTTGTATTTCAGCAGCTTGAATGTCTCGATTCTTGACTTTGGCCAATTAATTTATAAGTTAGGGGTCATGAAGCATTGGTTTAAAACAGTCCACAACACATATAAGCCCCGCAAAAGTCATAACAAGCACGGAAATTACATACTAGCACCTCACATGGGGTGTTTGGATACTCACATCTCTCTCGAGTGTATATGAAATATAACAAGTTGGAAATGGAAGATAAACACTCATTAACCGGTCCTAGTACATAGATTACCATAGGCTTGAGAATAGATCAAACCTCCATCGCTTTGGCGTAAGCACCTAGGAAAGACTATCAAAGAGGTCTTTAAAGGGTTGCAATGTTAGGCTTACGGTAGGGAAACAAAGGGTTTGGTGGGATAGGCTATTTAGTGGTGTGATGAGTATGTAAATACTCATCATTTTTAGTCAAATCTGAACTGCAAAACGTTTAAAAATGCTCATAAATGCATCAAAATACTAAAAATATTCCAAAATTGCATTTTATATGTTTCAGATGCAAAATGTTTAAAATCTGATGAAAAATGAGCAAAATTTGCATAATTGGCAGTTTCAGTCCCCAAGTTTCTAAAATTGTCAAAAATAGTCCCTGAGTCCTAATTTCAAAAGAAAAATCACCAAAGGTCCTTTTTAAATCATAACTTTTCAAAATTAGTCCTTTGGTGAAAAATATCAAAAGTTTGAGAAAATTACAAGTTTGGTCCTCCAAGTTTAAAATTTGGCAAAATTAGTCCTTGGAAAATGGGAAAATTACAAGTTTGGTCCTTGCATTATTGAAACTTGTCACTTTTAGCCCTTGGAACAACTTTGCAAATTTGGCAGATCTGGTCCCTTAATTTTCAGAAATTGCAAAAAGGTCCTTGTGTTATTAATACCTTTTAAACCCATTTGGACCCTATCACAATGCATGTGACCCCTGCCATATACCTTTGGATCCTTTCCCTGTTTTGACCCCCCTGGCATTATTAACCACCAGTCAAACACTGGTCAACAAACACCCTACGCGCCTTTTCCTTCTTTCTTCACCCACCATGTCTGCAACACTTTTTCTGCAAACCCAACATCACTCCACCCCTACTCCACACTTTGTCTCCCCCCCTCCTCACCTACCTGCCAAATGCATTAAATGCATCCCTTCTCAACCCCAACTGCTAAATCACTTTTTCCCGCCAAAACCAATCAAGGGCCAAGATTCATCCAAGTGATCCAAAGGCCATAAACAGAGGTGGGGTTATCTCAGACCAAGAGAGAGAAGCAATTGGAACTATAAAAGAGAAGGAAGAGAGAAGATAGGGCAAGTAGTTAGTTTTATTTTTTTTTACCTTAATGTCGTTTTTTTATGAATGTTGTAGTTTATATCTAAATAATGTAGTTTCAGTTTCTATGAATCACATTTAAGTAAAACTTTCAGTGTAATGTGTTTTGAATTAGTAATTCCAAGTTCTATTATGAGTTTCAAATTTTAAGCTAACTGTTGCAAATTTCAGTTTACAAGTCTTATTCATAAGCTCTTAGAGGCGTATTTCTAAACTCAACTAAGCTTATATAAGCTATTTACAGCTTTTTGTAAGCTTAAAAATCATTTTCAAACAAGTTTGTGAAGTGGTCAACTAAAGTCAACTGTGAAGGGCAATTGTGATGCAAGTGGTTTGGACATGGAATGGGGTGAAGCAGAGGTTGGTTTGGGTTGTATTAGATTGGATTAGCATAGGATTGGGTTTTGATTTTAGCCTGCAACACAGCTGGACTCCTGTGAGTTATTATCTCATTTTCAGTTTTCAAGTCATCTTGCATATTTTGTTTGTACTTAGTCATAAACTGTTTAGGTTTGTTTAATTAGTTGTTTTTAGGTCTAGTAAACTTAATTTGATCAAATATAGCAAGGTAGTTCAGTAGCTTAGGTCATTTAAATTGCTTATCAGATCATTAAGAGGTGTTTGGATCAGCTTGTTACTCTGCATTGGAGGTGGGTTCAGTGGTTAATGCTTGTGGTGTTATGATTGTTTAGATGTATTTAACTCATTCAAGTCTTAAAAACTGCACCTGCAACTGTTAAAGTCAAAATTGCTTATTAACTGTGTTAACAGCTTATCTGTTGTGTTTTTTAGAAATCAAATCATTTGTTTTGTGTTCCAAATTCATAGGTCTAGCTTGTTTCAGTTTTATTTCATCACATTAAATCTATTTCAGTCCAAAAATTGGCTTCAAAACTCATTTAAGTCAACTTTTCCATTTTTATGTCAAAAGTCAAATTGAAAATCTCAGTTTTGGCCAAGCTAGAAGGATTTTTTGTGAACTCATTTCTGAGCCAATCCAAATGAAACTTGTGTTTTTTAAAAGTCCTACTGGTCTAATTTCCTATCTCCATTTTATTACATTTTTGTGAATTTTATAGAAGCTTCATTTGAGCTTGTCAAAAATGGACTCAATGCCCTGTGCAGGGCACTGAGCCTGCACATGGATTTTGCAGGTTTTGCAGAGCTTGTGCAGAGTTCATTTGAGCTCACCTAGGTCTGATATTTGGTTTATAAGGTCTTAGCCAGGTCTAGTTTAGGTTGCTACTCTTGTTCTTGAAGTCTTAGCTTATTTGGTGGCTTATATTCTAGCTCAAAGTAGCCCCCCTAGAATCTGTTTTAGCTTAAAAGTTCATATCATCCAAATCTGTTGTAATTGCAAATCAATGGTTTAGGCTTGTTGATTCTTGTTGCATTTTGGTTATTTTAGCTTATTCATGCTTCTGTTTCAGTTTGGTGGTCTTTGATACTTCTTAGCTTATTCAAGTGCTTATTTCAATAAGCACTTGGTAATCAGTTTCAATTTCTTGCACATAACCCCTTGTTTTTCCATTTTTCCTAGATTCCTCACTTTATTTTAAGCTTATCTTGAAATTTTCAGATTTTTCCTAGCTTGTTTGCTATTTTTCTTAATTTAAATTAGTTTTTAAGCATTTTTAATTAGCTTTAAATACAAATAAGTAAGAAAAGTTTCAAAAAATTAATTTTTCATTTTTCTTAAGTTAAGATAAATATAAAAAGACAAAAAAATATTTTTCTAGATTTTTCTTAGTTAAATTTGTATTTTTAAGTAATTTAATTAGTTTTAAATAGTTTTTAATTCCTAGAAAATAGAAAAATAATCAGAAAAATACAAAAATAGTTTTGAAAATTCTCTTTTGATATTTTAGATTTTCCTAAGTCTTGATTTTATTTTTCAAGCCTTATTTCCTATTTTCTTGTGTTTTAGGTTATTATTTAATAGTTAAAAATAGTTTTTAATTAATAATAATTAGATAATTAGTTATAAAAATAATTTACTTTTTCTCAATATTTTCTTTTATCATTAGGTTTGTAAAAATATCATTTTCATATTTTTAGGTTTAATATTGTGTAAGTTTCATGTTTTCATTTGTACGTAACGTAGTTTTTAATTCCAGTTTTATAAAAACATAAAAACAAAAACATCATTTTAAATATAGTGATAGCGTTTATTTAATAGTTTTTATCTTTTTAATTTCCTTTAATTTGCATTTAAGCCGTTATAATTTGTTGGTTTTTCCTGTAGTTATAATATCATTCAAATCCCTTTTCCCGTTCAAATCTCTCGATCACTATACGTTAGGTGATCCATTGCACAGCTCGCTGGGACATAACGACCCGGGGAAACACTATACTCCCCAGATCTTCATTGCATTCGTGCTTGAGCAGTTTTAAGCTGATTACGGTCTGCCATTCACAAGTGGCAGGCTTGAGTGATTTAGCTTGACTGTTTGGCACGCATCAAAGTTTTGGCGCCGCTGCCGGGGAGCTGTGCTGATAATCTTACGTCTAGTAGATTAGTGATTTGAATATTCAGTCCTTGTTTATACCATCTGTATGTGTTTATATTTTCTTTTAAAAATCAAAAACCCAAAAAGATTTTCATTCTTTGTTTTTACAAAATGTTTATCCAAAAATCCAAAAATATCCATCTTTACCCTCTCACATCTTTGATTCTTCATCCCTACCCCTCTGTAAACCTTTGATTCTTTCTATGTCTTATCATCACCCTCTTGGTTGTCAATGGTGTGGTGGTCCTTATAATGGTGGCAATTGCCCCAGTTGTGGCAAGGTGGAGTCAGGAAACGGGTCTGTCTATAACCAAGATCCCTATTCTTACCATAACACAACTGATTTGTTCCATCAGCTACCACACTGTGAGACTCAGCAGTTTTACTGTTGTGAGTACTGTGGTGGTTCACACTCCAGTTCTGATTGTCAATCGGGAAACACGCTTGTCTATGAGCAGGTTCCTGATAACAATTATGACTACAACACATATGACTCACAGCCACATCAGTTTTACTGTTGTGAGTATTGTGGAGGTCCTCACTTTAGCTCTGATTGTCAAACAAGGAATCCATTTCCTTGTAACAATTACGACTCTTCGTATCATGACCAACCTCTACAGTACCAAATGAATCAGGCACCACCTCAGCCTGATCCACTTCCTCAAAATCTTCTCCTTGATCTTTTGGATTTAGTGAAAGATTTGAAGGAATGTAAACATTCCCAAGATAATCCAAAATCCATGGAAGAATTGTTAGCTGAAGAGCAGGCTGCTAAATTAAATTCCAAAATTGCGTTTGAAAAATCTATTATGGAATCAATTGCAAAAGAAAGAGCAGCCAGATCTAGCTCTCAATTTCGTTTCATTCCTGATGACAGTGATGATGAGGATACACTTGATATCCTTCAATTTTATAGAAATTCATCAAGTTCATCAGTTGATATCCCAGCAGTTGAGATTACATCTCATACAACTGCTATCACACCCAAAGCTCCCACTCACTCTCTGAACATGGGGGACGAGCATCTTGACACTGTTCCTGAAAAGGAATCGGACAAATTCATAAAGTCTAGTGTTGAGGACCTTGTCCCAATCCCGAGAGAGTCACAGGGAACTTTTGACCATATGTGTGATTCTCTTTCCCCTCTTGAGTGTTCAAATGATCATTTGGAAACGTTTTCCGATTTTAGCGACGATTGTGCTTCCTTTGGAAACATCGAGTACGTTGAGGCATCACTTCCACAATCTGATGCTGATCATCTTCTTGAGGAGTTCTCCGGTGAACTCACTCACATCAATCCACTATTTGATTTCGAAGCCGATCTGGGAGAGACTGAAAGTCTCATTGATAATGATCGTTCAATCACTTCTTAACCCAACAGTCAAATAGAGAATGTTGATCACTTTGTTCCCGAAACATTCAAAGCTACTTTCACCAATCCTCTATTTGAATTCGACTCTGAATTCACTTCAATTTCTGAGAATCCACTCTTTGATACTCAGATTGAGGATAGTGACGAGCCCATAATGGAACAAGAGTTCACAATTTCACTTCATGTGAATGATTCTCTTCATGAAGAGTTCTCCGGTGAACTCTCTCATGATATATCTCCTCCGGAACATGATCATTTCTATTTTGATCTTGAGGATGATATTAGTTCGGAGGAAGGTGTACTCTATCATATGAGTATGCTTATTAATGATACTACCCTCACCCTTCCTCCCGATATGTCTACATTTGAGGATGAAGAATGGATCTTGATTGTTATCAAAATCTTTCTTCCTTTCCTCAAATATCTTGTGATTTCTCTTCATCTTCACTCCTTCGGGAATGAAGACACTATTTTTGACCCCGGCATTTCCATATATCATTTTTGAGTCGGTTCTATGTATATCTCATCGGTGTGGAACTTTCACGTGCTTCAAATGTTTGTCCAAACATCTTGAATGAAAGTCCGATGGAGATTGTTTCTTCCACTTTGCTTCCCCATGAACAAATGAATTCGGGGTCGAGTCAAGCTAGCGACTCGGTAATCAAAAACAGTAGCTAAACATGGGTTTTCACCCATGTGTTCCACCCTAGTGTGGGGGAGTTACCCCACATATTATATATATATAAGTTTCTCCAAAAAAAAAAAAAAAAAAAAAAAAAAAAAAAAAAAAAAATCTTCTTTCTAAATAATGGCCGTAGTATTTCCCTTTTACGTTCTTTGTTTCGGCATAACCGCCGGTACTTTGAATATTGAGGGCAATATTCATTTCTAAGTGTGGGGGGGAATTCTCACGAATTTTATCATGTAATTATCCCGCCTAATTCCCCCGTTTTTGGCCAAAATTTTTTTTAGAGTAAGTGTTTTTCACTTACTCAATTGGTTATCAGTCCGCCTTGTCTAAATAACAAAAGGATTGGCTAATCCAGGAGCAAACGGCTCTTGGTAAAGATATATCAAATCCGTTGACGGCTTGCAATTTGCCCAAAATTGTATGGTATTCAGCTCACCATATCCTAAAAAGTGAAGAGTTGGCTAGCCAGCAAGTTTATGGCTTGTGGTAAAGGCAGTGGAAAAACCATAATTGGTAATCAGCTCACCAAAGATAATATTCATAATTTATCTAAGAGTTGGCTAGTCCAGAAGCAAACGGCTTCTGGTAAAGACAAATCAAATCCGTTGGAAGCTGGTGGTTTGCTCAAAATCACATGGTTATCAGTGTACCATGGTTCTTACTTGAACTGAAACATTTGGCTACTCCAGAAGTAATGGCTTTTGGTAAAGAGTTTCAAATCCATTATGTTTTCTCAAAAGATTGCTAGGGACTAGCAATAGTTTAGTGTGGGGGATTGATGAGTATGTAAATACTCATCATTTTTAGTCAAATCTGAACTGCAAAACGTTTAAAAATGCTCAGAAATGCATCAAAATACTGAAAATATTCCAAAATTGCATTTTATATGTTTCAGATGCAAAATGTTTAAAATCTGATAAAAAATGAGCAAAATTTGCATAATTGGCAGTTTCAGTCCCCCAAATTTCTAAAATTGTCAAAAATAGTCCCTGAATCCTAATTTCAAAAGAAAAATCACCAAAGGTCCTTTTTAAATAATAACTTGTCAAAATTAGTCCTTTGGTGAAAAATATCAAAAGTTTGAGCAAATTACAAGTTTGGTCCTCCAAGTTTAAAATTTGGCAAAATTAGTCCTTGGAAAATGGGAAAATTACAAGTTTTGTCCTTGCATTATTGAAACTTGTCACTTTTAGCCCTTGGAACAACTTTGCAAATTTGGCAGATCTGGTCCCTTAATTTTCAGAAATTGCAAAAAGGTCCTTGTGTTATTAATACCTTTTAAACCCATTTGGACCCTATCACAATGCATGTGACCCCTGCCTTATACCTTTGGACCCTTTCCCTGTTTTGACCCCCCTGGCATTATTAACCACCAGTCAAACACTGGTCAACAAACACCCTACGCGCCTTTTCCTCCTTTCTTCACCTACCATGTCTGCAACACTTTTTCTGCAAACCCAACATCACTCCACCCCTACTCCACACTTTGTCTCCCCCCTCCTCACCTACCTGCCAAATGCATTAAATGCATCCCTTCTCAACCCCAACTGCTAAATCACTTTTTCCCGCCAAAACCAATCATGGGCCAAGATTCATCCAAGTGATCCAAAGGCCGTAAACAGAGGTGGGGTTATCTCAGACCAAGAGAGAGAAGCAATTGGAACTATAAAAGAGAAGGAAGAGAGAAGATATGGCAAGTAGTTAATTTTATTTTTTTTACCTTAATGTCGTTTTTTTTATGAATGTTGTAGTTTATATCTAAATAATGTAGTTTCAGTTTCTATGAATCACATTTAAGTAAAACTTTCAGTGTAATGTGTTTTGAATTAGTAATTCCAAGTTCTATTATGAGTTTCAAATTTTAAGCTAACTGTTGCAAATTTCAGTTTACAAGTCTTATGCATAAGCTCTTAGAGGCTTATTTCTAAACTCAACTAAGCTTATATAAGCTATTTACAGCTTTTTGTAAGCTTAAAAATCATTTTCAAACAAGTTTGTGAAGTGGTCAACTAAAGTCAACTGTGAAGGGCAATTGTGATTCAAGTGGTTTGTACATGGAATGGGGTGAAGCAGAGGTTGGTTTGGGTTGTATTAGATTGGATTAGCATAGGATTGGGTTTTGATTTTAGCCTGCAACACAGCTGGACTCCTGTGAGTTATTATCTCATTTTCAGTTTTCCAGTCATCTTGCATATTTTGTTTGTACTTAGTCATAAACTGTTTAGGTTTGTTTAATTAGTTGTTTTTAGGTCTAGTAAACTTAATTTGATCAAATATAGCAAGGTAGTTCAGTAACTTAGGTCATTTAAATTGCTTATCAGATCATTAAGAGGTGTTTGGATCAGCTTGTTACTCTGCATTGGAGGTGGGTTCAGTGGTTAATGCTTGTGGTGTTATGATTGTTTAGCTGTATTTAACTCATTCAAGTCTTAAAAACTGCACCTGCAACTGTTAAAGTCAAAATTGCTTATTAACTGTGTTAACAGCTTATCTGTTGTGTTTTTTAGAAATCAAATCATTTGTTTTGTGTTCCAAATTCATAGGTATAGCTTGTTTCAGTTTTATTTCATCACATTAAATCTATTTCAGTCCAAAAATTGGCTTCAAAACTCATTTAAGTCAACTTTTCCATTTTTATGTCAAAAGTCAAATTGAAAATCTCAGTTTTGGCCAAGCTAGAAGTATTTTTTGTGAACTCATTTCTGAGCCAATCTAAATGAAACTTGTGGTTTTTAAAAGTCCTACTGGTCTAATTTCTTATCTCCATTTTATTACATTTTTGTGAATTTTATAGAAGCTTCATTTGAGCTTGTCAAAAATGGACTCAATGCCCTGTGCAGGGCACTGAGCCTGCACAGGGATTTTGCAGGTTTTGCAGAGCTTGTGCAGAGTTCATTTGAGCTCACCTAGGTCTGATATTTGGTTTATAAGGTCTTAGCCAGGTCTAGTTTAGGTTGCCACTCTTGTTCTTGAAGTCTTAGCTTATTTGGTGGCTTATATTCTAGCTCAAAGTAGCCCCCCTAGAATCTGTTTTAGCTTAAAAGTTCATATCATCCAAATCTGTTGTAATTGCAAATCAATGGTTTAGGCTTGTTGATTCTTGTTTCATTTTGGTTATTTTAGCTTATTCGTGCTTCTGTTTCAGTTTGGTGGTCTTTGATACTTCTTAGCTTATTCAAGTGCTTATTTCAATAAGCACTTGGTCATCAGTTTCAATTTATTGCACATGACCCCTTGTTTTTCCATTTTTCCTAGATTCCTCACTTTATTTTAAGCTTATCTTGAAATTTTCAGATTTTTCCTAGCTTGTTTGCTATTTTTCTTAATTTAAATTAGTTTTTAAGCATTTTTAATTAGCTTTAAATACAAATAAGTAAGAAAAGTTTCAAAAAATTAATTTTTCATTTTTCTTAAGTTAAGATAAATTTAAAAAGACAAAAAAATATTTTTCTAGATTTTTCTTAGTTAAATTTGTATTTTTAAGTAATTTAATTAGTTTTAAATAGTTTTTAATTCCTAGAAAATAGAAAAATAATCAGAAAAATACAAAAATAGTTTTGAAAATTCTCTTTTGATATTTTAGATTTTTCTAAGTCTTGATTTTATTTTTCAAGCCTTATTTCCTATTTTCTTGTGTTTTAGGTTATTATTTAATAGTTAAAAATAGTTTTTAATTAATAATAATTAGATAATTAGTTATAAAAATAATTTTCTTTTTCTCAATATTTTCTTTTATCATTAGGTTTGTAAAAATATCATTTTCATATTTTTTGGTTTAATATTGTGTAAGTTTCACGTTTTCATTTGTACGTAACGTAGTTTTTAATTCCAGTTTTATAAAAACATAAAAACAAAAACATCATTTTAAATATAGTGATAGCGTTTATTTAATAGTTTTTATCTTTTTAATTTCCTTTAATTTGCATTTAAGCCGTTATAATTTGTTGGCTTTTCCTGTTGTTATAATATCATTCAAATCCCTTTTCCCGTTCAAATCTCTCGATCACTATACGTTAGGTGATCCATTGCACAGCTCGCTGGGACATAACGACCCGGGGAAACACTATACTCCCCAGATCTTCATTGCATTCGTGCTTGAGCAGTTTTAAGCTGATTACGGTCTGCCATTCACAAGTGGCAGGCTTGAGTGATTTAGCTTGACTGTTTGGCACGCATCATGGTGGTAAGTCAAAAATCTCTTATGTTACAAGCATACGAAGAATGGCGTTGCTAAGCCAATACTCGACACTCTAAACTCTAGATAACTGAAACAAACAAACATAAATTTAAAGGATAGATGTAGGATGGTAGCCCGTATGTTTATTTTTAATTTTTTTTTAACACTCTATTTTTTTTTTCTTTTCTCTTTTTCTATTTTTTTTTCGATTTTTTTTCATACACTTTTACTCTACCATCCTCTACGGTAACATCAAAATGATAGGGATTTATAGGCACATCCCTACACTTGAGTTTTTATTACTCTAACACTAATTTGACCCGAATTGAAAAGATCAAAACACTTGGGGCACGTTATTACGCAAATAAGGGAATTTAACGTTCCCTTCCAGTCATTTCATAAACTTTAACTTTTTCCCATGAGTCCCAATCGTCCCAAAACTGTATACAAAAGATATGACTCGACTTAGAACTCATGCAAGCAACTAGATAATTGAACTAAGGGTTTAGGGTGATAACAATAATGCACTAAAAGTGAGTGCATACAAGGTAGGCTAAGGCGATTTGGGTGTATATTTGGGGGTGGGGTGTAAACAATGCTCTTCATTGATATTATGGAAAAACCGAAACATCACGAGAACCGCGAAAAAGATAGGCTCTGAGGGGTTAACTAGGGGTATCGTGTACTAAAAATGAGTACAACGCAAAGGTGTGGGGGAATTACTCAACCGATGTGGAAGAAGTAATTATATTACGGGTATCAAACAAGGGTTATCCTAATGCCTCTTATCATTTAGTTATTCCTAACTACACAAGTGTAGTCTCACTAGCGATCTCGGGATGCATCACAAAACAAGTTCTAGAATCTATTATACTACCGGTTCACACTCTAAGCATTAAAGATGAATGCTTTAATTCCTACTAATCTAAGGGTGATCCTCACATTTTGGGTGGAATTTAGGTGGTAAAGGGTTTTTTGTGCTAGTCATATAATTTCCTATCCGTGAGACGCTTTTGTTAAGACTAATGGCCCACTCCTATATTTCATGAAAAATTTTAAAATTGGTGCCAAAATTACCCTAACCGACATTTTCTCATGGTTTATTACACAAATACAAATGGACAAAGCAAATAATCAAGGATAAGCATAGTTTCAAAGTTCCCGTTTTATTTTCCCTCCCTACACTTAAACTGAACATTGTCCCCAATGTTCCCCGAAAGTATCAAAGTTATGATAATGGAAGGTAATTAAAAACGAAAGAAACTAGTACTCCCCTGATTAGCTCGGTAGGATCCGTGTGTGAAGTAGTGGTTAAATCCTTTCCAAGAAAAATGTATGCGTGAAAAGCTCCTTCCAATCTTTTGTTTCTTCTTCTTGATAAATAAAACCTGCACATACGAAGAAAACAAACGAAACCTTCGCGTAAAAACGGCGGTAATAATATATATAAGACTCTACTAAACTAGGATATAATGCTTGTGGAATGGATGTTTACAGAATTTCTGGAAAATTAAGACCTGGAAAATTCCAAAATTTTATAGTTAGCTCAGAAAATGAGAAAAAAGTAATCTGTTGTTTTTACTCTTTCCTGACGCCTTCAGGTTATCCTGACAAAAACTGGTCTGCGATTTTCTGGAAAAAATTCTGGAAAATTTACATCTTTAGAATCTGGAAAAATTTCTGCAAAACATCCATTATGACTCGATACAAGCATTTGACTCGAACAAACACACATATATATCTTTTAATTAATTGCTATTCTCATGTTTACGTTTCTTTGAAAACGTGTGCAATCCTCCCTACACTTATCCTTTATGTAAAATACCTTTATATGCAATTAAGACAAGGTTAAAAACAAAATAAAGCATTTTTACAAATTTAAACATGAGAATAAGTAATCAATAAAAGATATATGACACAAACAAGCAAACAATTAAGCATGGGTTGCCTCCCACGAAGCGCTTTTCTTTATTTAAGAGTCTTGTAGCTAGACTCGTAGTCGTGCTCCTACGTAACTTCATTACCGTCACCTCCTTCCTTCGCTTTCCCTTCGTCGAAAGGGCGCAGACGTTGTATGCTTACCGTGGATTCCTTGCCAACGTCGTCTATTATGGTGACGGTTTTATCCTCTAGATTGGTTCCCTTAACTGTAAAAGGCCTAAACCATCTTGGTTTGTTTCTACCTTGTAATGCCCTTATCCGTGATTTGTACAGAAGTACTTTTTATTCCTTAAGAAATTCTTTAGGGTTCCTTTGTGCCTTTGGTATCGAGGTGGGATTATTTCCTAACTTCTTATCGGGCTTCCACAATGTTGCATACAATCCTTGAACCATAAAATCCCTAAGCCCTTTTTCCCAATCATTCATTTTCTTCTCAGCTATATTGTTAGGGGCTTGTGGTTTTTCACCCGTAATCATCTCCATGATCTTAAGAGGATATCTTGGAACGATGGGTATTCTAGCGTACCCTTTTCCGCTTTTAAGTATCATGATGCCCTCCCCGCATTTGATGGTGGCCTTGGCGGTGGCCAGAAATGGTGTCCCAAGAATTAGTGGCATGTTTCTATCTTCCTCAACATCTATGATCACGAAATCCACCGGATAAACGATATTAGCCACCTCTATTAGAATATCCACTGCGATTCCTATGGGGTAGACATAGGTGTGATTAGCTAAGGAAAGTCTAAGATCGGTCTTGGCTGGCTTCTCCTTAGTCAACCTATTATAAATTGATAATGGCATTATGTTCACATCAGTCCCCTGATCAGCTAAGGCATTTATATTATCAATATCACCTATGCTACATGGTATCACGAAGTTCCCTGTGGTGTCTCGTTTTTTCGTTAATGGTTTTTTTAGAACTAACTTATACAGAGGTCCCATAGGCAGGGCGTCATACTCATCTTCTGTTATTTTTCCTTCAAGGGCTTCCCTAAGAACCTCATTGTACCTAAAGTTGTTTACTTGGTTTGCAATGGTCTTTCTGTTAATTTCGTGCTTAAGGTAGTACTCAATGGTCTCAGGCTCATCATTAGGTTCAGGTTCCTCCCTCTTACTTTCCTCAGTTTTCCTCACCTCAACCTTTCCATCCTCAGGCATGATGGAAATGGCGTTAACAAACGAAGTGGGAGGACAATCGTTGCTTCTTATTAGTACCTTTTCGGGAACTTTTGTTTTGGTATATTCTTTTACCAGGTTCATCATTTCCGTCATTTTTGCATGCATTTCCTCTCTTTGCCTATAAACCTCCTCTTCAAATTTGGCTAATCTCTCCGTATGAGCTGTCATGTACTCCCTCATTTGTTCCTTAAAGCTTGGTGAGAGTGGTATTGGGGAAGTAGAGCGGAAGCGCCTTTCGGAATTGGGGTTTTGCTCACGACTTGGGGATTCCGAAAAAGGTGTTGGGTGGCTGGTGGAATTGGCGGAATTGACTGCTTCTCGAGGGATTTGTACGGAAGCTCTTTTATGCCTTTCCATAAGATAATCAATCCCTCTCTCAATAGCACTCATTTTCTCCTCGGTGATGTTGGAGGATTCAAGAGGAGTTGATATGGAATTAACCACGTTAACAGTGGTTTCAGGAGATTCATTCCAGTCTTCGTAGCTTTGATCAACAAGCTCTTCTATAATATCCCAAGATTTCTCTGCATTAAAGTCGCTGAGCCTTCCACCGGCGGCTTGATCAATGGATCGTCGAGTGATGAAATCGACATGGTCATAGAAGATTTGGATTTGAAGCCAAAGATCAATGCCATGATGGGGGAGTTTACGGAGTAGGTCCTCGATTCGAGTCCTGCTTTGTAGAGAGACTTACCTTGAAGTTGTTGAAACGTTAAGATATCTCGCCTAAGTTTAGTGGTTCTCCCCGGTGGGAAAAATTGAGCAAGGAAGCGAGAGGTGAGATCATCCCAACTTGAGATGGAGCCGACGGGAAATCGCTCAAGCCAATTACTAGCTTGGTCCCATAGAGAGAATTGGAAGAGACGCAGGCGCGTGGTCTCCCGAGTAGTAGCATCAAGGTCGATGGAATCGACAATTTTAAGGAAATCCCTTAGATGCTGATTAGGATCTTCAGAACGAAGTCCATGGTGTTTCTATAGCCTAGGTGGCTTGGTCTCGAGTATTCACCAAGAGTACGGGCTCTTGGCGGGTCATTTGGTGGTAGGTTGATGAATGGTGGTTGGTTATCACCTTCCATGATGAAAAGTGATGGGGTTACGAACAAAGGTCACGAAGAAGGGGGATAGACTAAGAGAAAGCTAAAAAATGAGAAAAATTTACTTGATAGGAATCAAGCAAAGAAACCTAAACGAGGTGGACTACTAACTAGCTATTCTATTCCCCGGCAGCGGCGGCCAAAAACTTGATAACGCTACACGCGTCGTTCGGGGTCAAAGGAACTTCCTTTTCTTCGAGCAAGTTTTATAACACCCTAGGCAGTGAACCTAATCGTTGTAGTGTAGTATTAGGGTAAGCCATGGGGTATTGATATCGTTCTCTTGGGGAATAGGAATGCTAGTGAGAAGTTACTACGCTAAGGTTGGGGTTGAGGAAGATTATTTTTTTATCTTTTTTATGTTTTTTTTGGAAATGGAAAGGTACGAATCTCGGGGTTTGGATTTGGGGGTTGGTATTTCTACCGATTACTCTACTTATCTAATTATCTAATCTAAGGTGTATGTAGTCTATGTCTAATTATTGTGTGCTCGTATGATAGTTTAAAGATGTGTTCACTTATGTTTTATTACTCCTTAATTATCTCCTATTGATGGTTGAATTGTCACTTCCTTATTCTTAATCGCGTTTTGTGTCTAAAGTCGTAGGGTATGCGTTTATCTCTAACTCTTTGAACTTACCAAAGGGTCTCATCTACAAAACATACTAGGGATTATAAACTCTAACTCTAAGGCCTCTTTGGATGGTTTAGCCTACAACCGCTCTAAGTGCTATAGCCTAAGGTTCACAAAGATTAATCAAGCATTAATTACACAACGAATGACCTATCGCATTACTAGATCATTAATCAATTAAGATAAGAGACAACCAATCAATATTTAATAATTAAGTTTCATATTCCCTAAGCAAACACACAAGTAAATTAGTCGGACATGGAGAACATGCAAGCATACACACAAATAATTGAAGACATAATTGAATTAATGAAGTAAAACACTTATCTTGATGTAAGTTAGGGTTTGGAACCCTAAAATACTGTACACGACAGCCTTGGTTCGGTTTAGGTTTTTACTCCAAAAGACTACACACTAATACTGAAAATTTCGGATTCTATATATAAGATTACATATGCGACGGCGTCACCTTATGATTTGTGACGCCGTCGGGTCGCCGTCATTAGGTTTTCGTCTTGGCCACGTTAGTCTTGCAACGGCGTCACCTTGTGCTTGTAACGCCATCCTCTTCAGCTTCTGACGCCGTCTGGATCAAATCTAGGCCGTCTGAGTTGCGACGGCCTATTATTTTAAAGCCTGACACCGTCACTTGAAAATAAGAATTTTGGCTTTTGTGTCGTCACAAAATGCTTCGACGGCGTCGCAGTTAAGCAGTGACGCCGTCACCTTGTATTTCAACAGCTTGAATGTCTCGATTCTTGACTTTGGCCATTTTCTTCGTACATCCGCGCCTTTTCGTCCAAATAAGTGCCATTACAGCAATTTGCCTTCAAGAGACCTAAAAAGTGAAAAGGAACGATAATAAGTAATAACGGATACAAAAGTGATCAAATAAGGGCTTAAACGACCCCTCAAAAAGGTACATTTTAAAACCTTATCAGAACACGTGCATTTGGATTGACTTCTCTGGTCAGACCTAAGGGCCTTTCCAACCCATGGTAATTATTTCTCACTGGTCAGACCTATGATTATTTTTACACGTTCATACTTGGTCGACTTATCTTGAGTTGGCTTGGTCAGACCTTGAACCCGAGGCATAAGATGAGAACTAAACATGCTTTTGACATTATTACTTGATACTAATGCCTTAAACAGTCTCATAAATCTAAGAGTTGGATTTTGCAATTAACGCTCGTCGCTTACCTCTTGTCTTATTTTTTACGCACTGGTCAGACCTATAGTAATTAAGTGGGGTTTCAAGATGGATCTTAGTCTTAATAAGTATTTAATTGGGTAGTTAATTCTTTTAAGAATGTGATTATCGAAAATACTAGAATTGAACTTTTTATATTCTGATTAATTGTGTTATTGCAACATAATTCGTAAACACATTTGTTTTTATTTCAAAGACAAACTTAGTCTCTTTTCCTAGTAAGAAGAGTGAGACATATACCTATCTTTTCTCCTTAGTTGACAAACTAAGATAGGATTACAAGAAAAACTCATTTATGATCTTTCATTACCTTTTTGTGGTCTAGAGTTAATTGAAAGATAGAATATTTTGTGTAACTGGAAACATTGTGTTTAGAGCTACCAAAATAAATAACATCCTGCACTTGTCACGATGTATGAGTTTAAACCGCAAAGAGTAAAGAATTTTCACACACCCTTTATTAAAAACAACCAATTAAAACATCCTTTATTAAAAAGTACAATAAAATTTTCACAATGTACAATTTAAACAAGTTACAAAATAATCCAAAATATAAAATAATTAAACACACTAATTAATATTATTTTTAAAACATCCTAAAATGAACATGTTATTATACATATTATACAAATTAATAAAACACAAAAAGCTTCATACAAGGTAACAAGTTGATAGTATATATAGTTTTGAAAATCGGACCGGACCAAATGGTTCAACCAGGAACCGGTGTTACCACCGGTTCGGCTAACCAATAAAAGCCATCCGAAAACGAACCAGAGAGGACCCGTTGAAACATATACAAACTGGTGGAATTAGGTCTCATCGATATCTATTTATCCGGTTAATCGTCACAGGGTACCCGCCGCTGAAACGTGTTGTTACCATGCTATACTATATATAAAGAAAAAACCAAAAAGTAAAAAGTGAAAAGTTGAAACTAAAAAGAGAAATGTTGAAAACATATATTTTAAAACGAAACTATTAATAAACATCGAAAACCGGGTTGACTCGTGACGCTTCAAACCCGGCGGGTTGATCCGGTTAAATTTGACCCGTTTTCGACCCCACCCATCGGGTTGATTCGGTTTAAATCAACCCGTTTTTCAACCGAAACGGTTCAACTGGTTGAACAACTCAGGTCGAACCGGGTTTCAAAACATTATGTTTAATCCCCAAATTTTCAAACTTTTATTATTTTTCGTTTATAACCCATAAAAATTTTTTTATCACTAAACGATCTTTCATTATAAAATCTCGTTACTATGCACGTGTACTCGTCTAGTTTGTGTGTGTGTATATATATATATATATATATATATATATATATATATATATATATATATATATATATATATATATATGTATATATATATATATATATATATATATATATATATATATATATATGTATATATACATATATATATATATACACACACACACACACACACAAAGCTCATGGGCGTTTGGTGAGACTCCTTCAAGCCAAACTGAAGCCCCAGGAGCTAGTAAATGTGCCAAATCTTTTAAAAATATGCCCATTTAGCTTATCTTTTTGCTTTTTGGTACATTTTTCCACCTCTAACTATAGCCATTACTAGGTGATTCAGTGAGAACACGTCAAGTTATCTTACACAAGCTAGCCACTTGTGAATGACTAACCGTAAGAAACTTAAAACGGTTCAGACACTGATTTGCTGATAATGAAGGCTTAAAGGTGGTGTGTATGGATGAAATAGTATAATAATATCAATATCAAAATAAACGCGAGAATTGAATCGAAAACCTTTTAGGAAAAAGGTTAGTCAATCAAATCCCGTGAGTGAGATATGTGATACCGGATAAGGATATCCGGGTCGTTTCCCAACGAGGTGTGAATTGAGAATGTCGTTTGAGGTTTGTTATTAAAATGCTCGATGTTACGGGTTTTTGTTTTTGATTACGTTTTCTACAAATTAACTAAAGGGAAAGTAATTAAGGCTACGGGAACAAAATAAATGATTAAATAACTACTACTAAGCATACGGAACAATAAAATTAAGTTACACTAAGTCCTAGAGTGATAATATGCAAAAACGTGAAAACCCGGGCTAATCCCGAGCCTCAAAAAGTTAAAATGATGCAATTTAAGGCCTAAGGATGTGAAACTAATTTTCCTACGTTCTAAACGACTAAAAATAATTTTAGGAAAAAGCCGGGTATTTTTTCGACTTATAAATTATTTATTATGAATTAAAATCTAATTTAATCTAATTTAATTATAAAAAATACTAAACTATTTTGGAAAAATCTGAAAATTTCACAGAAAATACTTTAAACCTAACTGATTGTAAGAAAAATAAAAAAGATGGGCACTGCTTTTGGAAATAAGCTACTAAAAAGCTAAATAAGCTACTAACTTAAAAACTGAGTTTGTATATAAATAACTAAGTGTGCAAGATTTAAACGAAATAAGACCCTAGGGCAGATGGTGTTTGGTGGTTGTGTTGGGTGTTTGAGCAAAAGGTCCCAGGTTCGAATCCTGTGGAACCTTTTTGCAAAACAATTTTTTTTTTAACTTTTTCTTTTAAAACTTGTAAATAAGATGAAAGTGAAGCTTTTTTGTAAAAACACTTTTTACCAAACCTTGGAAATAAGCAGTTGGAGACTGCTTATTTTATTCCCAACAGTTAAGAAAAGAAAAATGGGCACTTGTCTTCACAGATTTTAAGCAATCAACAGTGAATAAGCACTTGAAAAATGGGAGCAAGCTAATTAGTACTAAGTTTAATAAGCTATGAAAACTCAGAAGCTAATGGGATAAGCAGATAAGCACAAGAAGAAAAAGGAGCATAAGCAGTTTGGGGAATGAGAAGCAGTCTTGGAAATCCTAAGTTAACAATGGAAACTGAGCATGTAAGATAACAAGCTATAATAAGCACTAAGACAAGCTAAATCTAACAAAACTAATCTATGTATACCTAATAAGCACTAAGCCACCTAGAATAAGCAAAGGGGATTAACTAAAAAGCATGCAATAAGCTGGAACCAAGGCTGCTGCAAGGGGACAGGAACAGTCCTACAGGGGGTGTTTTGAGCTTATAAATAAGCTATAATAAGCTGTTGGAAAAATAAACAAAAATCACTTATGACTTGACAACCTAGCCTAGATTGAGCATACCAATTTTCAGACTCTAAATCTAAGTAATAAGCAAATTAAAAATCTAAGAAGGGAGTGGGTGGGGGCACCTAGGCTGCAAAAACAGAAACTGATATGGGTAAACAACAGATTTTTGAGCGCAAATTAACTAAGCTAAAATAATACCTAGTGCAAATAAACTAAGGAAATATAAAGATGGGTATGTGGAGATATAAGAGAAACTATTTTGAAGAAGTTTTTGACCAAAAAATCAAGCTACAACAACCTTGCAAACAGCAGTGGAGGCTGCTGTTGCAACAGTTGGTGTAAAGACCTTTTTTTTTCTTTTGCCTTTCCAACTAAAACTCGTTTAACCCATTTTACTTCTTTTAAAACTACTTTAAAACTTTAAAACCACTTTGACTTACAAATTCAAAGTGGGTGAAAATATGTTTTGACCCAAATGAGAGCCAAAACCAAACACCCTTTTATGAGGTAAACAGTTATGAAATCTGATTTTTAGAAGCTAAAACCTGGAAAAAACTTTTTTTTGACATAACTAAACACTATCTTATACTAACTTATAAAAGATTAGTTTGGTGAAGAACTAAGCTCTTAATTTATAAGAGCTTATAGTGGCTTTTTGGACAGAAATACAAAACTGAGAACAGACTTTAAACTAAAAATAACTTTTTCATTAAATAAAAATTGAATTACAATACTGAATAAAGACTAGAAAACTAGAAAACTATTTTAAAAACTAAGACCTACTGCTTTTCAAAGGCTACAATAAGCTCTATTTATACTACTGTAATGGGTCTTCAAGTGAGAGCTTGTGTGCTTTTGATGTGAGACAATGAGCTTCTTGGATGCATTTTGTGTTTCTTTGCTTTAATCCTGTTCATCCATCTCAACTTGGAGCCCAAGGGCTTCATCTAAGCCGTCCATCTTCTTGATGTCCAATGAGGGTATGTTGGATTGCCAACATTGCAATAAGAGACCATGTGGGATGTGGGGTAAAGGTGAGCTGGGGACCAGAGAGTTGAGAGTGATGTGAGGAAGGAGACAAAGGGCTTTGGGCGCCAAAGGTTTTGGCGGGCATTTGGGTTTCTGGGTTTGGTTATGGTTTTATCAGTTTTGGGTAAAAGGTGGAAGAGGGGTTCAAAAAGATTGGAGGGGTCATAAGGTTTAATAACAATGGTTTAAAGTCTTAAATGGTTTTGAAAAAATAGAATTTGTGTTTTTCTGTTTTGGTTTTAAAACTTTTTTTTTTTTTTTTTTTTTTAGAGATAAATATTTTTAATAATAAAAATTGGTTTTAATAAAAATAATTGTTGTAAATGAAAATAATTGTTTTAAGTGAAAAACGTTTTCAGGGTAAAAGTGATAAATTGAGTTCGGGTAAAAGGTAAAATGGTGATTTGGATTTAGGGATAGGTTTTAAGTCTGATTCCCCAAGCTCACTCCCAAATGGTATCCCGGGCTCTAAAAATGTAGAAAATCATCTTCTGGCTTCGTCTGCAAAGCACGTTTTCCAATCCAAGCTCATTTCAGTCTGTTTTGGTCCTGTTTTCGATCCTTTGTACCTGAAACACATAAAAACACACTCCAAGGATATTTGTAGCATAATTGGTTATATTTTCGTGTTTTTAGACATTTTTGTGGGCTTAGATGGGTAAAAATGATGAGTGAATAAGCACTCATCAAATCCCCCACACTATCAATTGCTAGTCCCTAGCAATCCGATCATATGAAGTAATGAAAGGATCAAAATTACCAAGAATACCCCGTTTCGACTTTTTATTCAATACTAGGAATTTAAACTTGAACGTAAATAAATAACATGCTTGATTATCAAAACATGGCATCACGGAACGGGATTCACGCAAAATGGGTGTCTCCGGGGAATTGTAATCGTCATCCTCTTTTTTATACTCTCAAACCAAGCTTAAACTTATCGTGCAAATGTTTTTGTAAAATGCTAACACTACTTATACAAATAATCTATGTAAGTCGAGACTTAACTTTTTACTCCCGCAATTTATACAATTTAAGTGAGTGTGCTCATTTTCAAAAGTTTGATCATTAAAATCGACATTTGTTATGGCTATGATCCACTTACTAAAGTACTAACTCACCGAAAACGATGAAAGTCTAAGGTTCGAAAGAGCCTTTTCCATGTAACGGCTTTCTTCTCAGCTTGTCCTTTTAAGGAGGCTAGGTTTTCACCCTTGAGAATAGTACCGGAATCAGCGGGAATTCGATTCCAAAGATTTACGAAGCTACCGTTAAGTTAAAACTAAACCTAAATGGATTACAACCGACAATAATTTAAAAATTCGAGATTCAAAGGTGAGATCACTCCATGTTGCGACTTTCTTTTCAGCTTGTCCTTTTTAAGGAGGCTAGGTTTTCACCCTTGAGAATAGTATCGGAGCTTTCGGGATCTTTGAAATCAAGGATTTCCAAATTACCGTCAAACTTTTAGACAACTTTGACGAATACGAGTTCAACTTCCGATTTAAATTTAAGAAAAAGCAAGTTTCACACATTTATTCATAAGCAACATAGTGCTTTTATTCACGCAACTCATATTTTTCATTTTTCATTTTTCAACTTTTTTTCACTCTTCTTTTTTTTTTCTTTTTCACTTTTTTTTTTTTTTTTTTTCACTTCGCTTTTGACTTCGAACTATAAACTTGCAACTTTTGCATCATTCAAGCACTTTTACGATACTTTCATTTTGCAACATTATTCAGATTTGAAGAAAGTATGCTTTCTCGGAAATTTAAATAAAAAGTTGAACTCGGACTCTAAATCAATTTTTCTTAAAAACTTTTTATTGTAACAAGACTATTTGAATGTTCAAAAATTTGACAACGAGCACGTATTTTAGGTCCAATTAAGAGCTACTGGGAGAAAAAGCCATAGATTACTTATATAAGCTCTAAAGAGAACCAACTACTCCACGCTTAGCATTTTCATTTGCACAACGCATAAAACCTTAGCCTAAATGTTAAGAGAGCAGCTAGATCAACACTCTAGCAGAGTCGGGATTCCCCTTGTTCTAGCCGAATCAAGACTAAACTACCACTAATACCGAAGCATTAACGCTTTATTTTTGTGCAAAGCACTTCTTGTAAATGTAAATACTTGACTTAAAACGATAAAATTTTAAAATTTTGGTCAAAATGGGGGTGCTAGGGTACTAGAAGGTACATATGTGATCAAAATTCGCTAGAATTCCCCCCCACACTTAGAATTGAATATTGCCCTCAATATTCAAAGTACCGGCCGTAGCCGAAACTATAGAACGGAAAAAGGTAATACTACTAGCCAAGTGTGGAAGCGAAATCTTTTTTCACAAAAGGATTTGTAAAGATATCCCTAGATAATTGTTAGCAAAAAGATCGGATATTGGGCGGCTGAATCGAAAACAGGCGCATCAATCATCACGATCTACGGGAATCCTGAAAACAGAGAGCAAACACACAACAAGCAAACATCAGTGGGGGTTTTCCCCCACACTTAGTGTTAGAAAAGAGAAAGAAGATAGAAACATGGGTGGACACCCATGAAATGCTACTGTTTTTGTTAACCGAGTCGCTAGCTTGACTCGACCCCGAATTCATTGGTCCATGGGGGAGTAAGTGGAAGAGAAAATCTTCATCGGACTTTCATTCAAATGGTTTGGATAAACATTGAATGTGCTGAAAGTTCCACTCCGATGAGATATACGCGGCTCAAAAGAATGATGAATGCAGATGCCGGGGTCGAAAATGAAATCCTCATTTCTGAATGAGGTAACACGGGTGGGTTGGGTGGGCAAAATATTAGGCATGAGAACATAGTGTTCAAAGTCTTTGCCCACCACCTTAGAGATACAAGTACCCGTGTTGGGTTCAAAATCAAAGATGAATCCATCATCCGGAGGTTTAGCGGGAAGACGAGGGAATGATGGATCATCGAGAAGCACAGTCTTAGTCACAAATAACTCCATAGAGAAGAGGAGTTCATGGTTAGGTCGAAGAGTTTGAAACATCACATTGGGTAAAGTACTCATTTTATCAATTTGAGTTCTCTTAGAGTGAACTCACTTGGAAGGTATTATACCGGGTTTGAACACTTTATCCTCGGAGAGGCATGAATCGAAAGTGTCAACCACGGTAAAATCCTCAAGAGAAGGGGAGTCACTCTCGATTAAAAAAGAATGAAGAACATCTTGATCAACAAGTTCATCAATTGAAACTTTCAAGTTCTTCTCTTTTTTGGGAAAGAATGGATCATCAAAATTTTCCAAAGGATCATTGTTCAAATTTTCATTCTTAAATGGATTAGAGTCCGTGAGAGCGAGATCATCGGAGAACTCCTTCTTATCAATTGAAGGGTCAAGTGACGGATCTCCATACAACAAATACTCAAGTTCACGTAAGTCGGCTTCAAAGTCAAAGACTTCATTGTCAATTCCCGGTGGGAGAGGACCAAGGCGAGCGAGTTCATCGGCGAACTCCTCGAGAAGTAAATCAATAGCTGAATCCTCGGGCTCGGGCTTCGAAGGATTTTTGGTCAAAAGCTCAACTTCTTTAATTTCAATTTCTTCCGGAGGGAGTGAAGACAACGGGTCTTCATTTTCACTAAGTAATTGTTCAAGACGAACACGGTCTCCCTCCGGGTCAGATTCATCGTCATCAATTCCTGACGGAAAATAATAAGCTTCGATCTTTTCCAAATTCAAGTTACTTCCCTCAAACGGAGTGAGGGAAGGGGAAGAGTCGGAAATAATGAGGTCGGAAGTAGGAGTGGGATTGCCACTCGAAGAAGGTTCAACAAGATCGATACGATTAACCGAAAGCGGAGGTGGGACAAGTGGTGTGCTCTTAGAGCTAGCAATTTCCACCACTTTCGTTATGGTCTCCGGTTTCTTGGTAATCGTTTTAAGCTCAACACGTTTACTCGAAGATCTCTTAACCGTAAATCGTGAAAGACTTTGATCAATCCTAGATGAAGAATTTTGGATAACCGAAGGTTGGACGTTTTCGGTACTTCCGTTATTAGTGGGAAGCACCGGGTCCTTTGTCACCTTGGTTTCACGGCTTTCAACTTTATCAATACCACAAATGGTAGGCATAAATTTCAAATCTTGGTTAACATTGAAAGTTACGGCTTCTTTGTTTACCCTCAAAGTGATTTCCCCTTCATCAACATCGATCAATGCACGACCAGTTTTTAAGAAAGACCTCCCAAGGATGAGGGGCACTCGGGGATCGGCATCGAAATCGACAACAACAAAGTCAGTGGGGAAATCAAATTTTCCTACTTTCACACAGACATCCTCGGCTATACCTAACGGACGAGAATTTGTACGGTCGGCAAGCTCGAGGATCATACATGTAGGTGTGAGTGGGGGTAAGGAAAGCTTTTTCCACATGGAGTGTGGCATCAAGTTAATTCTCGCACCAAGATCGGCGAAAGCGGAGCATTGAACTAGTCCTTGAAAATCACACGGGATGAGGAACTTTCCGGGGTCTCCTAACTTTTCGGGAAGTTTTTTAAGGATAACCGCCGAACAATTCTCGTTCAAGGAAGTTTTAGCCAACTCGGAAAGTTTTTCTTTGTTGCCCAACAAGCTTTTGATCGTCGGACCAAACTTGGGCATTAGAAGGAGAGCCTCCGTGAAACTAATCTCTAAGTGCGTATCTTGAAAGATTTGGATAAGCTTCTCCGTTTGTTGATTAGTTTTGTCGCGGGCCTTTTGATCATTAAGCCTTGAAGGATAAGGAAGTGAAGGCTTAATCTTCGGAACATCGGGTTCCGGAATGAAAGTTTGGACAACCGGAGGTTGGACGTGTGCGGTACTTTGTGGGCTTGTAGAATGCACTTTGTCCTTTGTCACCTCGGTTTCTCGTGCTACTTCCCTCACCGGAGAGGGTGTAGGCATCGAGGGTCCATCATATGACTTACTACTTCGGGTGGCAATAGCATTCAACTCTCCCTTCGGGTTAGGAATCGTATTACTTGGAAGAGAACCGGAACCTGAGGGTTGAGAATAAGAAGTAGAAGGTTGATTGGCTTGAAAGAAACTAGCCATCATATTCCTCATTTCAGTCATCTGTTTGTTACTTGTTGCTTCAATTTCCTTTTTGAAATCCGTCCTCATGCCGTTAATTTGAGTTTGCAAACATTTAATGGTGTAATCGTAATTCTTCATGTAAGTTAGAAACTCGTTGTTCGGAGCAACTTGAGGAGGTGCTTGATAAGGTTGTTGAGGAGGAGGTGGTTGATATTGATGTTGAGGAGGAGGTGGTTGTTGGTAAACTTGAGGTGGAGGAGCTTGGTATTGTTGATTAACATTAGATCCTCGGTTCTGATTAGCATTGTGGTTACCATTGAAACGGTTTTGATTTTGGTTTTGGTGTTGAGGTTGGTTGAAACCGGGAGGTCCGAGATAATTGTTTGAACGGTAGCTAAGAAGATTTCGATCTCCTTGCGGTTGATTGTAGTTTCCCGTAGCAGCATAAACATTCTCATGTGCGTAGCTACCGACGGCTGGGCACTCGGAATAAGAATGTGGACCTCCGCAAGTCTCACAAGTCGGTTGAACCGCTTTCACTTGTTGATGTTGATTCTGATTATTCATCTGAGTAATCCGTAAGATATCGTCGATCTTTTTGTTTATGGCGGCTATTTCGAGAGAAGAAGACGTATTTGCTCGAGTCGATTCACCCCTTTCGGCGGTAGAATCCCAATAATTGTGATGGGCGGTCATGTTCTCAATAAGATCGTAGCATTCCTCGGGACGTCTTTTCATGAAAGTTCCACCGGCAGCAGCATTGATTGTGTCACGGTGTCTCAATGTCAAACCATTATAAAACGTATCAATTTGAGTGACAAGCAACATGTTATGATTCGGACATCGATCAATTGCAAGCTTATAACGTTCCCAAGCTTCAAACAAAGATTCGTTGGGATATTTTCGAAAATTACTGATATCGTTTCTCAACTTCGTCACCATCGACGGTGGAAAG
Source organism: Chrysanthemum seticuspe (assembly GCA_019973895.1). Lineage (NCBI taxonomy): Eukaryota > Viridiplantae > Streptophyta > Magnoliopsida > Asterales > Asteraceae > Chrysanthemum > Chrysanthemum seticuspe. The sequence continues at coordinate 206,583,119 of BPTQ01000009.1, read as the reverse complement.
TACTTTGCCAGAAACTTAGAAACCATTTCCTCGAAGGTATGAATCGAATTCTTCGGGAGTCGATCAAACCAAGAAGTAGCATGATGAGTCAAAGAGTATGGGAAGAGATAGAGACGAAGGGCGTCATCGGAGACCCCATTTTGTTTCATACTCTGAGTGGCGGTCAGAAATTTATCAAGATGCTTGTTAGCATCTTCATCTGGTAAACCATGAAATTGACAACTGTTTTTTACTTGTTCTATCATATGATGTTTCAAGCTAAAATCGGTAGCTTGAATATTAGTCGGTGCAATGGGTCCTCCCCTCCCGTACATTGTAGGTTGACATAGCTCCTCCATCGTTCGGAGATCGGGAGCTACATTTTGATTAACGGGAGGAGGATCGGGACCGGGGTTGGGTGGTACGTTGTTACCAGCCATATTACGTAACTCGGGTACGTTCTGATTCTGATTCTGAAGTCGTCTTGATTGAGAGCGAGTGCGCATGCACTTTAAAAACCAAGGCAATTAAAATGATACGGTATTCGAAAACAACAGTGAACTTAACCAATAATCCCAAGTGAATAAATCACCTCTATAAGACAAACGCACAAGCGAGCGGAGAAGCTTTTTTAGGTCAGCGCGAAGCTTATTAAAAACCCGCTTCTTTTCAGCCGCAATTTAATGTCAGACCGTCCTTATACCCACCACACAGTTTGTTTATCCGATAGAAATAAATCAATTCACAAGCGACACAAAGGCAAGTTTTTGATCTTTAGTTCGGGAACTTATTAATGATATCACCTCCGTTGAGAATGTTATATAATTGGTGTATTCTATTTTATTTAAAACAAAAGGGAAAATCTTTTTGTATTTTTATCTTTTATATATATATACAAAATAAAAAGGAAAATATTTTTTTACTTTTTTGATTTTTATAAAAACAATAACTTCACGAAGGAAGGATCTCGAGTCACTAATCGTCAAACCGTAACGATATTGTCGCGACACAACCTCCCCGGCAGCGGCGCCAAAATTTTGATTCAGTGCCAAAACACGTCAAGTTTACTCACACAAGCTAGCCACTTGTGAATGACTAACCGTAAGAAACTTAAAACGGTTCAGACACTGATTGTGTGTATGGTTAAGGGTGGTGTGTGGATGAAATAGTATAATAATATCAATATCAAAATAAACGCGAGAATTGTATCGAAAACCTTTTAGGAAAAAGGTTAGTCAATCAAATCCCGTGAGTGAGATATGTGATACCGGATAAGGATATCCGGGTCGTTTCCCAACGAGGTGTGAATTGAGAATGTCGTTTGAGGTTTGTTATTAAAATGCTCGATGTTACGGGTTTTTGTTTTTGATTACGTTTTCTACAAATTAACTAAAGGGAAAGTAATTAAGGCTACGGGAACAAAATAAATGATTAAATAACTACTACTAAGCATACGGAACAATAAAATTAAGTTACACTAAGTCCTAGAGTGATAATATGCAAAAACGTGAAAACCCGGGCTAATCCCGAGCCTCAAAAAGTTAAAATGATGCAATTTAAGGCCTAAGGATGTGAAACTAATTTTCCTACGTTCTAAACGACTAAAAATAATTTTAGGAAAAAGCCGGGTATTTTTTCGACTTATAAATTATTTATTATGAATTAAAATCTAATTTAATCTAATTTAATTATAAAAAATACTAAACTATTTTGAAAAAATCTGAAAATTTCACAGAAAATACTTTAAACCTAACTGATTGTAAGAAAAATAAAAAAGATGGGCACTGCTTTTGGAAATAAGCTACTAAAAAGCTAAATAAGCTACTAACTTAAAAACTGAGTTTGTATATAAATAACTAAGTGTGCAAGATTTAAACGAAATAAGACCCTAGGGCAGATGGTGTTTGGTGGTTGTGTTGGGTGTTTGAGCAAAAGGTCCCAGGTTCGAATCATGTGGAACCTTTTTGCAAAACAATTTTTTTTTTAACTTTTTCTTTTGAAACTTGTAAATAAGATGAAAGTGAAGCTTTTTTGTAAAAACACTTTTTACCAAACCTTGGAAATAAGCAGTTGGAGACTGCTTATTCCCAACAGTTAAGAAAAGAAAAATGGGCACTTGTCTTCACAGATTTTAAGCAATCAACAGTGAATAAGCACTTGAAAAATGGGAGCAAGCTAATTAGTACTAAGTTTAATAAGCTATGAAAACTCAGAAGCTAATGGGATAAGCAGATAAGCACAAGAAGAAAAAGGAGCATAAGCAGTTTGGGGAATGAGAAGCAGTCTTGGAAATCCTAAGTTAACAATGGAAACTGAGCATGTAAGATAACAAGCTATAATAAGCACTAAGACAAGCTAAATCTAACAAAACTAATCTATGTATACCTAATAAGCACTAAGCCACCTAGAATAAGCAAAGGGGATTAACTAAAAAGCATGCAATAAGCTGGAACCAAGGCTGCTGCAAGGGGACAGGAACAGTCCTACAGGGGGTGTTTTGAGCTTATAAATAAGCTATAATAAGCTGTTGGAAAAATAAACAAAAATCACTTATGACTTGACAACCTAGCCTAGATTGAGCATACCAATTTTCAGACTCTAAATCTAAGTAATAAGCAAATTAAAAATCTAAGAAGGGAGTGGGTGGGGGCACCTAGGCTGCAAAAACAGAAACTGATATGGGTACACAACAGATTTTTGAGCGCAAATTAACTAAGCTAAAGTAATACCTAGTGCAAATAAACTAAGGAAATATAGAGATGGGTATGTGGAGATATAAGAGAAACTATTTTGAAGAAGTTTTTGACCAAAAAATCAAGCTACAACAACCTTGCAAACAGCAGTGGAGGCTGCTGTTGCAACAGTTGGTGTAAAGACCTTTTTTTTTCTTTTGCCTTTCCAACTAAAACTCGTTTAACCCATTTTACTTCTTTTAAAACTACTTTAAAACTTTAAAACCACTTTGACTTACAAAGTCAAAGTGGGTGAAAATATGTTTTGACCCAAATGAGAGCCAAAACCAAACACCCTTTTATGAGGTAAACAGTTATGAAATCTGATTTTTAGAAGCTAAAACCTGGAAAAAACTTTTTTTTTTTGACATAACTAAACACTAGCTTATACTAACTTATAAAAGATTAGTTTGGTGAAGAACTAAGCTCTTAATTTATAAGAACTTATAGTGGCTTTTTGGACAGAAATACAAAACTGAGAACAGACTTTAAACTAAAAATAACTTTTTCATTAAATAAAAACTGAATTACAATACTGAATAAAGACTAGAAAACTAGAAAACTATTTTAAAAACTAAGACCTACTGCTTTTCAAAGGCTACAATAAGCTCTATTTATACTACTGTAATGGGTCTTCAAGTGAGAGCTTGTGTGCTTTTGATGTGAGACAATGAGCTTCTTGGATGCATTTTGTGTTTCTTTGCTTTAATCCTGTTCATCCATCTCAACTTGGAGCCCAAGGGCTTCATCTAAGCCGTCCATCTTCTTGATGTCCAATGAGGGTATGTTGGATTGCCAACATGGAAATAAGAGACCATGTGGGATGTGGGGTAAAGGTGAGCTGGGGACCAGAGAGTTGAGAGTGATGTGAGGAAGGAGACAAAGGGCTTTGGGCGCCAAAGGTTTTGGTGGGCATTTGGGTTTCTGGGTTTGGTTCTGGTTTTATCAGTTTTGGGCAAAAGGTGGAAGAGGGGTTCAAAAAGATTGGAGGGGTCATAAGGTTTAATAACAATGGTTTAAAGTCTTAAATGGTTTTGAAAAAATAGAATTTGTGTCTTTCTGTTTTGGTTTTAAAACTTTTTTTTTTTTTTTTTTTTTTTTTTTTTAGAGATAAATATTTTTAATAATAAAAATTGGTTTTAATAAAAATAATTGTTGTAAATGAAAATAATTGTTTTAAGTGAAAAACGTTTTCAGGGTAAAAGTGATAAATTGAGTTCGGGTAAAAGGTAAAATGGTGATTTGGATTTAGGGATAGGTTTTAAGTCTGATTCCCCAAGCTCACTCCCAAATGGTATCCCGGGCTCTGAAAATGTAGAAAATCATCTTCTGGCTTCGTCTGCAAAGCACGTTTTCCAATCCAAGCTCATTTCAGTCTGTTTTGGTCCTGTTTTCGATCCTTTGTACCTGAAACACATAAAAACACACTCCAGGGATATCTGTAGCATAATTGGTTATATTTTCATGTTTTTAGACATTTTTGTGGGCTTAGATGGGTAAAAATGATGAGTGAATAAGCACTCATCACTAGGCTTAACATATAAACCCACAGTCCAACGTAATCCCAAAAAATGTAGCAAAAGCTAAATAAACCATGCAGTAATCAACGACATGAAATAATGTCCCGCAGCGTGGCGGCATGTCGCCCACCTCGTTTCATATAGTTTCATGGGTTCGATTTTTGTGATAATATATTGTTGAAGTTTAACTATATATACACATCTATGTTTTGGGCTATGAGAGATAGTCGGCCCCAAATACGTATGGAACTCAATAGGGCCGGCCCTACATGTTCATTGAGACTTGACATGAAGACTACAAGTTGTCCCTGAACCCCACGGTGAAGCAGAAAAACCCGGTATTTTAATTGACCCGATCGAGTCGTCAGTTCACCAGGTCAACGGTTCAACCGGCGGATCGAACTGGTTCTATATATATGTATACTTTTCATGACATCTTTGATACTAAGTATTTATCCAATTTCAAACTACATTCAATTTCGAACTTACATTCTTAGATAATAAGTTTACATAGGCTTGGGTTAAAATAAAAAGGGTCTTAAAATAAAAAAGAATAAAAAGTCTATGATGCACTAAATTTAGAACTGTGATGCAATGACTTACAATGTGATGTAGCAACTTAATAACTGTGATGCACTAACTGTCTTGGGACCTAGTTGAATCTTGTAACTATGTGTCTCTGAACAAATCTTGGAACGATGATAAGTCTCGGAACTGGTTCGGGTTTGTAACAAGTTTACTAGTCACGGATCTGTCTAGATGCATAGTAACAAGGTCTCGAGATTAGAGTTTCGTTATAACACTCAAAAATTATTAATCACAGAACTTAGATTCTTGGAACAGATTGGGTCTCGTAATAGTTTATATAAACTAAGTATTGGAATAAAGTTTTAAAAGCCTAGTCTCATAAATATTTTGAAAGGTAAATCTCAGAATATTTTAGTAAGAAAAAATCTTGGAATATAAACCATAGTTTTCCAAGGCTCTGAACACCTATTAAGACCTGAGTCTAGGAATATTTGAAACACGCGCCTTGGAATTGAGACCCTACTTTTCCATGGCTTGAAACTACAAAATTCTAAGATTTTCAACAGACCTTAAAAAATTACCAAAAAAACGTACTAAAAATCCCTTAAATCTTGAAATCTGACTACGAAAAACTAATTTTGATCTGATAGAAACTTTATATAAATCACTAAGAATCTTTACCTACAAAAAAAATTTAAGTTTAACCACAGAAAATGATAACCAAAACTTTGGATATTGACAGCATTTTAAAACTAGAAAAACAACGACAACTTTTAGCTTTAAAATCATTTTAAACAAGTTAATCACGATTTTGACATAAATGATATCACTACAAACATAATATATCATATACTCGTTATGATACTAACTGTTATATCAATATAATTAAGTTTAATCTAATGGTAATCTAGAGAGAGAGAGACATGATAACTAGAAAGAGAGAATGATAGAGAATAACTTTATTACATAGAAAAGTACACACTAGAATTTAGGGAGGCTTACAAGTCACACTAGTCACACCTCAACTTGTGAGGTTTAGAGGGGTACTTATACACACACATGATATGTTCCAATGCTTGGAACACACAGTTCCAATGTTTGGAACATTTGTTTCCCATCTCAACTATACAAGTGTTGCCAGGGTAGTAAACTTAACGTGAATATTGCAACCATAAAACTACATCCAAATATTTAACTATTACAGTGATATTTATGTATGGTATGTAAATCGGTTTAGAGTTGGGATGAGATTAGTTTTATTGTTTGGTTTCATGCGTTGAACGGTAAGGGCCCGTTGAGATTGATAAGGATCAAGAATCTCGGGTAACACCTAAAAAAGACCATACTTGACTGTTGTGAGGCAGTATTTGACCAAGTGTGTGAAACTTGTTAAGTTGTGTATGTTGCTCTCCTCTTATAAAGAGGCTTGTAGGGTTTAGAGATAAACCATTTGTGGATGATCAACGGCTTCAAGAGAGCCAGGTGTTGATCATCCGAGAGGAAACAAGGAGGACATGTGTCATGCATCCTTTAGCTCGTGAAAAGTGGTGCTTGTCGTGCGCCCCCACTGCAAAGTGTAAGATGGTACATCTTAACCGCTATTGATAGTTGGGGAGCAGTAGTACTATCATGCTTAGTCTGGCCTGAGAGGTTTTACGAGGCCCTACATGGCCTAGGATTTAAGTTAGGCTTCTATCGACTGTTTGTTGATGGGCCTTGGTAAATGGGCTTGATTCGAGGGTGTAATTAGTGGGCTTGGGCAGTTAATATTGATAACCTATCAAATCCCCCTAGTATAGTATTAGATCATGCACTGATGATATGGTGTTGGACTTTTTGTAACCGAGTCCCCCTAGTACGTGCTGCTCTATCAAGGTTTCTTCTCATGTCCTTTGTTTCCAGGCTGTAATTAAGTTTGTTTTTTGTGATGATGACTAGATGAAGGCTTTTTACCTTGATCAACATTGTAAGCTGAGTTGGGAAAGATGTGTACTTAATATTCTCTTGGGGAAATGTAGAATATCCTTCTTTAGTTTTATTCTTTATTGATAACGCTCAAATTGTGCATGTTTTTAGTAGCGTTATTCATGCTTTTATGTATGTTATTTGGTTATAATTATATGCTTTTGTTGCTTAATCGTACAAAAGTGTGTATGCTAGTTCATTTGTAGCCAAGTACAGGAAAGTGAAGAAAAAGAGGAAAAAAGAAGTAAAATACGAAGATTTATCCATGTACGAAGAATTCCCGTCATACGCAAGACTTGTGGAGTATATTTGAGAAGATAAAGTCATCACGATAGTGGTCCAAAGACTAAAGAATAAAGTTCAAGATATAAAACGAGAAAGAAATGAAGAAAAGAAGCTTAAACGAAGAAATATTGGAAGCCTCGTTGTTCCCGACACACCTTTACCATTTTAGCCATATCTTGAGCATACGAACTCCGATTTCGGTGATTCAAGCTGCCACGGAAGCGTAAGAGAAAGATCTACAATTTTAGCTTTTGACCTTTTCTGTCAAATGGCTCCAGCCGATCCGTCAAGCCCCGCAACCGATTCGGCTCGAGCAAACATTTCAGTGAAATCGATCAGCTTTGCCCCGCAGCCGATCAGCTTCACCAAACTGATCTCCACAAGTTATTTTTAATGCAATATTAAGTGCCATTAAGCCCCAAGTCCGATCATATGTCCCTAATAACTCCTAAACCTGCTATTTTATGACATTTGTGCCCAAGAAACTTACTTGGTGGCCAAGGGTAGCTTCTACTTATAAATAAGAGCATTTTGGCTTAGTTTTGTGTGTGTAATTCTAGCCTCCACCCTTAAGAACGAATTTCCACCAATTTATCTCTCCCAAAAGACCATAAACCTCTGCCATTTTCAAAAGTAATGCTCAAGAGCTGTCGAAGGCATTTGGATATGATTTTCCGGCTTGGTTAGAAGTTGTAGTTGATTGGAGGCTTGAAGGAGTGCTATAATCCTTCACCCTTGTCTATTGTAATCTTACTTTGGGTACATCTTTGTTACTTTTATGATGTTGAATTCTATTATTTATGTTTGGTTCTTTGGTTGTGTTGATTATGTGATTCTTGTGAATGTTGTTTTGATACTTGTTTAGTTCTTATGATAACTTGTGATAAAAGGATGTTTGGATAATTGTAGTGTTTGTTTGGAATATGTTGATAACATCATATTTGGTTAAATTGGACTTGTTCTTGTTTATTGTTTTTGTTGATCATTGTTGAGTTTAATGTCAAAAAGATTCTTAATAATGGTTAGTTCCAATTCATTAGTCGACAAATGATTTTGGACTAGTACTTTGTGACTATTGTATGAGGAACTTAATAAACATAACAAGTAAAGGTTTAATTTAGATAATGGCCGAAAGGAGTCTTTTGAATATGTGTTCTCATTATATATCAAGTAAATGGAACTTCACAAATTAATAACATCAAAGTCTAAGGCCGCAAGCGATTCTTTGTTGTTGTTGGCATAAGGCTCATGACATAACCTCTTGATTGAGGCTTATGAATATTTGATTTATAAAACACTAAACTATTATTATTGGTTCTATAAGTCATAAGATCACCTTTGATAATATGTTTTCCAAACTAAACATCCTTATATCCTTGTGATCATTTGTCTAAACATGTATGTTCTTTGTGTGCTTGTCTCATATTGCTTTTCTTGTTGGTTTGATCCGTGACAATCATAACCATCAACTTGTTACTTGCTTAAACAAACAAACGACACTTGAAGTGCAACCAAGTCTCTTGGGACGACCTTGACTTACCACATCATTATACTACAAGTTGAATAGGGTATACTTTCCCGAATGTGTTCCTAGTTAACCGGTAATTCTTGATTATAAATTTAAAGCTTGTTGGAACACATCAAATTTTTGGCGCCGCTGCCGGGGATTTGCGTTTGTATTCTTGTGTTTGTTTGTTTGTTGAATTGATTGCTTGTTTTCTATTTTGTTCGAATGATATATTGCTCTTGCTCATAAATGATTGTTTCTTTTCTCTTGTTTGATTGCTCTTGATGTTTGCTCATGATGTTTGCTTAATTGCTCCTTTGCGTTTTCTATCCAAAATCTCTCATTTTCTCATAATTGCTTAAATTATCTTGGTATCAAAATCAAGTTTTTGATGTTAGAATTTCCTTTCTTGGGTTCTAAAAATGCCCATTCGAAAGTTTGCTTTCTAAGTTTGCTCAAAAATGTTTGCGAAAAAACCACAAAAACCACCCCGAATTATCCAACCGATCGGTTGGCACTCCAGCCGATCGGCAGGAAGCCTCGTACTCAATAAAACAACACGAACCGATCAGTTACCACCCGTAACCGATTCGGTTGGAGTGTTCTGTCCCATTTTCTTTTTAGGGAAAATGATGCAAATAGACCGCGCACCCTGAGGCTAGTCACTTTCCGGACCACTTTTTTTTTTATTTGAAAATGGACCGAGGGCAACCGCTGTCGGGAAACTCATCTACATTGTGACAAGTATACCGTATGTGTAAGGTATTGTTTTTGGGCAACCAAAAGTCGATGGGCAACCGTATTTTTAAAAAGGGTTTTTTTGTCTTTTTACATAATTGTCAAGTACACATATTTTTACATAATCATCTATCGTTCCTTTCCCCATTATCCACCAATTTATCCCCAAATATTTTTCAAGCCCTAATTATGTCATTCCTATCCCCATTATCCTAAAACTGAAATTGGCAATTTCAATCGATTCAAAACCGTCTTTGAATCCACTCCATACGTCAAGTCATCTTTTTTCAGAAAAAAAAAGAGATTTCAGATGTTAAATTGAAGGCACACCATGTATGAAGTGTATGATTTGTCAATTAGCACAGATTCAAGGCACGCTCATCAACTGCACAAGGGTCTGAATCCACCCTCATCAAACACGCTCTATTTCCACGGCGAGTTTCTCGCTGTTGCTGTCAAAACCGGTGCTCATACTGGACTATTATCTCTCACAGTGGGTTTTCTTGAAAACAAGCTAATAAGCTTAAAAATGATTTATCGATTTTTTGGCTATTTCGATTATTTATTGTGTTTGATATATGCTTATTAATTAGCTTATTACCAACGAAAACTTGAAAACAAGTTAATAACCTTAAAAATGGTTTATGAAAAATGAGCTCATAAATAAACACCTTAAAAGCCTTTATGATGTAGATTTGGCTTTTCTTGTTGGAATGCATAAAGGATGCTACAAATGATGAGCATGCTTTTTCTTTTTTTCGAGTGATATTTGGATATGGAGATAAGCACTAGTGGCCGGGCATGATTTTCAGCGATATTGCTAGTCATTATATTATTTAAGGAAAAATGAGTAATCATGTTATTATATGTTGTTAGATAATAAAATTTATGTTTTCTGCTTATGAAATGAAAGAACAATCTAAATCTTTCTCCTCACAGGCTTCGGCGCGATATGGTGAGAGATATGGTTAATGAGTCTAATCAGTTTGATGGATGCGTAGAAAGTAAGGTGGTGGATCAAACTTCAGATGCTTGGGGTAAACTTGGTGATGTGGTAACTGATCTATCGGCGCCTGTTGAGATGGTTGTGACTCGAATACTTCAATCTGAGGGTTATAAATAGAGAGAGAAAAAGAAGAAGAAAAAGAATGCTCTAGATTCAGGTCAATCTGGTTCTCTGAGTTTATCAAACAATACTGGTTCTTGTTATGAAGTAGGAGTGAGTTCAAGTATCTCCTCAGAGGAACCCATACTTTTACAAATTCAGTCCATACAAGAAACACTTGCTCAGGTATATACGTGGAACACCATTTCTTGTTATATTTGGTTTTATGAAGATAGTTTCTATCTGATAAACTTGTCTTTGCTAGTGATCTGTAAATTGATTAATGTAATAGTTTGGTTTAGCTCGATTATTGAAACCAGTGTAAGTGTGAAGAGCCGTTGGTTCTGTGGAAAACTAGAGGGGGGGGTTGAATAGTTTTACCAATTAAAACTTCTTTTTAAGATATTTAGATCGACTTATGTCAGTCTATTTAGATGTGTATGTTGGACATTGATAGATAGATATATAAATGTGTAATGAAAGATAAAGAGTAAGAAGCACATAACCACGACACGAGTATTTATAGTGGTTCGGCTACAAGGACACCTTCCTTTCCCTACTCCACTCCCCGAGTCACCTACTCAAGAGTTCGTAATCACTAAAATACACCAACTCCTTATGGCGGACAAGCCTTCACAACGTCGCCTACTCTTTTTATGGTACTAGGCTAACCACCGGGTTCTTTCACCAAGGAGAACCACACCTACCACAACGTCGCCTACCCTTTATCCGGTACTAGGCTAAGTACCGAGTTCCATTAGAATGGAAGAACTACTACCCGACACTACACAACACCTAATCCCAAAGGAGACCCACTCCTTATTACAACATCATCAAGGATATCAATATCCTTGGAAACAAACTATCACTATTTGTATAACGATGCACCTCATCGATTATACGACCTTGGCATCCTTCACTAATGCCACTTGATTTGACTCCTAGGCATCTTTCACTAATTCCCTTGACACGAATGCTTGACACCTTTCACTAATGCCTTCGTCTTGATTTCTTTAGCATTCTTCACTAATGCTTTTGACACGGACGTTTAAGCACCTTTCACTAATGCTTTCGTCTTGACTCTTTCGGCATCCTTCACTAATGCCTTCGACACAACACTTCTATGGAGGAAGAAAGAACTATCAACAAGAGAACCTCAGTAGTCTTGATGATGACGAAGCATGGCAACTCATGGACTTGAGCTTGCTCGACTTCAAGAAGTGGTGATCTCACCTTTAGGAGGAACCTAGAGAATCACACAAAAAACAAAAGACAAACTACATAGAAAAGATCCTTAGGATCTGTGGGTAGAAGGTTACAATACTTGGGGAAAGTATGTGTGGGATTGGCAACCCAAAAGGATGAAATGGCTCACTATTTATAGAAGAAAAACATCTACTGTTCCACGGATCCCTCACTTGAGGGATCCGTCTAGTGTAATATTGGGGATCCGTGGGACGCTCCCTTTTCCCCATGGGTTTTGGGTCATGGGTCATGGGTTATGGATCATGGGTATCCAACTAGATACAATGTATCTCCAAGATGCAATGCATCTAGTCCATGGTTCATGGATTAAAACTATGGGCCATGGATTAAAACCATGGGTCATGGATAGTATCCATATATGACATAAACATGATGTCATGAAATGTGTTATGTGTCAAGCTCCATGGGTATGGGTCATGGACTTTGGGTTGTACCCAACTACATTCAATGTATTTGGTCAATGGGTTAAATACTTACATTTCTACCCAATTGTATTACCCATTACAATACATACTAGTTATGTATATATTTGCCCAATATGTAAACACTAGTTGTTGTACATATGTATTACTAACTCATAAAATCACTTATACTTGTTTTAGTGTTTTATGTGAAAACGTAAGTGTGTTAGAAAACTATTGACTCAAACCATTTACGTATTTTATTTGTTTCGTTAAAATGATCTTACGTTTGTTATCGACAAAACATTAGAAGATCGTAAAATATAAATAAATGTTTTTACGGCTTATTTGTATTAACAATCTCCCCCTTTTCTTTGATGACAAAACATAAAATTATTTTAAGGAAAAAATAAAATTCGTAAAAGTTTGAATTGGAGTTTTTACTTTCTTCTCCCCCTTTTTGTCGAAACAAAAAGAGCGTCGAAAAGAAACCAACACATTGTTTTAAGAAAAACATGTGAAAAGAAAAGATAGAGAGCAAGTGACGGGAAGAGTTCTCATCTTAGCTCCCCCTTGACGAGTCCATCCCTTTGTGAGGGCGTCAAGTAAATAATAACTACTAAGCTAATGCATTGCAACTATGTTTGCAAATAGTTTCGTCTTAGTGACGATAATGCTCCCCCTTGATGATTGCGACTTTGCAAAGGGACGTCATGAAATGTAATCCTAACTTGGCAAATGATCTTGCAATGTAATACTTTGACACAAAGCTCCCCCTAGCTTAGAGTGTCAAAGTCTTCACGTGTAAATTGAAAATCTACAAAACTAAGGTTAGAAGAAAAGTATATAATGCATAATTTCCTGCAAATAAGACTCAAGTTAGTAGAAAACTAGTCTTCTGTTGCACGGATCCTACGGTTCCCTCCTTGGAGGGATCCGTCTAGGCAAATCTCAGGGATCCGTCTAACTGTAACTAAGATACAGAAAATGTGATCTACCAAAAAAATGTTGGCATCAAAAAGAGATATGTATTATACCAATAATCATATACTTAGAGAATATAGCAAATATCATGTAATTTCATTTAATAAAACTAGAGATATGATATACATGACTCTAAAAAACTAAGAAAATGAACGATACATGACTTTGAGTTACTAGACTATCTAAGTCACGCTTGATACTAGGACACCACTAAAATCCTCTAGCTCAAGTTTGTTCAGGTTTAATCTCGTCGAAACGTTCGAGGAGGTGATAAAACATGAAACATTGATCTTCCCGTACTTCATGTATCAAACTTTCAAAATATTGACAATTATAACAATCTTTGTCATGGCTAGGTAGTGGTGATGGAAGAATGGAAATTGCTTGATGTGAAGGATCAAGTGAAGCGGGTTGAGGAGCCTCAAACGATGGAGGGATTGGTGGAGGCGCATTCGAAGATGGCTCGACCAAGAATGATGGTGGAGGTAGAGAGGTGTCAACTTCCATGTGGTCGGGTGGTTGACTTTGATAATGTCTCATAATCCAAATGGGATTATTTGTTGGTGACGGCGAAAAGGAAGTCGGAGCTAGTGTTGACTCAACACCTTGATTTTGTTCCATTATTCCTCCTAATGGGGAGAATGTTGCCGGTGGTGGAGGATGAGATGGCCTAGGAGGCAAATCCTCTAGATTGTAGAGGTGTGGTGATGAGAGTGGAGTGGTAAATGATAGGGCTCTAGGCACCAATGGTGATGGTTTATTGGAAATGGGATTGTTTGGTTTAGGAGGTATGGTGGTGTTTGGCATAGGTAGTTTTGTGGGAAGTTTCATTTTAGGGATTGGTTTGATTGGTTGAGTTGGTAGAGGAGAAATCCTAGCATTTGTGGATTTGACCAGAGATGATTCGGTTGAAGAGATTTCGTGTACAACACGAGCAATTTTCTTGGGTGGTCCTTTAGTGGATGAGTTACCACTTGGAGCTTTCCTCATGATGAGATAATTCAAAGAGGTTTGTAAGGGTTTGTAATGCTGAAAATGAGGATGAAGATGATGACTTTAGGAGTCCTAACAATGTGGTTTATAAAGAAAGGGATTTGGCAAGTTCATTCAAGACTTAAGCCACTAAGATTCCTTGGAATGTGATGATTAGCATGCACAAGAGTCAACTTCAGGGTTGTACTGATCTAGGAACTTAATTAAGGTGAGATGGAGTGTTCAAGTTAGCAAGATGAGCTTGAAATGATTGTTTTAGCTAGAGTTGACATGAGTCTGTCATACGGATCCCACGGTTCCCTCCAATAAGGGATCCGTCTAGGCTAATCCTAGGGATCTGTCTCTCAGCAGCTAAGAAAGGATAAAAATGATGTTTCTAAGGTCTAAAGTCTATATCATTTTGAGTGTTTCAGTCTTCCTAAGTATCTTAAATGAAAGGGTACTTAAATGATCAAGAGCAATGAGTGATGTAGCTAATGATTGCCTTTTATGGAAGGAAAATGAGACTTTATGATCACCAATGGGTGTTCAAGGATGACACTAGGAGATTTGATGGTGTCAAGTCATAATAAATGATCATAGAGATCAGATGTAAGCTTGAGATAAAATTTAAAAAAATCTTTAAAGAATAAAAGAATTTGAAAACTTAGTTTTTGACCCATTTTGAGATAAGGATGACTAGAAACAATTACCTAAGATTGATAAAGATATCCACCTAGGTGTTTTGAGATATGAGAAGCAATGTGTGAGCATTGGAGCAGAAATATGGTGAGTTTTGATGAGTTGATAAATAAAAAGCACTTTAAATTAGATCCTAGGTTAGCTATGGGTGAGTGTGAAGTTTTCAAATGCTTGAAGGAGACTTAGGTGGTTCTAAAGTTTTATGTTTATCTAGTGTGAAGTGATCTTAGTGAGCTGTTTTGATGTATGGGAATCTGTACTACTCATCTGTTGTCACGGATCCCACGGTTCCCTCAGAGGAGGGATCCGTCTAGGCTAATCCTAGGGATCCAACAACTGCAGATCATTAACATCACAGAAGGAACTGCAGATTTTGCACCAAACTATATACGCTAATAACCATTAAACTTAACAGCGACATAAACATGTTATCCCATAAATCATATCTTAGATAATAGCAGTAATGATAATATCCAAGATAACACAAACAAGCGTGCTAAAAATAAACATAATCATTCATACACAAACCAAATGTCTAAAAACAAGCATAATCCTAACGTCTCTTTCGTCAATCCTTTCTTTTCCTCTTTCCTGACTTCATGACGTAGTTAGCTAGGTTTTGAATCATACCCTTTAATTGTTTGAATTCCGCGGTCTCGTTAGGAAGAGTTGGAAGTTGTTGATAGTAGTCAAAGGGGTCCAAGTCGATGTTAGCTTCGGGGTTGACATTTACTTCTTCTTCTATTTCTTCATCTTCGTCCGAGGAGTCTGGGAGAGCCTTAGGTTTCCTTCCATTGACCATGAACCGTTTAGAGGGTTGTTTGGTAAGAGGTACCATGACGTGATCGGAAAGGAAATGATCATCGTTGATAGGAGATGGTTGCAATGCACTAACATACTTACGAAGTCGTGTTAGGAGCATACCATACGGAAGTACCATGTTGGCAACTTTGAATACCCCGAGCATTCTCTTCACCATGTAATAGGAAAGATTAAATGGATTTTAGTGAATGAGGCAATAAATCATTTGCACGAGACATGCATTTGGATGATCCTTGTTACCGACCAAGCTAATGACGTTTTCCCTAAGAATTTCTTCCCATTTTCTAAAAATGGGGTACATTTTGAAGAGTTCCATTTGAAAGGGATCACGATGAATGAGCTTTTTGTTTCGGTTGAGACGGGATTTCTCGGCTCTAACTTTGAAAATTCTCGAAAGATTTTGGGTTTATCAAGGGGAGTATGGTAGATTGGTTTTGAATCAAGAGCAAAAGATTGAGTGTATATTGCCCAATCTTGAGAGTACATACAAATTCCTTCACAAGGCATGCGAAGGATTTGAGCAAATGTATTGAGAGGTAGAGTGAAGTTTCGTTTATTGATGATGAAGGCGATTGAGATGCTATCATCGGTGTTTTGAATGATCCTAACGCTTTTGTAGAATTCATAGATGAAACCGGCCAAATTTGTTCATCAATATCAAGAAGACAATCAAAGTTGATTGCCGAGAAGACTTGATGAATGTCGGTATTTTCATGGAAACATTCCTTGACCACACGACCTTCGTGGATAAGTCGTTTTTCAAGTCTTTTGAAGACTTTGCGATCGGTTTTTGACAAGCCCTCTTTTCGATACTATTGGGTGAGGTAATGGACGGTATCATGGTGGTCTTGTTGGGTGGCTTGAGGCATGGTTGGTCCAAGAAATACAAATATTCCAATTAGGAAAAATTTGTTGAGATGGGTTTATGATTTTGATTTTTATTAACAATGTTGTAAGCACAAAGTAATCTTAGTTATATGAAAACCCTTTCAAATGATCAATTTTAGAAAACATAATTTTATCAATTGATTAAGAAAAATTAAGAAATCATAAACCCTAGGATGAGGATGATGAAAATTAGAACATGTTAGTGTAATTACTTACAATGATGTTCTAGAGATGAATTCTTTGAGGATATGGAGTCCTATGAAGATAAAACCACCTCTTGGGTCGTTTTTGTGTTTTGTGAGGAAAGGGAAAGTGAGCAGGGTTGGTTTTGAAAAGCGTATAGCTGGTTTATGTCCCACGGTTCCCCCGGATCCGTTGTATAAGGGATCCGACTAGTACAACTAGAGGGATCCGGCTACTATAGACAGAAAAAGAGTGTTTGGCATTATTTTTGTAATAAGTTATTAAATAGCTTATGGAACAAAAAAAGTTTTGGGGTTTAAAAGAAATGTTTGGTCAACGGGATTTGATAAATTAATTATCGAGGATCCATTTGAAACGACGGCGTTAGTTTTGACGAGATCAAAAGGAATACTATTCCCGATGATGAGTAAGTCGGGAAAGTGGCGAAAGGAGACTTTTAAATGACTAGCAATTATTAACAAAAAAATGGTATCAACATATACCTGTAGATGTTAGCTAGCTAATGAAAACTAAACATACCTCTATGCTTTTTAGGTTCTTCCTTGAAAGTTGACTTCATTATTCTTTGAATAGAAATGAAGGTTTTGGAGAGATCCTAGCATGAAGATTTCTTGAAAAGAAAATGTTAGAATAATCTATCAATATCCAACATGAGAAAAAAAAAATTGTTTAAAAAAATTTCTTTCTTTGTAGTTTTCGAACATACACGGATCGTATCAAGTTTTTAAAGTACAACATACTCTAAGAAACTTGGTAACGAGGCTCTGATACCAATTGTGGAAAACTAGAAGGGGGGATTGAATAGTTTTACCAATTAAAACTTCGTTTTAAGATATTTAGATCGACTTATGTCAATCTATTTAGATGTGTATGTTGGACATTGATAGATAGATATATAAATGTGTAATGAAAGATAAAGAGTAAGAAGCACATAACCACGACATGAGTATTTATAGTGGTTCGGCTACAAAGACACCTTCCTTGCCCTACTCTACTCCCCCACCTACTCGAGAGTTCGTAATCACTACACTACACCAACTCCTTATGGCGGAGAAGCCTTCACAACGTTGCCAACTCTTTTTCCGGTACTAGGCTAACCACCGAGTTCTTTCACCAAGGTGAACCACACCTACTACAACGTCGCCTACCCTTTATCCGGTACTAGGCTAAGTACCGAGTTCTATTACAATGGAGGAACTACTACCCAACACTACACAACACCTAACCACAAAGGAGACCCACTCCTTATTACAACATCATCAAGGATATCAACATCCTTGGAAACAAACTATCACTATTTGTATAACGATGCACCTCATCGATTATACGACCTTGGCATCCTTCACTAATGCCACTTGATTTGACTCCTATGCATCTTTCACTAATGCCCTTGACACGAACGCTTGACACCTTTCACTAATGCCTTTGTCTTGGTTTCTTTAGCATTCTTCACTAATGCTTTTGACACGGACGTTTAAGCAACTTTCACTAATGCTTTCGTCTTGACTCTTTCGGCATCCTTCACTAATGCCTTCGACACAACACTTCTATGGAGGAAAAAAGAACTATCAACAAGAGAACCTCAATAGTCTTGATGATGACAAAGCATGGCAACTCATGGACTTGAGCTTGCTCGACTTCAAGAAGTGGTGATCTCGCCTTTAAGAGGAACCTAGAGAATCAAACAAAAAACAAAAGACAAACTACATAGAAAAGATCCTTAGGATCTGTGGTTAAAAGGTTACAATACTTGAGGAAAGTACGTGTGTGAGTGGCAACCCAAAAGGAAGAAATGGCTCACTATTTATAGAAGAAAAACATCTACTGTTCCACGGATCCCACGAATCCCTCACTTGAGGGATCCGTCCAGTGTAATACTGGGGATCCATGGGACACTCCTTTTTGCCCATGGGTTTTGGGTCATGGGTCATGGGTTATGGATCATAGGTATCCAACTAGATACAATGTATCTCCAAGATGCAATGCATCTAGTCCATGGTTCATGGATTAAAATTATGGGCCATGGATTAAAACCATGGGTCATGGATAGTATCCATATATGACATAAATATGATGTCATGTAATGGGTTATGGGTCAAGCTCCATGGGTATGGGTCATGGACTTTGGGTTGTACCCAACTACATTCAATGTGTTTGGTCAATGGGTTAAATACTTACGTTTCTACCCAATTGTATTACCCATTACAATACATACTAGTTATGTATATATTTGCCCAAGATGTAAACACTAGTTATTGTACATATGTATTACTAAATCATTAAATCACTTATACTTGTTTTAGTGTTTTATGTGAAAACGTATGTGTGTTAGAAAACTATTGACTCAAACCATTTACGTATTTTATTTGTTTCGTTAAAATGATTTTACATTTTTTTTCGACAAAACATTAGAAGATCGTAAAATATAAATAAACGTTTTTACGGCTTATTTATTAATAGGTTCATTGCATATTAATACATTTTGTAACTGGTCTTACCTATAATTTTAACAACCCTGTCCTGAAGTTGGCTTGCACCCTTTTTTGTATAGGTGGGAAAATGTGAAGGCTGTGCAAGTTATAGGTCAAACTAGTTAGGATGGGTTAAAACGGTTAGATCAACCTATCAGAACTTTGTTTTCCTTTTTCTATAATTTCATAAACCATTATTGTATACAATAGTTAAAGCTTTTCTAGTAAAATTTAAAAGAAAACAACTTATAAGGTTGTGAGTACTTGAGTGTGTATGTTGGGCACATGTATACCAATGGTCGACTTCTTTTTTAGCTACATCTTTAAGTCGGCCCATTTCAATAAATACAACCCAATTTGGCCCTTTTTAGATAATTTGATCGAAATTCCCTACATTACTTTGGTGAGGGGTGTAAATTTCTGGCTATTTGAAGTTCTAGATAAAGCAGAGGGTAGCTAAAACTACTTCCAAGAGTGCATTATTTGATAAGACTTGGTTAACTATCTTTTAATTGCATGTTATGATCAACCAAAAGGGAATCGAAAAGCAGATTTCAGTGGAAGCTGTGGTACCGATGATAGGGGTTTGGGTTTAGATGCTGTTGGAGCTGTCTATGTTGACGCCGTCTGTCTAGCTTTTCTAGTTTTGGTGGCTTGGTTCCTCGTCTGGCAGTGTGTCCGCTTGTGGTTTTTGAGAGAGTACTTTTTCTAGCTCATGGGTGTGAGTTTTTGAGGCTTGGTTTTTGCTACATTGCAGTATCTAGCTTCTCGCTTGTTATAAGGTTTGTAGTTTTTATAGGGTTTTCTTCAAAAAAAATTGGATGGGCGCATTGTATAAACCTCGCGAATTAGTGATAGCATAGTTAAAAGAGCTGCTCATATGATCAAAACTTTCTATAGATATTAATCTGCTTCTGTGCTAACTGCGTGCTGAAAGATGCTATTTGTTACTTGTATACTTGATTTTTATGGTATAGTCATAAGGAAGATCACAGGAGATTGAACAACAATGTTAATTACATTGAACATCCATTTGATATTTTGAGAGATGGGATAAGGAAGATCATAGAAGAATGAACGATGATTTGAAGTATGTGATACAAGAAGTGAAGGAACGAACTGTTTCTGAATTTAGGAATAATGTAATGTGATTACAGTGTCTATGTTCTGCTTATTTCAGCCGAAAATGATCAATACAGGATTGTTGGAACTTAGAAGTTCATAATATGATGATCAAACATGTTCCTGTTCTGATTGTCATTTATATATTAGGAAAGCATCGTGTTTACTATAAACATCTACCTGATAAATTTATAATGTGCTTGCTGTGTTTGTTTCAAGAAGGCTATTAATATCTCACTGACAACAGTCTACTATTTGCAGTTCTACTAGTAACCTCTGAGAGTGATACAACTGCTCCCATGATAGAAAGATTGCAAATATAACCTCCAAATGCTATTCGTATACTTTTACCGGATGGCAGACACTTGGCATATAAGGAGCAAGGCGTCCCACCTGATAGAGCTCGATATACACTGGTCACATCACATTCTTTCCTTTCATCGCGACTAGCAGGTACGAAAATGATGCAATGGTAACTTCTATAAATCCGTTCACAAAAATAGAAATGAAAAGATAGGATGATTTCTGGAATCTGATTTTTTTTTCTGTTTTAAATAGGAATAGCTGGGATTAAGGATTCAAGAATTTGGTGTTCGCTTGGTATCATATGATCTTCCTGGGTTTGGGGAAAGCGATCCCCATCCTGGCAGGAACCTTGAGTCATCAGCAATGGACCTGTTGTTCTTATCATATGTTGCGCATATAACTGATAAGTTTTGGGTGGTTGGATACTCGGGTGGAAGTATGCATACATGGGCTGCACTCAAGTACATTCCTGATAGAATTGCAGGTGCGGTACTTAATTTTCAGGTTTCTTATTAGATGCAATTTTTATTAGCAATGCTGCATATATACCGAAACTGGAAACTGCCATGATAGCATTTTTGGTTGTTACTAGATGTGCAAAACATATAGGGTGGTCTCGGGTTGGGTCAGGATCAGTTGACTTACCATTTTAACTGCTTCATTGATAGATAGCTTTGTATTTATTTAACCTGTTTGACATGCTAACAATAGAATACAATCCAACTTGACATGTCTACATATAAATGGCTTAATTACGATCTCCTATATCTTTCTTTAATGCTGCATTAAGAAAAAGCTTTTGGTTCCTTCAACTTCATGACACGTACTGAAAATTATAACATGACACGCACTGCAAGCTCTAAGTACTGAATGCTGTTTTTTCTTTCTGACCATCATTGACTTGAATGACATGTGCTTTTATGGTAGCAACTTTGCTCAATCCATATGAACCAAGCATGAATAAGGGTGAGATACGCAGGACCTGGGATAAATGGACGTCAAAAAGAAGATTAATGTACCTTTTAGCACGGAAGTTTCCGACACTTCTTTCTTACTTCTACCGCCGCAGCTTCTTGTCAGGAAACCTTGATCAAATAGATAATTGGCTGGGAATGTCACATGGAAAAAGGGTTAGTAAGCTTTACTAAATATAACTTCATACGTAAACCTGTAGAGGTGGCAATTGTGACCTATTTACTTATTGACGAGTCAACTGGGTTGTGTTTTATCTCAAACGGGTCAAAGGAGTCAATCATAAGATTATCCAAAAAAGGAACTGGTTAAATAGGTCAAATCGGTTAAAAGCCATGGAATGTACAACAAACGTCTAATCATTTAATCGGGTCAATTCACAAACCCAATTTAACCCATTACCCAACGCACCCATGTAGCCCCTCTATATAAAAGGTCAGATTGGAGTAATTTACAAGTGTAGCTTTTCCTGGTTTCTTTTACCATTAACTAACATCAAAAGACAAATGCTCTTATTACATATTAGATCATATGAATTCTTGATAATATATGTGAGCTCATTTTGAAGCTTGATAGATCTTTCTGTTCAGTTTCAGGTTTTTACATAAACCTTTCCTTTATGTAGATGTATGATTAGTGAATTCATTGGCAAGACAAAATTTTTATAGAAGAATTGAGGTATCAAGAGTTCTGGAAGAGGGATGTGGGAGAGTCGGTTCGTCAAGGGAATATAAAACCGTTTATAAAGGAATATGTCATGCATGTATCAAGTTGGGGTTTTAGCATAAGTGATCTCAACGTCCAAAAGAAACGGCAATTGAAAGGCATCATGGTTTGGCTCAAGTCTATATATAAACGACCACTAGACGAGCCGACTGGCTTTCTTGGTCCAATACATATATGGCAGGTTGGTGCCATTTTCTTCTCTTTATGTTTAGTGATAGAGGTGTAATCCTGAGCTATTATGTAATAACAATATACAAATAAGGAGGTATTTGTTTTGTCTTATATAGTAGGCTTATGGCTTATGTGGTTTCGGCTGATGTTTTATAAGCTCATTTTTTATGGCTTATTTTGTTTATACCACCGGCTTAATTAGCCTTATTATTATTTTGTTTCCTATAGGAATCAAGGATGAACAGCTTAGCAATGTAGTTGTAGGACACATGAGGTGTGCAATGTAAATGAACTTTCATTTTATTTTTACTAAATGGCCTATTTTACTATTATTTAATAGTGTGAGATTTATTGATTATGCATGCAAATAAAGTCAAGTATGCAAAGTTCTATAATCGTTGAAAGGATAGCGCTGCTAGCTTACATTTACAAGTTTATGTTGTTTGTTCTTGTTTCTGCTGCTACCTTATAACATTACTACTGCCAGTTTATGACTGCTCATTCAAGTTTATGTTGTTAGTTGTAAATTAGTGATGCCCATGATAACTTACTGCTGCTAGTTAATTTTTACAACTGCTTCATATTCGTTTATGTTGCTTGACATAGTTAAGGCTGCTGTGATAAAAGAAAGAAGTTGCCCAAAAAGAAGAAGTTGCCCAAAAAAAAGTTGCCCTAATTAGAAGTTGCCCAAAAAGAAGTTGCCCAAACAGAAGTTGCTCAAAAAGAATAAGTTGCCCAAGAGGAAAAAATTGCGCAAACAGAAGTCGACATAGTTCAAAGGTTTCCGCACGCCCGCTTGTGCTTATAATACATGGGTTATCGAGTTTTGCAAATACATTTTTGTGTGACATAAATAATCAATTTTTGTTTAATGTTTGAATGTAATTTTATTGAATACCTAATGAGAAATTTGTTGAGAAGCATCTCCTTTTATGAGAACTCATTTATGTTGCGGAAAAAATTATAAAACCATAAGAACAAGCACAATATATTTCATTTTAAGGTACAGAGTTTACGAAAGTATTTTTTCGATACAGATACTCTCCAATACTCTATTTTAACGTAATTGTCACTAGTTAACCCAAGAATCAAGTCCCAAAATAACTCTAAATCTATTCTTCTGTGAGTGATCCTGCTTCCGAAGAAGCTGCATTTATGATTCAGATAAAAGAATACAATGTGGTCACTTAGTTGTGACTCAATGTTGTTTCTTAGTCAAAACAAAGGGCGGTCAGGCCTCGTAGGTGATCATATTCGTTTGTATGATCAAAGGCTAAAACAACAACACTACTTCTATATTACAAAATTTACAAACCAAAACTAATAATCTTGGGTGAAAGTCTTTTGTTAGATTCTTCAGTGCTCCCGATAGAACATTAAAACCATTGAAATCTAAACGACTGAACATCACTGTTGGAATCATTCCTAACTTGTATTTCAAGTGTTAGTAATCAATATGTAATAGGTTGCTTAATTAGGCTTTTATGTTAGTTATAAATGGCAAGGCTTATGTAGAAAGCCCATTGGCCATGGCCCAAGCCCAATAAGTAAGGAAGGGACTAGACATGTTTCCCTAGTTCCCTTCCCTATATAAACTCATGTAAACCTTCCTTGGAAGGTTGGTTGTTCATTTTACACATAATCCTACGCATAACGTTTACATATTCCATACGTGTGTTTTGTGCTTTGTGTTCAACCGATCACTTCTTTCCTATTTCTTATATATTGTTACTTGTGTTACATTATGGTGACCTAACAGTGGTATCAATCGCCATCTAGTTGGGTGAAACACTTTTTTTTGAAGTTAAATATCATACGCGTGGGTTTATAGCGAGATTAACTTTCATATGCATAAAGCTTTGGTTTTTACACTTGTAAACTCAAGATTCTTGTGGTTTAAGGTTTATTTAGTGTTAAAGTTTAAGTTTTTTTCATCAAGTTTCAAACTTTACGTGTGTAGAATAGTTTTTAGCTTGGTTTTTATTCGTGTGGTACTTTCTACGCGTAAGGTGGAAAATTGTTTTGGATCATCAAGTTTAAACCTTTCTTGTTATTTTGGTGATATTGAAGCTATTTCATCATTAAAATCAGGTTACAAAACATTCTTGGGCATAAAAATCAGTTTTGGTGAAAGTTGGTATTTTCTACTCGTAGTAAAACCCTATTTTTACTCGTAAGCACAAAGTCTACGCCTAAGCAACAAGTTACGCATAAGGAATTCGTCACTTGATCTTCAGAGCTGTTGGTTTACTCAGTGTTTCCTTGCTTGGATAAGCCTGGAAACACTTCGACTTTGGATATCTTTTACACTTGGATAAGTGTAAAGGATTTTTGGGTAAAACCCTAGTTTTACGCCTAAGCTTAACACTTACGCGTAGAAACTTCTTTGCCTAAGCATTTCCTACGCTTAAGCTTGTTTTACGCCTAATGAAATATTACGCATAAGGTTTCTACTAATAAGTCATTGGTTTACGCCTAAGCTAAGTTTGTTTCTCAAGTCTACGCGTAAGAAGGTACTACGCGTAAACTCTTGTCTACGCGTAAGTTGGGTATTACGCGTAAGGTTATTTCTACGCCTAAGCTGATTTCTACGCATAAAGTTACTTCATCAACAAACTATATGTTTCATTCGACTACAAAGATCCATCATCAACACAAGTTTCAAGATGTCTCAACCACCATACTCTAGCTACTTTCCTCACGAGTATCCCCCAACAACAACAACAATTAACACAACAACAACAATTCTATCAACAATATCAGCAACATCAATTTCAAGAACCATCTCAAATAAAAGAATACAATGCGGTCACTTAGTTGTGACTCAATGTTGTTTCTTAGTCAAAACAAAGGGCGGTCAGGCCTCGTAGGTGAGCATATTCGTTTGTATGATCAAAGGCTAAAACAACAACACTACTTCTATATTACAAAATTTACAAACCAAAACTAATAATCTTGGGTGAAAAGTCTTTTGTTAGATTCTTCAGTGCTCCAAATAGAACATTAAAGCCATTGAAATCTAAACAACTGAACATCACTATTGGAATCATTCCTAACTTGTATTTCAAGTGTTAGTAATCAATATGTAATAGGTTGCTTAATTAGGCTTTTATGTTAGTTATAAATGGCAAGGCTTATGTAGAAAGCCCATTGGCCTTGGCCCAAGCCCAATAAGTAAGGAAGGGACTAGACATGTTTCCCTAGTTCCCTTCCCTATATAAACTCATTTAAACCTTCCTTGGAAGGTTGGTTGTTCATTTTACACATAATCCTACGCATAACGTTTACATATTCCATACGTGTGTTTTGTGCTTTGTGTTCAACCGATCACTTCTTTCCTATTTCTTATATATTGTTACTTGTGTTACATTATGGTGACCTAACAGTGGTATCAATCGCCATCTAGTTGGGTGAAACACTTTTTTTTGAAGTTAAATATCATACGCGTGGGTTTATAGCGAGATTAACTTTCATATGCATAAAGCTTTGGTTTTTACACTTGTAAACTCAAGATTCTTGTAGTTTAAGGTTTATTTAGTGTTAAAGTTTAAGGTTTTTTCATCAAGTTTCAAACTTTACGTGTGTAGAATAGTTTTTAGCTTGGTTTTTATTCGTGTGGTACTTTCTACGCGTAAGGTGGAAAATTTTTTTGGATCATCAAGTTTAAAACTTTCTTGTTATTTTGGTGATATTGAAGCTATTTCATCATTAAAATCAGGTTACAAAACATTCTTGGGCATAAAAATTAGTTTTGGTGAAAGTTGGTATTTTCTACTCGTAGTAAAACCCTATTTTTACTCGTAAGCACAAAGTCTACTCCTAAGCAGCAAGTTACGCATAAGGAATTCGTCACTTGATCTTCAGAGTTGTTGGTTTACTCATTGTTTTCCTTGCTTGGATAAGCCTGGAAACACTTCGACTTTGGATATCTTTTACACTTGGATAAGTGTAAAGGATTTTTGGGTAAAACCCTAGTTTTACGCCTAAGCTTAACATTTATGCGTAGAAACTTCTTTGCCTAAGCATTTCCTACGCTTAAGCTTGTCTTACGCCTAAGGAAATATTACGCGTAAGGTTTCTACTAATAAGTCATTGGTTTATGCCTAAGCTAAGTTTTTTTCTCAAGTCTACGCGTAAGAAGTTACTACGCGTAAACTCTTGTCTACGCGTAAGTTGGGTATTACGCGTAAGGTTATTTCTACGCCTAAGCTGATTTCTACGCATAAAGTTACTTCATCAACAAACTCTATGTTTCATTCGACTACAAAGATCCATCATCAACACAAGTTTCAAGATGTCTCAACCACCATACTCTAGCTACTTTCCTCACGAGTATCCTCAACAACAACAACAATTAACACAACAACAACAATTCTATCAACAATATCAGCAACATCAATTTCAACAACCATCTCAAATAAAAGAATACGATGCGGTCACTTAGTTGTGACTCAATGTTGTTTCTTAGTCAAAACAAAGGGCGGTCAGGCCTCGTAGGTGAGCATATTCGTTTGTATGATCAAAGGCTAAAACAACAACACTACTTCTATATTACAAAATTACAAACCAAAACTAATAATCTTGGGTGAAAAGTCTTTTGTTAGATTCTTCAGTGCTCCAGATAGAACATTAAAGCCATTGAAATCTAAACGACTGAACATCACTAGTTGGAATCATTCCTAACTTGTATTTCAAGTGTTAGTAATCAATATGTAATAGGTTGCTTAATTAGGCTTTTATATTAGTTATAAATGGCAAGGCTTATGTAGAAAGCCCATAGGCCTTGGCCCAAGCCCAATAAGTAAGGAAGGGACTAGACATGTTTCCCTAGTTCCCTTCCCTATATAAACTCATGTAAACCTTCCTTGGAAGGCTGGTTGTTCATTTTACACATAATCCTACGCATAACGTTTACATATTCCATACGTGTGTTTTGTGCTTTGTGTTCAACCGATCACTTCTTTCCTATTTCTTATATATTGTTACTTGTGTTACATTATGGTGACCTAACAGTGGTATCAATCGCCATCTAGTTGGGTGAAACACTTTTTTTTGAAGTTAAATATCATACGCGTGGGTTTATAGCGAGATTAACTTTCATATGCATAAAGCTTTGGTTTTTACACTTGTAAACTCAAGATTCTTGTAGTTTAAGGTTTATTTAGTGTTAAAGTTTAAGGTTTTTTCATCAAGTTTCAAACTTTACGTGTGTAGAATAGTTTTTAGCTTGGTTTTTATTCGTGTGGTACTTTCTACGCGTAAGGTGGAAAATTTTTTTGGATCATCAAGTTTAAAACTTTCTTGTTATTTTGGTGATATTGAAGCTATTTCATCATTAAAATCAGGTTACAAAACATTCTTGGGCATAAAAATTAGTTTTGGTGAAAGTTGGTATTTTCTACTCGTAGTAAAACCCTATTTTTACTCGTAAGCACAAAGTCTACTCCTAAGCAGCAAGTTACGCATAAGGAATTCGTCACTTGATCTTCAGAGTTGTTGGTTTACTCATTGTTTTCTTGCTTGGATAAGCCTGGAAACACTTCGACTTTGGATATCTTTTACACTTGGATAAGTGTAAAGGATTTTTGGGTAAAACCCTAGTTTTACGCCTAAGCTTAACATTTATGCGTAGAAACTTCTTTGCCTAAGCATTTCCTACGCTTAAGCTTGTCTTACGCCTAAGGAAATATTACGCGTAAGGTTTCTACTAATAAGTCATTGGTTTATGCCTAAGCTAAGTTTTTTTCTCAAGTCTACGCGTAAGAAGTTACTACGCGTAAACTCTTGTCTACGCGTAAGTTGGGTATTACGCGTAAGGTTATTTCTACGCCTAAGCTGATTTCTACGCATAAAGTTACTTCATCAACAAACTCTATGTTTCATTCGACTACAAAGATCCATCATCAACACAAGTTTCAAGATGTCTCAACCACCATACTCTAGCTACTTTCCTCACGAGTATCCTCAACAACAACAACAATTAACACAACAACAACAATTCTATCAACAATATCAGCAACATCAATTTCAACAACCATCTCAAATAAAAGAATACGATGCGGTCACTTAGTTGTGACTCAATGTTGTTTCTTAGTCAAAACAAAGGGCGGTCAGGCCTCGTAGGTGAGCATATTCGTTTGTATGATCAAAGGCTAAAACAACAACACTACTTCTATATTACAAAATTACAAACCAAAACTAATAATCTTGGGTGAAAAGTCTTTTGTTAGATTCTTCAGTGCTCCCGATAGAACATTTAAACCATTGAAATCTAAACGACTGAACATCACTGTTGGAATCATTCCTAACTTGTATTTCAAGTGTTAGTAATCAATATGTAATAGGTTGCTTAATTAGGCTTTTATATTAGTTATAAATGGCAAGGCTTATGTAGAAAGCCCATAGGCCTTGGCCCAAGCCCAATAAGTAAGGAAGGGACTAGACATGTTTCCCTAGTTCCCTTCCCTATATAAACTCATGTAAACCTTCCTTGGAAGGCTGGTTGTTCATTTTACACATAATCTTACGCATAACGTTTACATATTCCATACGTGTGTTTTGTGCTTTGTGTTCAACCGATCACTTCTTTCCTATTTCTGATATATTGTTACTTGTGTTACATTATGGTGACCTAACAGTAGTATCAATCGCCATCTAGTTGGGTGAAACACTTTTTTTTGAAGTTAAATATCATACGCGTGGGTTTATAGCGAGATTAACTTTCATATGCATAAAGCTTTGGTTTTTACACTTGTAAACTCAAGATTCCTGTGGTTTAAGGTTTATTTCGTGTGGTACTTTCTACGCGTAAGGTGGAAAATTGTATTGGATCATCAAGTTTAAAACTTTCTTGTTATTTTGGTGATATTGAAGCTATTTCATCATTAAAATCATGTTACAAAACATTCTTGGGCATAAAAATCAGTTTTGGTGAAAGTTGGTATTTTCTACTCGTAGTAAAACCTTATTTTTACTCGTAAGCACAAAGTCTACGCCTAAGCAGCAAGTTACGCATAAGGAGTTCGTCACTTGATCTTCAGAGCTTTTGGTTTACTCAGTGTTTTCTTGCTTGGATAATCTTGGAAACACTTCGACTTTGGATATCTTTTACACTTGGATAAGTGTAAAGGATTTTTGGGTAAAACCCTAGTTTTACGCCTAAGCTTAACACTTACGCGTAGAAACTTCTTTGCCTAAGCATTTCCTACGCTTAAGCTTGTCTTATGCCTAAGGAAATATTACGCATAAGGTTTCTACTAATAAGTCATTGGTTAACGCCTAGGATAAGTTTTTTTCTCAAGTCTACGCGTAAGAAGTTACTATGCGTAAACTCTTGTCTACGCGTAAGTTGGGTATTACGCGTAAGGTTATTTCTACGCCTAAACTGATTTCTACGCATAAAGTTTCTTCATCAACAAACACTATGTTTCATTCGACTACAAAGATCCATCATCAACACAAGTTTCAAGATGTCTCAACCACCATACTCTAGCTACTTTCCTCACGAGTATCCTCAACAACAACAACAATTAACACAACAACAACAATTCTATCAACAATATCAGCAACATCAATTTCAACAACCATCTTGTAACGTATTGGATTTCACATACACATCAAACTAAACATAAAGTAGGCGTACAAAGAGTTCTAGAGAGAGAAAGTTAGAGGTGTAGGGAACTTTAGTGAGAGAAAGAAAAATCTTATTATGAGCTCCAACTCTCTACCTTGGAAGGAAGAGAGTATTTATAGTCTTACAATAAAACGCCACACAACGGGCTGTGGATCAGGCATACAGTGGGTAAAGACCCGTCCGTCCTCCACGGTGTTACTTAACTAAATACTTCTTAGCTTAAAAGAACTACAACTACGAGCTTTCTAACGATTACATATACTTGAGGTGACCGACTCTTTAA
This sequence comes from Chrysanthemum seticuspe, assembly GCA_019973895.1. Taxonomy (NCBI): domain Eukaryota; kingdom Viridiplantae; phylum Streptophyta; class Magnoliopsida; order Asterales; family Asteraceae; genus Chrysanthemum; species Chrysanthemum seticuspe. The sequence goes on along the minus strand of BPTQ01000009.1, from coordinate 206,552,837 downwards.
TACCTGGAATTTCTAATTCCTAACAATCTCCCCCTAAGGGAGGTCACCTCAAACATATACTAAAATTACATTGAATACAAACAGATATTACATTAAAAATTGTTCTTGCATTCTTGATGTAGTACTTTGCTCCGATGCTCGTAGTCATTGATTCTTCTCATTGCATGTTTGGTTAATCCAAGTGGAGGTCTTTTACTGATCCACGTGATAATAATTTTGAGCCAGCTTTTGAGATCATCAGCTAACAAAAATCTCTGAGACATCCATTGTGGTGTTGGTATTATGTGATGTTGTGACTTTCGGACCGACATGCTCACATTCTGGATCATGATATCTTCTCATCAGAGTAGCGGAAGCTTTTGTTGATTCATGATATTGGCAGCAGCGTAGCAGAAGCATGGGGTGAAAATATCAGAGTCATTGATGCACTTATCATGATTTCTTGAGAAATGAATGTATTGTGTGAGCATGCGGCTATGGATTGACCGCTTCATTCTGATTAGCTGCAAACGTCGGGTGTACCTGCATACAACAGTTAGCAATAAAGCTCACGAAAGTGTCTTTGATCTCTTTCGTTGAATTGAGGTACACTGCCCACGGTTCCCCGTTGATCAGTACAAGTACTGCCTGTGATCAGGTATAATTCCGAAGAATTTCCTTGACAGGGTTTCGCAGCTGCTCTAGCTGTTCTCAAACAGGAACGTCTCAAAGAAGACAACACGGAGTGAGTGAACCAGCGAATAGAGATTCACTGATTGATAAAAAAAGATTTGAAAAACAATCGTGTATTGCTTAATAGAAATTTTTTTGCAATACAACGAAGGTTTTAGTGAAAATCAATTATCAATCATAAAACACCTTTTGATTTGAAATATTCGAACACGGTCGATGTGCTAAAGAAAAGAGTTTTTAAGCACAATGACTGGTTTTTCAAAGGTATCCGTCAATCCATAACCTGAACCAGGATTGATTCAAAAGATTGAATCGCTCCATTGTTTCTGTTCAGTTGTCACATGGTTGATCTATTGAATAGATCTCACATGCCACCTACCAGGAGCTTGTTTGAAGTTGGCTCCAGAAGGCTTTCCATCTTCATTGTGAATATTTTTACATATCACTCGGATGTTCTGGCAATACCACAAGGATAATGCGTAGGACTCAAGATATAATCTCTCTTTACACATTGTGTGAAACATAGAGTCTTCATTGAATGTGTCCTAATGAGATTTATGGATGATCTCGTGGCTCTAGACTCAATTTGTGCATATTTGGATCCTGTATCGGAGACTAGGGAGAGGGTCTCCTTTTTCAATATCAACAATCTCTAAGAGAAAGTCGATAGATAATGTCGGTTCCCCGTGAGAATGAAACAAGTCCTTTTAAGAGGAACTTGAGTGGTTTGGGAAGTTGAAGTGCAGTGCGTCACTAGGTCCATAACGTCTTGACTTCAATACCGATGTTACCTTGATAACTACCAGTAGCATATGAATTGAACCCGATATCTGCCCTAAGGTTGAGTAAATGGAGGGCTATTTGTTTTCACCCTTTACTCATTCAATTCTTTTTAATTCTTCAACCCCTTCAGTGCTTACTGAGACTTCATGGTTAGAACCTTGTTGGGTTTATTCCAGTACTAGCTCAGTCTCAGTCTGCACTCTTCCCATATCTCATTTTTCTCCTTTTTTTTTCAATGAACCTAAGGACTTCTACACTATCTAGTGGATAGTCCCTGGGTAGATCCCTCCGGTTCTGGCGGATCATGGGAACACATACCTAACCTTATCAACCTTATATCACCATACATAAAGTAAAGTTGGTCGGTCTATTTGGTATTGTTCATCTGCCATAGAAACCAATTGAAAACCATTTGAAAATCAATTCAGGTGCTTGTGATATATTATCAAAGCATTTTGCACCTGAATTGTTTTTTATATTTTTAGAATAAGAGCTCCCCCTCAACATGTGCATCAAGTGATTGAAATCGTTTTGCACACGGAGACAAGAGAAAGAGTTAACTTCTTTGAATTCCATTTTCTAAAAGATATCAACATCACTTCCCTAATCAAAACAAGTAGATAAAGCATTGTAGGGAAGGATGAGGTTTTCATAAGTTTGCTCCCCTTCAATATGTGCCTTGAGGTATGAAAGAGTTTTGCACATACAAGAGGGAACATGCACATTGATATAAATTGATCACGTTTCAGATCTTTGTGGTTTAAGATAGATGCTCCCCCTCAACATGTGCATGTAAAATTTTAAATCGTTTGGCACATGTGGGAAGGAGAGCTTGTACATCCTTATAAAACCATTTACCAAATTATCAGTTTAAATCCATTTTAAATCACAAATTCTCCCCCGATCACAATTTTCAAATCATTTGAGATTTGTGATCTCTTGAAGATTTAAATTGATTTTAAAAGCTTTTAAGGAGAATTGTGACTTGATTATGAAAGCGTTTTAACTGATAAGGATCGGATTTTAAGACTTTAAACTCCATTGATTAAACATGCATGGATATCTTTTGAAAACAATTAAATGACAAATAACCTTTTAATTTAATTGAAATCATTCTCCCACTCAATCAATGACATAGCTTGTCGATTGAGAGATAGATATTTTGACAAATAAGTCTAGATGATTATCAAAAATAGAGTCCGAGTTATTTTTCAAAGCAGTTAGTTTTCAGCAGATAAATGTTTATAGAATCAGAGCATGGAATTTTGAAAACATGATAAAGTATGGCTCTGTTCTTTCTTTAAAAAGCGGGTTACTACCTGAGATGGCAATAAACCATTTTTTTCTCTTTCTCCCATTTTTTTTTTTTTTTTTTAAATAAAAATTCGAACAATATCTAAAGTCCCGTGTCATTCTTTGAATGACAGCACAAAGACCGTAGATATTATCGAATCGAGAAAAACATGACAAAATGACATTTTTTTTATTTATTTTTTTTTTTGAAGATTTTTCGAATTTTTCAAATTTTTATGGATTTTGAAAGTTTTATATTTTTCTATTTGATTTTTGAAGGTTTTATAATTTTGTATTTTGTTTTTCGAATAGATATATACAAGAGATAGATGAAGGAAGCCTTTTACTCCTTGTTGGGAATTATGCGAAGTAGGAATTCTTCTGTCAATTCTGCCGAAGGATCCTGCTGAAGTAGAAGCAGAATCTGCTGAAGAAGAGATTATGCTGAAGTATAAAAGCCGTGCCGTGTATCTGCTGAAGAGTGGAAGCTGACTAGGATATGCATGCGCTTTATTATTTAAATGCTAACCCATCATTATTCTTGAACTTCCCGAGGTTAGCATGGGTATTATTGTACTGCTCAATATTGTTTAGTGTTTTAGTGATTAAATGCATGCTTGCATGCTTAGTCGATTGAGTAGTAATAGTTTAGGGTTCCTTGTCTATAAAAGGAACTTGATAGTTTGTAATAGAGAACTCATTTCGAAACATAGAGTTTCAGTTAATAAAAGATCCATAGAGGATCTAAGTATTCTTAGTTATAACAGCTTGTATTTACATTCCGCTATAGAATACGAGTTGTAGAGATTTTCTATTAGTTTGCTTATGATTACATAGGCAACACTAACGATCCACGAGTGCTCAAGATCTGTCAAGGTCTGTCTGTATTCAACAAGTGGTATCAGAGCCTCGGGAAAGTCTCTACGATACTGAGAACCATATTTTACCTCTCCCCCATACAACCAAAAACACATTCACCATGCCTGGAACTGATGATGAATCAGAAGTCACCAACAACAACATCAAAAACACCACCTCTATGCAGCAACTTAGTCTTTCCAACAGTAATGGTAAGTTTCCTTATCTGAAAAAGGAAGAGTATGATCTGTGGACCATGAAGATGCAGAACTGGATCTCCAATATTGATTGGAATCTTTGGGAGATTGTGAAGAAAGGAAACAGTCTGAAGAAGACTATCCCATATCTTGATGGTAAGTTTACCATTGCTCCTCCCAAAACTGCTGAAGAGATTTTAGCTGTGCAAAGAGAGCACAAAGTAAGAACCATCCTTCTTCAAGCTATTCCTGAAGATCACTTGGGTGATTTTCACCACATGGATGATGCAAAGGACATATGGATGGCTCTTAAAGCAAGGTTCGGTGGTAATGAAGAGTCTAGGAGAATGAGGAAGTCCATGCTGAGACAACACTTTCAAGAGTTCAACATCTCAGAAGAAGAGGGTATCCACAAGGGATACGACAGGTTTCATAAGATTTTGAGTCAGCTAAACCAGCTAAATGCAAAACCTGACAATGATGATTGCAATTCAAAGTTCCTACGATCTTTGCCTCCATCATGGTTACATGTTAGTATAGCCCTTAAAGCTAAAGGTGGGTTGGACATGCTCACCTTTGATGAGATGTACAACAAACTCAAATCTCTTGAACCTGATGTCAGATCTCCCTACCGTGCATCCTCTTCTGGTCATACAGCCTTTGTTGGGACATCTCACTCCGATATGATGATGCATGCTTCAAGTCCATCTTACTTACCATCATCATCTTATCGTCCCACTCCATCATGCCCTCAAGCTAAAACTGGCAGTATATTGGAGGATGTTCTTCATTCATTTGTTGCTGATTATGATACTCAGCAGCATCTTGTCTATGAAGATTTTGAGCAGGTGGACCCACTTGAAATGGAGGAGATGAAACTGAAATGGCAGGTGGCCATGCTTTCAGTAGATATCAAAAGGTTTGAGGAGAGGGCAGGAAGAAAGTTTGGCTTCAAGGGAAAGGATCCAACTCGTTTTGACAGGAGAAAGGTCAAGTGCTTCTCTTGTCACCAGATGGGTCATTTCTTAAGGGAATGCAAAGATAGGAAGAGTGGAGAGGGAGCTAACTACAATTCCTATCAGCAGAAACAGAAGGAAGCTAGTACTTCAGCAGCTCTTGTCACCTTGGATGAATAGGTCAACTGGGTTGCACATGAACCTGTGAATGAGGAAGCTGTTGATACTGAGAAGCTTGGATTGCTGGCAAGGTTTACTTCAGAAGATAGGCATGATCAGTTTGCCTTGATGGGACTCTCTCAGGTACACAATTGTATATTTGGTTGTAGTGAAAGATACAATGAACTTAAAGAAGCTTATGATACTATGAAACCTAAATACAATGAATGCTATGTTGATAATGAAGCTTATAAACTTTCGTTAAAAACATTAGAAAGACAAAAGGTTTGGTTTCAAAAGAATCAGATAGCTTATGAAGAAAAGATAAAGGGGTTACAAATTGATCTAGATATTGCAGACATTAACTTAAAACGCACTGAAAAGGAAAAAGCTGATGCTATTGCTGAGAATCTAGAGCTTAAAGAGAAACTAGTTGAGGAAATAGCTAGACATAAACAATGGTTAATATCAGGTGACAATCTAGCTAGAGAACTCTATAATAGTCAGTCAGTTAACTCTGGAATAGGTTTAGGTTTTCAAAAGTATGTAGGATTGGAAGCTAGGCAAGATGGGCGTAAATCTACACTTGCAGGCTTAGCACATTTTAAAAAGGAAGGTGATTCATGCTGTCCCTGGACCTATTAGAGGTGAATTCATGCCCACTGACATGTCCATTAATGTTGACTTTGATGGATCACACCATCTGTATAGCAAAAAGTCAAAAGACTTGCCAGACACAGATGCTTCATCTTATGACTTTGTCTCTTTCTCTGACAGTGACAATTCATCGGATCAAGGGTCTACTTCCAGCTGTGATTCAAGTGATAAGTCAGACCTTCCCATGCCCTCACCTGAGCCTACACCCAAGCCTGCACCCAAGTTTATCTACAAGCCTTCTAGGGTAACTGCTAAGGAATCAACTTCCAAGACAGTTTCCTCTGAAGACTTGTCTTTTAATTCTTTGCATAATAAGTCTGTTAAAAACAATTCCTTTAATGTTTCTGGTTTAAGTACTTCTACATGTAATAGAACATCTTCTTTGTTGAATCAATCTTCCAAAAGGAAGACATGTTTTGTGTGTGGAAGTAAATTTCATTTAATTAAGGATTGTGATTTCTATGAGCAAAGATTGGGTATATGTGCTACTCAGCAGAAACCGAGACCAGTGTGGACCAATGTTAATAATATTCCTCCTTATGTCCCACAAGCTAATAATACTGACTCTCCTTGGAGGAGATCAACTGATAGACCTTATGTGCAACCTACTAGCCCCTACTTTAAACATGGTTATTGGCCTGCATATGTTGACTCTATGAATAATGGGAAATGATGTTGGGGTACTGCTGTCAAGTCCTCAGCAGGTTGTTCTTGGAATAATAAGGGACCTAAATTTCAATGGAAACCCAAGAACAATGGTGGATCTTTCTCATTTTCTAGACCTAAATCTCATGATCCACAAGGCAGGTTCAAGTCAGCAATGACTTAAGCCTCCTTCGTTTACTAACATTCTTTTGTATATATTGTTTGTTCTATAGGATCATCCTCTTAAGCATAAAGATATCGGTATTGTTGATAGTGGTTGTTCAAGAAGCATGTCTGGAAATAGAGATATGATGCACAATTTTATTCCTATTGAAGAAGGAGGCAATGTGACTTTTGGTGGAAGTGATGGTAGAATTACTGGGAAAGGCACCATCAAGACACCCCTACTGAAATTTGAGAATGTGTACTATGTTAGGGAACTTCAGCACTTCAACTTGTTCTCAGTCTCACAAATTTGTGACACCAAGAACAAGGTACTCTTCACTGAAGATGAATGTCTTGTGCTCTCTAAAGAGTTCAAGCTTCCAGAAGATACTTCAATTCTGTTGAGAGTTCCTCGAACTCACAATCTATACACATTTAACCTCAATGAAGTTCATCCTGAAGGTGACCTCACTTGTTTGGTGGCTAAAGCATCCTTGGATGAATCTACCAAATGGCATAGGAGAATGGCTCATGTGAATTTCAAGACCATAAACAAACTCTCTAAAATGGGTCTTGTTGAAGGTCTACCCTTAAAAGTTTTCTCCAATGATCATAATTGTGTTGCATGCAACAAAGGGAAGCAACACAGAGCCTCCTACAAAGCTATCACTGCTATGAGCATTATTTATGAGCCTCTTCAGCTGTTACATATGGATCTATTTGGTCCAACTCAAGTCAGAAGCATTGATCACAAGTATTTTTGTTTGGTTATCACTGATGGCTATAGCAGATTTTGTTGGGTGTTCTTTCTAAGGACTAAAGATGAAACAACTCCAGTGCTGAAAGACTTCATCACCCTCGTTGAAAATCAGTTGAACAAGAAGGTTAAGGGAATTTGGTGTGATAATGGGACAGAGTTCAAGAATGCTATTATTATAGAACTCTGTAGGTCTAAAGGGATAAAGAGGGACTATAGCAATCCAAGAACCCCGCAACAAAATGGGGTAGCTGAAAGAAAGAATAGGGCCTTGATAGAGGCTGCAAGATCAATGCTTGCAGACTCTAAATTGCCCACTATGTTCTGGACTGAAGCTGTTGGCACAGCTTGCTATGTGCTTAACAGGGTCTCCAATACTAGACCTCACCTCAAAACACCATATGAACTTCTCTTTGGGAAGGTTCCAGTCATTCATTACCTCAAACCTTTTGGTTGTCAAGTGACCATTCTTAACACTAGTGATCCGTTGGGGAAGTTTGATGAGAAAGCTGATGATGGTTATATTATGGGTTATTCAGCTCATAGCAAGGCTTACAGGGTGTACAACTTATCTGCCAAGAAGATAGAGGAGACTTTGAACCTGAGATACCTGGAAGATAAGCCCAATGTTCAAGGACAGGGTCATGTGTGGTCTTTTGACCTTGACTACCTAACTGATTATCTGGGTTATACTAGACATATGGCTGACCAAAGTGCAGGCTCTCAAGAATCTCCCACTAACAATGCAGGTACCTTGGATGCTGACTCTGGAAGTGAATTTGAAGATGATGAACAACCTATACTTGTGCCTTCTTTCTCCCCTAACAATGTTGCAGGTAACACTTCTAGAGATACTTCTGCTGAGAGTGAAGATGAATCACACTATGCTGAGGACCTTGCTAGGCTTTAGACTCAAGAGTTTGCAGCTAAGCTTGAAGCTGAGAAGGTGAATGGGGAGCTTGCAAATGAGGCTGTCAGTGGAAACCATATTTCTGCTGACACTGATGCAGTCTCTCCCATCGTCATCAAATCTGCTGAAAGCTCGACTGTTTCTACTCCTATTCCTTCTAGAGTGTCCACAGACTTTGGTGAACCCTATAATCGCTTTCCAAGACCTTCAGATCTTGGAAATCATCAACCCAAATCTGGCATTTTCACCTCACCTTCCTATGACACAACTTTTGTACCAACTGTGTCTAATCTTGAACCTTCCATTGAAGTCAACCCCACTGCTACTAAAAGAATCAACATCACTCACCCTCAATCCAACATTATTGGTGACATTCTAGCACCTGTTAGAACTCGAAGGGCTATCTCTAGTCCTAAATTTGGACAAGTTGCTTTTCTCTCTTATGTCTCAAATCAGCAAAGAGACAATCACACAGACTTCAAGCATTGTCTGTTTGCGTGTTTTCTTTCTCAAGTAGAACCAACCAGTGTCACTCAAGCTCTTGAAGACTCAAGTTGGATTGAAGCAATGCAAGATGAAATGCAACAGTTTCAAAACCAACAAGTTTGGATTTTGGTGCCACTACCTGATGGAAAATATGCTATTGGAACTAAATGGATTCTGAAGAACAAAAGAGATGCAAGGGGTGTGGTTATTAAAAACAAAGCAAGATTAGTAGCTCAAGGTTACAGGCAAGAGGAAGGGATTGATTATGATGAAGTGTTCGCACCTATTGCTAGAGTAGAGGCTATTCGAATTTTCTTGGCCTATGCATCCTACATGGGCTTCATGCTGTATCAGATGGATGTTAAAGGTGCTTTTCTGTATGGTGAGATAGAAGAGGAGGTTTATGTCACTCAAACCAAAGGATTTGAAGACCCAGATCATCCTAATCATGTTTACAAGGTCGTTAAAGCTCTCTATGGACTTCATCAGGCACCAAGGGCATGGTATGCTAGGCTTTCAACATTTCTACTGAAGCATGGCTACAGAAGAGGTGCCATTGATAAGACTCTTTTTCTGAAGAAGAACTCGACAGACATAATACTTGTGCAAGTATATGTGGATGACATCATTTTTGGATCCACTAAAGAATCTTGGTGAATGGAATTTTAGGATCTGATGAAGGGAGAATTTCAGATGAGTGATATGGGGGAGCTTACTTTCTTTTTGGGTCTCCAAGTTCAGTAGAAACAAGATGGGATATTTATCAGTCAAGATAAATATGTGAGGGACATGTTAAAGAAATTTGGTATGGAAGGTGTCAGAACTGCCACAACACCTTATGAAGCTCCAAAAACAAAAACCAACAATGAACCAGATTTACCTGTGAATGTTCATTTATACAGATCTATGATTGGTTCATTAATGTATCTAACAGCTTCAAGGCCTGATATTGCTTTTGCTGTGAGTGTTTGCTCTCGTCATCAAGTCACTCCACTTACTTCCCATCTCAATGCAGTCAAGAAGATCTTTAAGTACCTAAAAGGCCAACCTCATTTAGGCCTTTGGTACCCAAAAGAGTCTCCTTTTAAGTTGGAAGCATATAGTGATAGTGATTATGCTGGTGCAAATCTGGATAGGAGATCCACAACTGGTGGTTGTCAATTCCTTGGAACGAGATTGATTTCTTGGCAGTGCAAGAAACAAACCATTGTGGCTACCTCAACTACTGAAGCAGAGTATGTTGCTGCTTCAAATTGCTGTGGACAGGTCCTTTGGATTCAAAACCAATTGCTGGATTATGGGTATAACTTCATGAACACAACACTTTTTATTGATAATCAGAGTACCATATGCATTGTCAAAAATCCAGTTTTTCATAGTAGAACCAAACATATTGAAATCAGGCACCACTTTATAAGAGATGCATATGAAAAACATTTGATAAATGTGGCGAAAATTCATACAGATGATAATGTGGCAGATCTGTTAACAAAAGCTTTTGATGGACCAAGGTTTCAACACCTTGTGGTCAATATTGGAATGCTTAACCCTTAACTGCAAAGTTTAAGGGGAGGCATAGGCCTCAGGGGAGGCATATGCCTCAGGGGATGATTTTTCTTTGTTTTGTTTGTTAGTTTCTTTTTAGTTAAAAAAAAAAAAAAAAAAAAAAATCTCTTGCAGGTTTGTTGTATATAGTTGATGGTTTTTAACTCACCAGATATACCTTGTGTATATCAAAGAGTTGGCTAGTCCAAAGGGTACAACTTTGGTAAAGACACATCAATTCTGTTGATAGCTGTAATGATTTGCTCAAAATCATAGGGTCTGCAACCACCCATGCTTAATTGCTGAGAGTTGTATGGTCATCAATTCACCATGGTATATTCCTTGTTGGAATCCAAGAATTGGCTAGCCCACAAGTATATGGCTTGTGGTAAAGGCAACTGAATCCATATTTGGTTATCAATTCACCAATTCTAAGAATTGACTAGACCTGAGCAAACGGCTACAGGTAAAGACACAACAAATCCGTTTACATAGTTGCTGATTTGCTAATAAATTAGATGGTTATCAATGTACCATAGTTTTCGGACTTAAACATTTGGCTACTCCAGTAGTGATGGCTATTGGTAAAGAGACATCAAATCCATTATTTTCAATGATTCACCTCTCACAGGAATTAACTCACCTGGATGTGATGAGAATAGTATGCAACTAATGAGTCTTGATGTACACTATGTCATTTGTTGCTGCAAAGACCTGGCGTTTCAAAGTTTAGTCATCATAGAGATGAGATTACTATTGGTTATTTGCTACTGATGTTTGAGAACAATCCTCTAGTACTGCAGTTTCTAAGATCTTTCAAGGTTAGGAAACTGGAACTTAACCAAGTCAAATTCCAGTTTAGGTGTCACACCCCCAAATTATCTGTTTCGCAGCGGAATGGAATTCCTGGGGGTTGACTGTCATAGCATCACAATCACAGTTATATCGAACGACCTAAAGTGTCGTTTGGAAAATACATCGTTTGATTTAATAAAATAATCAGAGTTTACAAAGTATAGGTCCTAAATGAAAATCAATTTGTGCGGAAATAAATTTGTTACAATTCAAACGATGTTTTAAAGTATATGAAACCCAAGTGAAACGCGTCGTCACCACGACTCTATGATATGTCCACATGCATGCCATGAAGTGAATGCCTTAGATACCTGAGATAAAACATGCTAAAAGTGTCAACACAAAGGTTGAGTGAGTTCATAGAGTTTGCGATGAAATGTAAAGCCTTTCAAAATCGTTTATGCAGCAAAGGCATTGTAAATCCACTCAGTTCCAAGTTCCGCCCATACAAAACTTGCAACCTGTGTGTTCACAACCCATTGCCAAAATGTGCGTAGTTTATGTTCAAACGTGCATCGTCAAATGAATTCACATATTAGTGCATAACTTAATGTATCAATAGTTACTTGATATAACACATAATACGTATAGTTTCAAATCGTTCCAAGGCCATTAGTTCAATGATTATACCACGACAATTAGCCCAATGATTTTACCACGCCAATTAGCTCAATGATTAAACCACGACAATTAGTCCAATGATTATACCACGACAATTAGTCCAATGATTATACCACGACAATTAGCTCAATGATTATACCACGGCAATTAGCTCAATGATTATACCACGAAAAATAGGCCAATGATTATACCACGACAATTAGTCCAATGATTATACCACGACAATTAGCCCAATGATTATTGATATAGAAAATTCTAAGTATGGCAATACTGTTACTTCGTATGGCTAAACATTCAGTTCAGATAAACATATAGTTTGCAAATAGACATGAATGTCATAAAAGTTGTTGAGCATGTATCTCCCCCAAAGAATTTAATGAAAGTATTAAAACAAGAAAAGTGGGGCTATGGAACTCACCTGTTGAAATGCTTATGATGACAAAAGTGGATACACCGAAATGTAACGTGAATCTCTAAACTTGACCTATTATGAATGATATGATATATGATAAGTTATGATGTAATGTTATGCATGCAATTCGGATGATATCTATACCACTTATGAATTTTTGAAAATAATATTTCTCGTTGAGAAATAATCTTTTAACGTCTTGACCATTTTTAAATTACTTCACATGTATTTACATTGAAATGATATCCAACGATAATCATTTAGTGATTTATTATGAAATTATAACTTTTCGTCGTAAAATAATGTCATTTGACGATTTCATGAAAGTGACTAAACGACCTCGAAAATCTAGTCGTAAAATGGTGTACGTCGAGTGTTAAGAAACGAACTCATCGGTTTTGGGAAGTGATGAGTGTGTAAATACTCATCATTTTTGGTTAATTCTGAACTGCAAAACGTCTAAAAATGCTCAAGAATGCATCAAAACACTAAAAATATTCCAAAAATGCATTTTATATGTTTCAGATGCAAAATGTTTAAAATCAGATGAAAAACGAGCAAAGTTTGCATAATTGGCAGTTCCAGTCCCCCGACTTTCAGAAAATGGCAAAATCAGTCCCTAGGCATTTATTTTAAAACAAAAGTCACCAAAGGTCCTTTTGTAATCATAAATTGTCATATTTAGTCCTTTGGTGAAAAGTTCCAAAATATTTGAGAAATTACAGTTTTGGTCCTTGGATTTTTAAAATGGTCAAAATTAATCCTTGGAATTTCAAAAATGTCAAAATTAGCCCTTGGTCTATTTAAGATTGGCAAGACCAACCCTTTGACTACATCTTCATAATTTACATGTTTAGTCCCTGGAATTTCAGAAGTTACACTTGTGGTCCTTATGTGTTACTAAGCTAAACCAAACGGACCTAGTTATATATCCCAAGCCCAAATAATCCCTTGGCCCAAACCCTTTACCCGGTCCAAACCCGAAACCAACCCAACGTTTAAAATAAACAACCCGCCCCCCTAGTTCCCTGTCTTCCCCGACATACTTGTCTGCAACTCCCCTCTCCAGGCACCCCTACTTCACACCTTGTCTCCCCCCACCTCACCTAACAACCCATCACATTTAATGCACCCTCTCCCTTGTCCCAACTGGCTTGTACCAGTTTTCCCGCCAATTTGATCAAACGGCCAAAAAGTGCTCAAGACATCCAAGGGCTCAGATTAATGCTGGGATTTGCTCAGAGACACGTGGGGAGTGTTTTTTATGTATAAAAAGAAAGAGAAGCAGAAGGTTTAAGGGTAGTTAGTTTATTTCTTAAAAATGTATGTCGTTTTTAGTTATTAAGTCTTAAAATAGATTCATAGTTGTAATTTCAAATTTCCTTGTATCAAATTACTGTGTTGAGATGTATTGCAACTCATTTTAAGTATTAATTCAAAGCTTGTGTTCATTTTCCAAATTTATGTTAACTGTTGAGATTTTTATTTTCAACATCCTATGTCAAAGCCTTTAGCAGTTTATTTATAAGCTCAAACAAGCTCAAACTAGCTTATCATAGCTTTTTGTGAGCCTACTATTAAGTTTTAAGCATATTTGATATATGGTCAACGAAAGTCAACTGTTTGGTGATCTTGGCTCAAAAATGGTTATGGTTTGATTTGATGATGGATCTGGGTTGAGATTGATGTTTGATGGGTTAGTTTAGTGGTCCTTTATCTGGTTTGCAAGCCACAGTGGCTGGGATTCTTGTAAGTTAATCTTGATCTCATATGCTAGCACATTAAACAGTGGTGTTATAATATCTTGTAGATCTGTTATAGTGGTGTTTATTTCCTTCATTTTAGTGCTTTTGATCTGCTTTATAGTTAGTATAATCTTGTTTTCATGTTTAGCTAAGTTTGATTACATTTAACTGTCATAAAGGGGTGTTTGGATTGGTTAATAAAACTGAGTTTGAACATTAGTCACTAGTTAAAATCTGTTGAAATAGACTCTGGTAGTATAGTTATACTTAGTCTAGTGGTTTATTTGCATCAAAACACATAAAAAGTCAAAAATCTATAGTCCACTGTCTTGATCACACCACTGTTGGAATCAGTCACCATAATCATTCACATAGGTTTAAAACTTGATAATCTAGCTGGCTGAAGCTTCATTTCATTAACATACATCAACATCAGTCCAATATTTGCATCTAAATCTCAAGAAAGTCAAAGTTTCAAACTATTTTCAAAGTCAAAATCATGTCAAAAACTGAGTTGCGCAGACATTGCAGCAGTTGCACAGGGTTCAATACAGCTTGTTAGGGTCTGATTTTTGGTTTAGGTGTAGTCTGCTAGGTGGTCTTTAAGACCACTTATCTGTTTTTGGCTCTAGCTTTTCTGATAAGCTGGTACATAAGCTCAAACATCAGACCTGTTTCCTGTTTTGCTGTTAAAATCAGTGAGCTCATGATCTTGTGAAACTGCTTATCAGAGGTTAGGAGTAGTTGGTTTTAGCTTATATTAGCTTATTTGAGTATAATCTAGGTTCTGTAGAAGTTTGGTAGCTTATAGAGCTTATTAGCTTATTTTCAAGTGCTTATTCCATTTCAGTTTGCACATCAGCCTTCATATTTCCCACATAACCCTATGTTTTCTTATTTTTCATAGATCCAGAATAAGATTTTAGCATTTTCCTGAATTTTTCATTAATTTTGGTCACTGTTTACCATTTTTCTAGATTTAAAATAGTTTTTAATCACTTTTAATTAGCTTTAATTGCAAATAATTAAGAAAAAGTTCCAAAAAATAATTTTTCAATTTTCTCAGTTTAAGAAAAATATAAAAAGCAAAAAAAAGATTTTTCCTTATTTTTTCCCTTTTATTTGGTATTTTTCACCATTTAAATTAGATTAAAATAGTTTTAAATTAGTAGAAAATAGAAAAATAATCAGAAAAATATAAAAATAGTTTTGAAAATTCTATTTTGATATTTTAGATTTTTCTAAGTCTTAGTTTTATTTTTCTAGCTTTATTTCACATTTTCTTGTATTCTAGGTAATTATTTAATAGTTAAAAATAGTTTATAATTAGATAATTAGTTATAAAAATAATTTTCTTTTTCTATAAATTTTATTTTATCATTAGGATTGTAAAAACATCATTTTTATATTTTTAGGGTTAATATTGACTTAGTTTCACATTTTTATTTGTACGTTACGTAGTTTTTAATTCAGTTTTATAAAAACATAAAAACAAAAACATCATTTTAATTATAGTGATAGCGTTTATTTAATAGATTTTATCTTTTTAATTTCCTTTAATTTGCATTTAAGCCGTTGTAATTTGTTGGCTTTTTCTGTAGTTATAATCAATATCATAATCAAATACTCTTTTCCGTTCAAATTCCTCGATCACTTTACGTTTGATAATCCATTGCGTAGCTCGCTGGGACATAACGACCCGGGGAAACCCTATACTCCCCAGATCTTCATTGCATTCGTGCTTGAGCAGTTTTAAGATGATTATAGTCTGCCATTCACAAGTGGCAGGCTTGAGTGATTTAGCTTGACTGTTTGGCACGCATCAAATTTTTGGCGCCGCTGCCGGGGAGCTGTGCTGATTATCTTACGTTTAGCAGATTAGTAATTTGGATATTCACTCTTTGTTCATACCATCCATCTGTATATGTTTATATTTTCTTATCCAAAAATACAAAAATATTCTTCTCATTCCTCTTATTCGTTGATTCTATTTCTCTTACCCTCTTTTGCCGTTTAATTCTATTCTTCGTATCCTCTCAACCATTTGATTCTCTTCTTAATCCTCTATATGTTTAATTCTTATGTCGACAATCGTCAACATCATCGTCACAAATGTGTGTGAGCGGTGTGGAGGGCCTAGTTCAAGCGAATTTTGCAATTCATGCGAATTATCCATCAAAAATTCTTTTCAAAGTTATTTCGACCACCCGCCACAACCTGAAATACATTCTAATCTTGACAAACCAGTTCAAACGTCGGAGCTACCCCAAGCACCCACCGAGGATTACGAGGACACTTTCTTTGAAGATAGAGCCCGTAATCTAATCGAACAAATTCAAGCCGATGAAAAAAGGTCGAGAATTAGAATTGATTACGATGAACCCGTTCAAACACCGGTGACTAGCAAGAATGACTTGCCTAATCTTCACGTTTCTCAAGAACCAAAACCGGAGACCATAACGGAAGTGGTGGAAATTGCTAGCTCTCAGAGCACACCACTTGTCCCACCTCCTGATTTTTCTGAATGTTCTTCGAGACTTGATAGTCATTCGGATCACCATGTTGGTTTTGTTGATCCTTTGAATAAACTGATTCCTCTTCATAATTCTCAAAAGCAATCGTTTATTCCTTGTGTCGGTTGTGGTGAGCCTCTTTTTGGTTCACCCTGTCATTGGTGTACTTGTGTACAATGTGGTAATGATATCCATAACGGGAGTTGTTTGTTTTGTGGTTCGAGGAATTCATTTGATTATGATCCTAATCAGAACTCATTTAACGACTCTTCAAAATTTTTCAATTACCCACCACAGCCCGACTTATCTTCATATGATCAACATTACTGCTGTGAATTTTGTGGAGGTCCTCACCAAGGATTTGAGTGTCAATCCGGAAACACGTTTGTCTATGAACAATTTTCCAATGATGCTCAGAACTTTGGTTATAACCAAAATCCATATGATTCACCTGTCCAGACTCAACAGTTTTACTGTTGTGAGTACTGTGGAGGTCCCCACTTCAACTCTGATTGTCAAATAGGGAACCCAATTCCTTATAACAATCATGACTCTCACATGTTTGAAAATTTCCAACCTCCACAGCACCATACGGTTCAAACTCCACCTGATCCGTTATCTCAAGAAATCTCCCAAGATTTTGAAACCACTATGAAAACACTTGATGATATGATTAGTAACTTTAAGAATCAAGTGAGTGGTGAAAAGACCATAGGAGAATTGCTAGCCGAAAAACGAGAAGAACGAGAGGCTCGCAAATCTAGGGAAGAATTATTAATCCTAGAGCATGCAGCCCTAAGGCGTTCCCAATTTCTCAAGGCAGCTCTTTATGACGATGACGAGGAGAGTTTTTATCCTTTTAAAGATAATATTTCTCAACTCCCTCAGTCAGTTGATATCCCAGCAGTTGAGATTCCATCTCAAACAACTGCTATCACACCCGAGATTCACACTCACTCTCTTATTATGGGGGACGAGCATCTCGACACTGTTCCTGAAAAAGAATCAGACGAATTCATAAAGTCTAGTGTTGAGAACCTAGTCCCAATCCCAAGAGAGTCACAGGGAATTCTTGATCATGTGTGTGATATCCCTCCTCCTCTTGTCTTCCAAAATGATCATGTTGAGATGTTCTCCGATTCTGATGATGATGATTCGTTATCTTGCGGAGACATCATTTATGTGGAAGATTCACCTTCTGGCTTGTTAGCTTAGAAGAAGAGAATGATGAAGTTACTGACACTGAAATCAAAGATGAAGCTCTTCGTCTTACATTATTGAATGTCAGTCTTCTCATTTCTAAAATCGAGGCTTTCAAAGAGAAACCAATTTCATCTCCTATCCCCATTAAGGGTAGTGACATTCTTTCCGATGATTTTATTCCGGAAATGAAAGCCTTCTGTTTTGATAATATGGGAGAGAAGATTAGTGGCAGTACCACTTCTCATTCTCATAATTCTCTCCTCGATCATGAATCATTTACTTTTGAGGAGTTCGCCAGTGAACCCACTCATATCAATTCTGAATATGATTCATTCACCTTCATGGAGTTCTCAGATGAACTCACTCATATCATATCTCCGCCGGAGTATGATAACTTCTACTTTGATCTAGACACACCCGGGATATGTCTAGACCAATTGAGCTTAAATGATGAGATTCATGCTATTATGAATTCTCCTTCTGATGATGATGAGTTAATCATGATGTTCATCATGATTTTCTATCTCTTCTTCACCTATCCCGTGGCTTCTCCTGTTCTTCACTCCTTCGGGAATGAAGACATTATCTTTGATCCCGGCATTTCCATATATCATTTTTGAGCCGGTTCTATGTATATCTCATCGGTGTGGAACTTTCACGTGCTTCAAATGTTTGTCCAAACATCTTGAATAAAAGTCCGATGGAGATTGTTTCTTCCACTTTGCTTCCCCATGAACCAATTAATTCGGGGTCGAGTCAAGCTAGCGACTCGGTAATCAAAAACAGTAGCTAAACATGGGTTTTCACCTATGTGTTCCACCCTAGTGTGGGGGAGATGCCCCACATGTTATATATCTAAAAAAAAAAAAAAAAAAAAAAAAAAAAAAAAAAAGTCTTCGGCAAACGAGACCTGATCGGTTGAGAATCTATTTAATAGTCATAATAGAAACCACTCGACTAATGGTTAATACCTAAAAGGTGACGGAAATGGTGTTCGGTATTGGAACGCCCGATCGGTTGAGAAGTGAAAAATCCTATACCACTCGACTTATGGTATGTTAAAACCCGTTTAACGTTCGGCATTTGCCTAAACTCTATAGAAATGGTTCTCGGCAAACGAGGACCTAATCGGTTAGGAAAACAAATAATCTGTTCCGCCTGACTATTGGTTTACTCATTCACGTTTTGTGAATGAGGTTTTTTTTAAAACCGGTTTTTGCCCCCTTAACCATATAAATATACTATTTTAAGCACTCTTAAGGGGGGGTGTGAATCTTTACTTATAACGGGAGTTATAAGTTTCATGGCCGCCAATACGGCTTTGTTTCTTGCACTTTCCCTTTATGATGCCGGTAATAAATCTTTCTAAAAAAAAAAAAAAAAAAAAAAAAAAAAAAAAAAAAAT
>BPTQ01000009.1:206517540-206527772 GCA_019973895.1 Chrysanthemum seticuspe | reverse complement strand
AATTTAGTTTGCTACATAAAAAGTTTGCTGTGAAATCCAGCAAGCTATATTGACACTAACACTACGATACTGTCAGTTGGGGGTCCTTAAGGTAAGGCGACGTTTTGTTTATTAAACCCCCACACTGTCTAACCGTAGTCTCGAAGTCAATATCTCTTGATCTAACGTAGTAACTGGGATCTGATATTGATGTAGTAGTATCTTAGAGTAGTAAAGTAGTATTCACGTACAAGTGAAATGTACGCCAAATATGCATGTAAAAAACTCAATAAATGAAAGTAAAGTTTTACTAACAGTGTACCTACGGAAATTAATGGGTAGGGTAATAGTTAAGGAGTATGAGATTACACCTCTTACGAAACAGTAAGGGATAGCGTTAAAAATATAGTCAACTGAGTAGTGACTATTGCAGCTTACGGCTCTATTTGGAAATTCATCCCGCTTCAGTGAGAGTGAGGAAACAAAGTGGTGATTGTACAGCTCAATGTGCGATAAGGTACAATTTCGAACTCCAGATCCTCCTGCAGCTCCTGTGGCAGCAGCAAGTCTAGCAGCTTCAGCAGCAGCCGCGGCCTCGGCAGCAGCAGTTACCGTTGCTCGCTCTTTCCTTAGTGCCTCGGCTATACTATCCGCTATATACCTTTGGATAGCAGCTGGTGTCATTTCTGGTGCAGCTTTCTTCGGTGCCATAACTTTTCAAAATAAGAGGAAAGGTGAGACGTAGCAAAGTCCTATGTTAAGAATAAGCGCTCTAAAGAGATGTGATATGAGGTGATAAGTTTGAGGTTATTTTTCAAAATGATCGACGGGTTCCCAAAAGATGGGTTATGAGATGTCGTAAGTGCTTCAAATGTATGATGGTTTAGTGACTTAATGTGTGAATAGCGTGTAACTCGACATGTTAGTGGTGAAACAAAGGAGTGAGAGTGACTTCGCCCTACTTAAAGGTTTATCTCGGCATTCGACGTTATCAGTGATGAGTCAACTGATATAAAAATTGCGATAGGGAATGACAAAGCATTCTCCACATTAGAGTATGAGGAATTGATAATGGGATGGGTAATTAAAGGCATCCATGTGACAATCATTTTGAAATGAAAGTAAATAACTCAAAAAATGTACGTATAAACCGCATGTAAAGTGAACATGCACTTATGATGAAATGATGAGATTCTATGATGATGTAGTTATAGTCTAGGGTCAATGATGCAATCTAGTTCTCTATAACTGAAGCTCTGATGCCAATCTGTCACACCCCCAAATTATTTGTTTTGCAGCGGAATGGAATTCCTGGGGGTTGACTGTCATAGCATCACAATCACAGTTATATCGAACGACCTAAAGTGTCGTTTGAAAAATACATCGTTTGATTTAATAAAATAATCAGAGTTTACAAAGTATAGGTCCCAAATGAAAATCAATTTGTGCGGAAATAAATTTGTTACAATTCAAACGATGTTTTAAAGTATATGAAACCCAAGTGAAACGTATCGTCATCACGACTCTATGATATGTCCACATGCATGCCATGAAGTGAATGCCTTAGATACCTGAGATAAAACATGCTAAAAGTGTCAACACAAAGGTTGAGTGAGTTCATAGAGTTTGCGATGAAATGTAAAGCCTTTCAAAATCGTTTATGCAGCAAAGGCATTGTAAATCCACTCAGTTCCAAGTTCCGCCCATACAAAACTTGCAACCTGTGTGTTCACAACCCATTGCCAAAATGTGCATAGTTTATGTTCAAACGCGCATCGTCAAATGAATTCACATATTAGTGCATAACTTAATGTATCAATAGTTACTTGATATAACACATAATTCGAATAGTTTCAAATCGTTCCAAGGCCATTAGTTCAATGATTATACCACGACAATTAGCCCAATGATTTTACCACGACAATTAGCTCCATGATTATACCACGATAATTAGTCCAATGATTATACCACGATAATTAGTTCAATGATTATACCACGACAATTAGCTCAATGATTATACCACGACAATTAGCTCAATGATTATACCACGAAAATTAGTCCAATGATTATACCACGACAATTAGTCCAATGATTATACCACGACAATTAGCCCAATGATTATTGATATAGAAAATTCTAAGTATGGCAATATTGTTACTTCGTATGGCTAAACATTCAGTTCAGATAAACATATAGTTTGCAAATAGACATGAATGTCATAAAAGTTGTTGAGCATGTATCTCCCCCAAAGAGTTTAACGAAAGTATTAAAACAAGAAAAGTGGGGCTATGGAACTCACCTGTTGAAATGCTTATGATGACAAAAGTGGATACACCGAAATGTAACGTGAATCTCTAAACTTGACCTATTATGAATGATATGATATATGATAAGTTATGATGTAATGTTATGCATGCAATTCGGATGATATCTATACCACTTATGAATTTTTGAAAATAATATTTCTCGCTGAGAAATAATCTTTTAACGTCTTGACCATTTTTAAATTACTTCACATGTATATACATTGAAATGATATCCAACGATAATCATTTAGTGATTTATTATGAAATTATAACTTTTCGTCGTAAAATAATGTCATTTGACGATTTCATGAAAGTGACTAAACGACCTCGAAAAGCTAGTCGTAAAATGGTGTACGTCGAGTGTTAAGAAACGAACTCATCGGTTTTGGGAAGCTTGTATCATTGTCTCAAAGTTTTAGTGTTTAAGTTTTCATCCTAGAGGTCTCGATCATAGAGAAAAGTATAGGTAAAGTATGGTACTTTTAGTCCAAAACATAGTTTAAGGATGGTTTTTCGGCAAAGTTTGAGCGACCGTAATTAATTCATTACAACTCCGCTAATCAAATGATCGAACATTTTGGAAAGTATACTTGGCGATTTCACTTTTACTAGAAGACTTCACTTTATGAAAAGTTCTAAATCAATGTTAAAAACAACCTTTAACTTGGTAACTAGTTTTTGCCGCAAAACTTGTCTATTGGAAATGTGTTATAGTTTTTCTTATATAATAAAAGTTACGGCAAATTTTGTAAACGTGTATAATTTAGTCGTTACAAATCCGTTTTCTACGTTTTAAAGATCCTTAGCTTTGTATCAAAGTATACTAACATATTTTTGACTAGTCGACATAATTTACAACGCCCAAACTTCATTTTTGACTCGTACAAAATAAATATTGCTTGCTGAAATTTCAGAAAATTTATAGTTTTTGTCGCCAAATTGAAAAATTCATAACTTCTTCGTTATAACTCCGTTTTAATCCGTTCAAGCGGCCACGGTTTCATTTTAAAGTATATTTTCTAATTATCTAGGCCAAAAATTTTTATCTACTGTCAGATTTTCTAGATTTTGAAAATAAGGACAGACCCATTTTCAAACTTGTCGAAATGAGTTTTTCTCGCGCCAAACCTATTCTAACCCATTCAAAACAACTCCGAAACTATTCTAATCCTACCATACACCTTCTTAGGGTGTCATGGGTTCCTAGACATCACCAAAATTAATATATAACAAGGAGTAATTTATAGGATGGATTATATATATTTAACACTAAAAAAACCTTAAAAAGTGGTATAAACATCACATAACTTGCATGTTTCTCAAATAAAATGATATGACCATAACAATGAATGTGAAATAACAACATGAATATGAATGCTTACAAGAAATATGATGAGGTTTAAGGACAATGGGTTTTTCCTAATCACCTTAGGTTTTTATTGCAAAACCTTGACAAAGAGTGATACTAGAGTTTAAAAATCTTGTCTTGAAAAATATTTGATGATTCCTTCTATGATCCTTTGGTGTGGCCGGTTTCAAGAGGAAGAGAGGAAGAAGAGAGTTTGATCTTTAATTTGGTGAAATAATGAAGTGAATATGTGTTGTTTAAAGTATAATAAGGTTATACTTGTAAGATATTTATCAAAGCAAATGACTCACCCCCATGTTGGTCGACATATGCATAAAAAAAATGAGTTTTGTTTTTGAGTAGCATTTACATGTATAAGTGTAATTAGATGCAAGTTACTTGAAGTTAAATGATAAGTTGTAGTCACATTTGAATATTTAGGGTAGCGTTAGATAAAAATAAATTTTTACGGGTCAAGATAAAATATATTTAGGTCATAAAAATTATAAAAATACATTTCTTGCAAAAATTTAAGTGAAATAATAATAATCGTGTAGAATTTAAGAAAACCGTCGTAATTATATAAATTTAACAATTTATATACAAAATAAATTTAAAACACTGGGTAAACTCATAATATTATTTTTACAAACTTAATATGAGTATAAAAATATATCGGGATAATTTTTTTGGAAGTAATGGATCAATTGTTCAAAATAATTAATTACGCGATAACGTTTATTTAATATAACATTAAACGTTTAACGAAAAATGCAAAACCATACATGAATTAATATGATGACAATGATGTTAATGAAATGTAGACTAAACTTAGTCTATATGAAATGTCCTCGATGATATGATCATGAATTCACAGCTAAACCATTACGGTTACGTGAATTTGATACCCGTAAACCTAGTTTACGATAAACGATAAATGATGAAGCATGAGTAATGTTTTGAAATATGACCTGAAAATACGAGTTGTCACATTCGCCCAACCAAAAAGGAATTCAGTCCCTTAATTCAGTTCGTGTTAGTCTATCGAATTTTTGAGTTTGTGATGAATATCGAGGAGAGAAGACATAAGGAAGTGGCGTTACGTTTATCGATGATTAAGAGTGTATAAAACATCATAGTAGAGAAAATATTGGATGAATATCTCCGATGAGAATCATTTTGACTTTGGAATATGTGAAAACCCTGCTTGCACTAAGACTTATAAATAACCACTCCCAACATAACATGATCCCTCCAGAATTAGACATAGTTAGCTAGGCGATGTATAATTAAGGAACGATAATGTGACGTTCGGTTTAGTTGTTATAACTCTCGATGTTTACAGAGATCTAAACCTTGTAAGTGATACCGAATCAAAAGGAAAAGAAAGTACGCTTAATGAGAATATTTTACAACGAGAGGTTTATCAAAAAGTAGTACATCTTAAGTCATAAGATCCGAATACGATGGAAGACATAAACTTAGTACAACATAGTACATAAGGAAAATTAAGACTGTTAGTTTCCGAACTTCTTCAATCTTCCGCGTTGTTGAGACCATGACGAGCTTCTCCTCCTTCTAATATGTATGTTTCCCATGTGCACCTTCAACTTGTTGACCTTGGTTTTGAGGACATCGATTCCGATAGTGTCCTTGCTCCCCGCATCCGTAACATGTATCTATGGCCTTGCCTCTACAATTCCTGGCAAGGTGTCCCAGTTTTTGACACTTGAAGCACTTAGCAGGACAAAGACCCGTGTGATGATACTTACATCGATTACATAGTGGGTAGGTTCCAGCATAACCTCTGCCTTCTATTGGTGCAGCAACATAAACCATTGTAGTTTCTTTCCCTCTATTCTGTTGTTGATGATGGTTAGTGGTACGGTTTCGGTTGTCGTTATCATAACCTCCCTGGTCATTTTCCCATTTCCTTTTGTTGTTGCTAGTTTGGTTGTTGATGTTGTTGTTGTTGCGGTTATTGTTGATAATGTTTTCCCCCTTCACAACTTGAGCCATGAGTTTTTGATTTATCCTGATTGTTTCTTCAATTGTTTGTGGATCAGAAGAAGTTACATCTCCTTGAATACATTGTGGAAGTCCTCCAATGAAATTTTCCAGTAGTTTCTCATTGTCCGAAACCATTGATGGACACAGTGCAGCCAATTCTTGAAACCTCCTGATGTAGGTCTCGATGTCATAACCAATAGTCACTAACTCATAGAATTCCATTTCTAATTTCTTCACCTCCGTGCGCGGACAATACTTCTTTGTCAACAACCTCTTGAATTGATCCCACGTGAGCTTGTAAGCATTTTCGATACCAATAGGTTGTACATACGAATTCCACCATGACATTGCGCCATCTAAGAGTGTACCAGTGGCGAACTTTACCTTGCAGTCATCTGGACAATTGCTTAGAAGAAATACAGACTCCATCTTCTCAAACCATCGAACCGTAGCAGTGGCTCCTTCTGTGCCTTTGAACTTTGTAGGATCACAGTTCTTAAAGTCCTTGTATGTACAATTTCGAACTCCAGATCCTCCTGCAGCTCCTGTGGCAGCAGCAAGTCTAGCAGCTTCAGCAGCAGCCGCGGCCTCGGCAGCAGCAGTTACCGTTGCTCGCTCTTTCCTTAGTGCCTCGGCTATACTATCCGCTATATACCTTTGGATAGCAGCTGGTGTCATTTCTGGTGCAGCTTTCTTCGGTGCCATAACTCTTCAAAATAAGAGGAAAGGTGAGACGTAGCAAAGTCTTATGTTAAGAATAAACGCTCTAAAGAGATGTGATATGAGGTGATAAGTTTGAGGTTATTTTTCAAAATGATCGACGGGTTCCCAAAAGATGGGTTATGAGATGTCGTAAGTGCTTCAAATGTATGATGGTTTAGTGACTTAATGTGTGAATAGCGTGTAACTCGACATGTTAGTGGTGAAACAAAGGAGTGAGAGTGACTTCGCCCTACTTAAAGGTTTATCTCGGCATTCGACGTTATCAGTGATGAGTCAACTGATATAAAAATTGCGATAGGGAATGACAAAGCATTCTCCACATTAGAGTATGAGGAATTGATAATGGGATGGGTAATTAAAGGCATCCATGTGACAATCATTTTGAAATGAAAGTAAATAACTCAAAAAATATACGTATAAACCGCATGTAAAGTGAACATGCACTTATGATGAAATGATGAGATGCTATGATGATGTAGTTATAGTCTAGGGTCAATGATGCAATCTAGTTCTCTATAACTGAAGCTCTGATGCCAATCTGTCACACCCCCAAATTATCTGTTTTGCAGCGGAATGGAATTCCTGGGGGTTGACTATCATAGCATCACAATCACAGTTATATCGAACGACCTAAAGTGTCGTTTGGAAAATACATCGTTTGATTTAATAAAATAATCAGAGTTTACAAAGTATAGGTCCCAAATGAAAATCAATTTGTGCGGAAATAAATTTGTTACAATTCAAACGATGTTTTAAAGTATATGAAACCCAAGTGAAACGTATCGTCACCACGACTCTATGATATGTCCACATGCATGCCATGAAGTGAATGCCTTAGATACCTGAGATAAAACATGCTAAAAGTGTCAACACAAAGGTTGAGTGAGTTCATAGAGTTTGCGATGAAATGTAAAGCCTTTCAAAATCGTTTACGCAGCAAAGGCATTGTAAATCCACTCAGTTCCAAGTTCCGCCCATACAAAACTTGCAACCTGTGTGTTCACAACCCATTGCCAAAATGTGCATAGTTTATGTTCAAACGCGCATCGTCAAATGAATTCACATATTAGTGCATAACTTAATGTATCAATAGTTACTTGATATAACACATAATTCGAATAGTTTCAAATCGTTCCAAGGCCATTAGTTCAATGATTATATCACGACAATTAGCTCAATGATTTTACCACGACAATTAGCTCCATGATTATACCACGATAATTAGTCCAATGATTATACCACGATAATTAGTCCAATGATTATACCACGACAATTAGCTCAATGATTATACCACGACAATTAGCTCAATGATTATACCACGAAAATTAGTCCAATGATTATACCACGACAATTAGTCCAATGATTATACCACGACAATTAGCCCAATGAGTATTGATATAGAAAATTCTAAGTATGGCAATATTGTTACTTCGTATGGCTAAACATTCAGTTCAGATAAACATATAGTTTGCAAATAGACATGAATGTCATAAAAGTTGTTGAGCATGTATCTCCCCCAAAGAGTTTAATGAAAGTATTAAAACAAGAAAAGTGGGGCTATGGAACTCACCTGTTGAAATGCTTATGATGACAAAAGTGGATACACCGAAATGTAACGTGAATCTCTAAACTTGACCTATTATGAATGATATGATATATGATAAGTTATGATGTAATGTTATGCATGCAATTCGGATGATATCTATACCACTTATGAATTTTTGAAAATAATATTTCTCGTTGAGAAATAATCTTTTAACATCTTGACCATTTTTAAATTACTTCACATGTATATACATTGAAATGATATCCAACGATAATCATTTAGTGATTTATTATGAAATTATAACTTTTCGTCGTAAAATAATGTCATTTGACGATTTCATGAAAGTGACTAAACGACCTCGAAAAGCTAGTCGTAAAATGGTGTACGTCGAGTGTTAAGAAACGAACTCATCGGTTTTGGGAAGCTTGTATCATTGTCTCAAAGTTTTAGTGTTTAAGTTTTCATCCTAGAGGTCTCGATTATAGAGAAAAGTATAGGTAAAGTTTGGTACTTTTAGTCCAAAACATAGTTTAAGGATGGTTTTTCGGCAAAGTTTGAGCGACCGTAATTAATTCATTACAACTCCGCTAATCAAACGATCGAACATTTTGGAAAGTATACTTGGCGATTTCACTTTTACTAGAAGACTTCACTTTATGAAAAGTTCTAAATCAATGTTAAAAACAACCTTTAACTTGGTAACTAGTTTTTGCCACAAAACTTGTCTATTAGAAATGTGTTATAGTTTTTCTTATATAATAAAAGTTACGGCAAATTTTGTAAACGTGTATAATTTAGTCGTTACAAATCCGCTTTCTACGTTTTAAAGATCCTTAGCTTTGTATCAAAGTATACTAACATATTTTTGACAAGTCGACATAATTTACTACGCCCAAACTTCATTTTTGACTCGTACAAAATAAATATTGCTTGCTGAAATTTCAGAAAATTTATAGTTTTTGTCGCCAATTGAAAAATTCATAACTTCTTCGTTATAACTCCGTTTTAATCCGTTCAAGCGGCCACGGTTTA
Organism: Chrysanthemum seticuspe; assembly: GCA_019973895.1. NCBI lineage: Eukaryota > Viridiplantae > Streptophyta > Magnoliopsida > Asterales > Asteraceae > Chrysanthemum > Chrysanthemum seticuspe. The sequence continues at coordinate 206,518,828 of BPTQ01000009.1, read as the reverse complement.
GTTTTAACGTATATTTTCTAATTATCTAGGCCAAAATTTTTATCTACTGTCGGATTTTCCAGATTTTGAAAATAAGGACAGACCCATTTTCAAACTTGTCGAAATGAGTTTTTCTCGCGCCAAACCTATTCTAACCCATTCAAAACAACTCCGAAGCTATTCTAATCCTACCATACACCTTCTTAGGGTGTCATGGGTTCCTAGACATCACCAAAATTAATATATAACAAGGAGTAATTTATAGGATGGATTATATATATTTAACACTAAAAAAACCTTAAAAAAGTGGTATAAACATCAAATAACTTGCATGTTTCTCAAATAAAATGATATGACCATAACAATGAATGTGAAATAACAACATGAATATGAATGCTTACATGAAATATGATGAGGTTTAAGGACAATGGGTTTTTCCTAATCACCTTAGGTTTTTATTGCAAAACCTTGACAAAGAGTGATACTAGAGTTTAAAAATCTTGTCTTGAAAAATATTTGATGATTGCTTCTATGATCCTTTGGTGTGGCCGGTTTCAAGAGGAAGAGAGGAAGAAGAGAGTTTGATCTTTACTTTGGTGAAATAATGAAGTGAATATGTGTTGTTTAAAGTATAATAAGGTTATACTTGTAAGATATTTATCAAAGCAAATGACTCACCCCCAAGTTGGTCGACATATGCATAAAAAAAATGAGTTTTGTTTTTGAGTAGCATTTACATGTATAAGTGTAATTAGATGCAAGTTACTTGAAGTTAAATGATAAGTTGTAGTCACATTTGAATATTTAGGGTAGCGTTAGATAAAAATAAATTTTTACGGGTCAAGATAAAATATATTTAGGTCATAAAAATTATAAAAATACATTTCTTTACACTGATGTTGAATAGTAAATTGAAGTTCATTGAACGTAGATTAATGTGAATATGTACATTTACGATGAGTTTTTGTTTTGAGTAAAAAAAATACGTATACAGCTGGTTGAACCCCCACTCAGTAAACGAAACTATTTATAGAATGTTCATATTGGAATAATATGAAATTTGTTGTGTATAAGTGAAGTAATAAAGTGGTTTCATTTCTAGTTTGAGAGAAGAAGGAGAGAAGGAGAACTTTGGCCGGTGTGGTTTCCTAGTATCTTCGTTAGTAGTTTATAAAAAGTTCTGTTCTAAAAATTTGAGATCATAGTGAGAAACAGTTCCAAAACGTTATTTTTGGATTCCACTAATCCTTTTTGGGTAACAGGAATTTGGAGTAGTATAAAGTACATTCGTAAGTATAAGTACAACAAT
>BPTQ01000009.1:206470319-206517530 GCA_019973895.1 Chrysanthemum seticuspe | reverse complement strand
TCCTCCTCTTGTCTTCCAAAATGATCATGTTGAGATGTTCTCCGATTCTGATGATGATGATTCGTTATCTTGCGGAGACATCATTTATGTGGAAGATTCACCTTCTGGCTTGTTAGCTTAGAAGAAGAGAATGATGAAGTTACTGACACTGAAATCAAAGATGAAGCTCTTCGTCTTACATTATTGAATGTCAGTCTTCTCATTTCTAAAATCGAGGCTTTCAAAGAGAAACCAATTTCATCTCCTATCCCCATTAAGGGTAGTGACATTCTTTCCGATGATTTTATTCCGGAAATGAAAGCCTTCTGTTTTGATAATATGGGAGAGAAGATTAGTGGCAGTACCACTTCTCATTCTCATAATTCTCTCCTCGATCATGAATCATTTACTTTTGAGGAGTTCGCCAGTGAACCCACTCATATCAATTCTGAATATGATTCATTCACCTTCATGGAGTTCTCAGATGAACTCACTCATATCATATCTCCGCCGGAGTATGATAACTTCTACTTTGATCTAGACACACCCGGGATATGTCTAGACCAATTGAGCTTAAATGATGAGATTCATGCTATTATGAATTCTCCTTCTGATGATGATGAGTTAATCATGATGTTCATCATGATTTTCTATCTCTTCTTCACCTATCCCGTGGCTTCTCCTGTTCTTCACTCCTTCGGGAATGAAGACATTATCTTTGATCCCGGCATTTCCATGTATCATTTTTGAGCCGGTTCTCTCTATATCTCATCGGTGTGGAACTTTCACGTGCTTCAAATGTTTGTACAAACATCTTGAATGAAAGTCCGATGAAGATTGTTTCTTCCACTTTGCGTCCCCATGAACAAATGAATTCGGGGTCGAGTCAAGCTAGCGACTCGGTAATCAAAAACAGTAGCTAAACATTGGTTTTCACCCATGTGTTCCACCCTAGTGTGGGGGGGGATTTCCCCACATGTTGTGTATATAAGCATTTCTAAAAAAAAAAAAAAAAAAAAAAAAAAAAAAAAAAATTTCTTTCTAAATAATGGCCGTAGTATTTCCCTTTTACGTTCTTTGTTTCGGCATAACCTCCGGTACTTTGAATATTGAGGGCAATATTCATTTCTAAGTGTGGGGGGGAATTCTCACGAATTTTATCATATATTATCCGCCTAATTCCCCCGTTTTTGGCCAAAAATTTTTTTGGAGTAAGTGTTTTGCACTTACTCAATTGGTTATCAGTCCGCCTTGTCTAATAAACTAAAGGATTGGTTAATCCAGGAGCAAACGGCTCTTGGTAAAGATTTCTCAAATCCGTTTATATGGCTTGCAATTTGCCCAAATTTGTATGGTTCTCAACTCACCATATCCTAAAAAGTGAAGAGTTGGGTAGCCCGCAAGATTATGGCTTGTGGTAAAGGCAGTGGAAAAACCATAATTGGTAATCAGCTCACCAAAGATAATACTGATAATTTATCTAAGAGTTGGCTAGTCCAGAAGCAAACGGCTTCTGGTAAAGACAAATCAAATCCGTTGGAAGCTGGTGGTTTGCTCAAAATCACATGGTTATCGGTGTACCATGGTTCTTACTTGAATTGAAACATTTGGTTACTCCAGAAGTAATGGCTTTTGGTAAAGAGATTCAAATCCATTATGTTTTCTCAAAAGATTGCTAGGGACTAGCAATAGTTTAGTGTGGGGGATTGATGAGTGTGTAAATACTCATCATTTTTGGTTAATTCTGAACTGCAAAACGTCTAAAAATGCTCAGGAATGCATCAAAACACTGAAAATATTCCAAAAATGCATTTTATATGTTTCAGATGCAAAATGTTTAAAATCAGATGAAAAACGAGCAAAGTTTGCATAATTGGCAGTTCCAGTCCCCCGACTTTCAGAAAATGGCAAAATCAGTCCCTAGGCATTTATTTTAAAAGAAAAGTCACCAAAGGTCCTTTTGTAATCATAAATTGTCATATTTAGTCCTTTGGTGAAAAGTTCCAAAATATTTGAGAAATTACAGTTTTGGTCCCTGGATTTTTAAAATGGTCAAAATTAATCCTTGGAATTTCAAAAATGTCAAAATTAGCCCTTGGTCTACTTAAGATTGGCAAGACCAACCCTTTGACTACATCTTCATAATTTACATGTTTAGTCCCTGGAATTTCAGAAGTTACACTTGTGGTCCTTATGTGTTACTAAGCTAAACCAAACGGACCTAGTTATATATCCCAAGCCCAAATAATCCCTTGGCCCAAACCCTTTACCCGGTCCAAACCCGAAACCAACCCAACGTTTAAAATAAACAACCCACCCCCCTAGTTCCCTGTCTTCCCCGACATACTTGTCTACAACTCCCCTCTCCAGCCACCCCTACTTCACACCTTGTCTCCCCCCACCTCACCTAACAACCCATCACATTTAATGCACCCTCTCCCTTGTCCCAACTGGCTTGTACCAGTTTTCCCGCCAATTTGATCAAACGGCCAAAAAGTGCTCAAGACATCCAAGGGCTCAGATTAATGCTGGGATTTGCTCAGAGACACGTGGGGAGTGTTTTTTATGTATAAAAAGAAAGAGAAGCAGAAGGTTCAAGGGTAGTTAGTTTATTTCTTAAAAATGTATGTCGTTTTTAGTTATTAAGTCTTAAAATAGATTCACAGTTGTAATTTCAAATTTCCTTGTATCAAATTACTGTGTTGAGATGTATTGCAACTCATTTTAAGTATTAATTCAAAGCTTGTGTTCATTTTCCAAATTTATGTTAACTGTTGAGATTTGTATTTTCAACATCCTATGTCAAAGCCTTTAGCAGTTTATTTATAAGCTCAAACTAGCTTATCATAGCTTTTTGTGAGCCTACTATTAAGTTTTAAGCATATTTGATATATAGTCAACGAAAGTCAACTGTTTGGTGATCTTGGCTCAAAAATGGTTATGGTTTGATTTGATGATGGATCTGGGTTGAGTTTGATGTTTGATGGGTTAGTTTAGTGGTCCTTTATCTGGTTTGCAAGCCACAGTGGCTGGGATTCTTGTAAGTTAATCTTGATCTCATATGCTAGCACATTAAACAGTGGTGTTATAATATCTTGTAGATCTGTTATAGTGGTGTTTATTGCCTTCATTTTAGTGCTTTTGATCTGCTTTATAGTTAGTATAATCTTGTTTTCATGTTTAGCTAAGTTTGATTACATTTAAATGTCATAAAGGGGTGTTTGGATTGGTTAATAAAACTGAGTTTGAACATTAGTCACTAGTTAAAATCTGTTGAAATAGACTCTGGTAGTATAGTTATACTTAGTCTAGTGGTTTATTTGCATCAAAACACATAAAAAGTCAAAAATCTATAGTCCACTGTCTTGATCACACCACTGTTGGAATCAGTCACCATAATCATTCACATAGGTTTAAAACTTGATAATCTAGCTGGCTGAAGCTTCATTTCATTAACATACATCAACATCAGTCCAATATTTGCATCTAAATCTCAAGAAAGTCAAAGTTTCAAACTATTTTCAAAGTCAAAATCATGTCAAAAACTGATTTGTGCAGACATTGCAGCAGTTGCACAGGGTTCAATACAGCTTGTTAGGGTCTGATTTTTGGTTTAGGTGTAGTCTGCTAGGTGGTCTTTAAGACCACTTATCTGTTTTTGGCTCTAGCTTTTCTGATAAGCTGGTACATAAGCTCAAACATCAGACCTGTTTCCTGTTTTGCTGTTAAAATCAGTGAGCTCATGATCTTGTGAAACTACTTATCAGAGGTTAGGAGTAGTTGGTTTTAGCTTATATTAGCTTATTTGAGTATAATCTAGGTTCTGTAGAAGTTTGGTAGCTTATAGAGCTTATTAGCTTATTTTCAAGTGCTTATTCCATTTCGGTTTGCACATCAGCCTTCATATTTCCCACATAAGCCTATGTTTTCTTATTTTTCATAGATCCAGAATAAGATTTTAGCATTTTCCTGAATTTTTCATTAATTTTGGTAACTGTTTACCATTTTTCTAGATTTAAAATAGTTTTTAATCACTTTTAATTAGCTTTAATTGCAAATAATTAAGAAAAAGTTCCAAAAAATAAATTTTCAATTTTCTCAGTTTAAGAAAAATATAAAAAGCAAAAAAAAGATTTTTCCTTATTTTTTCCCTTTTATTTGGTATTTTTCACCATTTAAATTAGATTAAAATAGTTTTAAATTACTAGAAAATAGAAAAATAATCAAAAAAATATAAAAATAGTTTTGAAAATTCTATTTTGATATTTTAGATTTTTCTAAGTCTTAGTTTTATTTTTCTAGCTTTATTTCACATTTTCTTGTATTCTAGGTAATTATTTAATAGTTAAAAATAGTTTTTAATTAGATAATTAGTTATAAAAATAATTTTCTTTTTCTATAAATTTTCTTTTATCATTAGGATTGTAAAAACATCATTTTCATATTTTTAGGGTTAATATTGACTTAGTTTCACATTTTTATTTGTACGTTATGTAGTTTTTAATTCAGTTTTATAAAAACATAAAAACAAAAACATCATTTTAATTATAGTGATAGCGTTTATTTAATAGATTTTATCTTTTTAATTTCCTTTAATTTGCATTTAAGCCGTTGTAATTTGTTGGCTTTTTCTGTAGTTATAATCAATATCATAATCAAATACTCTTTTCCGTTCAAATTCCTCGATCACTTTACGTTTGATAATCCATTGCGTAGCTCGCTGGGACATAACGACCCGGGGAAACCCTATACTCCCCAGATCTTCATTGCATTCGTGCTTGAGCAGTTTTAAGCTGATTACGGTCTGCCATTCACAAGTGGCAGGCTTGAGTGATTTAGCTTGACTGTTTGGCACGCATCAGGAAGCTTGTATCATTGTCTCAAAGTTTTAGTGTTTAAGTTTTCATCCTAGAGGTCTCGATTATAGAGAAAAGTATAGGTAAAGTTTGGTACTTTTAGTCCAAAACATAGTTTAAGGATGGTTTTTCGGCAAAGTTTGAGCGACCGTAATTAATTCATTACAACTCCGCTAATCAAACGATCGAACATTTTGGAAAGTATACTTGGCGATTTCACTTTTACTAGAAGACTTCACTTTATGAAAAGTTCTAAATCAATGTTAAAAACAACCTTTAACTTGGTAACTAGTTTTTGCCACAAAACTTGTCTATTAGAAATGTGTTATAGTTTTTCTTATATAATAAAAGTTACGGCAAATTTTGTAAACGTGTATAATTTAGTCGTTACAAATCCGCTTTCTACGTTTTAAAGATCCTTAGCTTTGTATCAAAGTATACTAACATATTTTTGACAAGTCGACATAATTTACTACGCCCAAACTTCATTTTTGACTCGTACAAAATAAATATTGCTTGCTGAAATTTCAGAAAATTTATAGTTTTTGTCGCCAATTGAAAAATTCATAACTTCTTCGTTATAACTCCGTTTTAATCCGTTCAAGCGGCCACGGTTTAGTTTTAACGTATATTTTCTAATTATCTAGGCCAAAATTTTTTATCTACTGTCGGATTTTCCAGATTTTGAAAATAAGGACAGACCCTTTTTCAAACTTGTCGAAATGAGTTTTTCTCGCGCCAAACCTATTCTAACCCATTCAAAACAACTCCGAAGCTATTCTAATCCTACCATACACCTTCTTAGGGTGTCATGGGTTCCTAGACATCACCAAAATTAATATATAACAAGGAGTAATTTATAGGATGGATTATATATATTTAACACTAAAAAAACCTTAAAAAAGTGGTATAAACATCAAATAACTTGCATGTTTCTCAAATAAAATGATATGACCATAACAATGAATGTGAAATAACAACATGAATATGAATGCTTACATGAAATATGATGAGGTTTAAGGACAATGGGTTTTTCCTAATCACCTTAGGTTTTTATTGCAAAACCTTGACAAAGAGTGATACTAGAGTTTAAAAATCTTGTCTTGAAAAATATTTGATGATTGCTTCTATGATCCTTTGGTGTGGCCGGTTTCAAGAGGAAGAGAGGAAGAAGAGAGTTTGATCTTTACTTTGGTGAAATAATGAAGTGAATATGTGTTGTTTAAAGTATAATAAGGTTATACTTGTAAGATATTTATCAAAGCAAATGACTCACCCCCAAGTTGGTCGACATATGCATAAAAAAAATGAGTTTTGTTTTTGAGTAGCATTTACATGTATAAGTGTAATTAGATGCAAGTTACTTGAAGTTAAATGATAAGTTGTAGTCACATTTGAATATTTAGGGTAGCGTTAGATAAAAATAAATTTTTACGGGTCAAGATAAAATATATTTAGGTCATAAAAATTATAAAAATACATTTCTTGCAAAAATTTAAGTGAAATAATAATAATCGTGTAGAATTTAAGAAAACCGTCGTAATTATATAAATTTAACAATTTATATACAAAATAAATTTAAAACACTGGGTAAACTCATAATATTATTTTTACAAACTTAATATGAGTATAAAAATATATCGGGATAATTTTTTTGGAAGTAATGGATCAATTGTTCAAAATAATTAATTACGCGATAACGTTTATTTAATATAACATTAAACGTTTAACGAAAAATGCAAAACCATGCATGAATTAATATGATGACAATGATGTTAATGAAACGTAGACTAAACTTAGTCTATATGAAATGTCCTCGATGATAGGATCATGAATTCACAGCTAAACCATTACGGTTATGTGAATTTGATACCCGTAAACCTAGTTTACGATAAACGATAAATGATGAAGCATGAGTAATGTTTTGAATTATGACCTGAAAATACGAGTTGTCACGTTAGGGGAGGATTGTTGGGAATTATGCGAAGTAGGAATTCTTCTGTCAATTCTGCCGAAGGATCCTGCTGAAGTAGAAGCAGAATCTGCTGAAGAAGAGATTATGCTGAAGTATAAAAGCCGTGCCGTGTATCTGCTGAAGAGTGGAAGCTGACTAGGATATGCATGCGCTTTATTATTTAAATGCTAACCCATCATTATTCTTCAACTGCCCGAGGTTAGCATGGGTATTATTGTACTGCTCAATATTGTTTCTTGTTTTAGTCATTAAATGCATGCTTGCATGCTTAGTCGATTGAGTAGTAATAGTTTATGGTTCCTTGTCTATAAAAGGAACTTGATAGTTTGTAATAGAGAACTCATTTCGAAACATAGAGTTTCAGTTAATAAAAGATCCATAGAGGATCTAAGTGTTCTTAGTTATAACAGCTTGTATTTACATTCCGCTATAGAATACGAGTTGTAGAGATTTTCTATTAGTTTGCTTATGATTACATAGGCAACACTAACGATCCACGAGTGCTCAAGATCTGTCAAGGTCTGTCTGTATTCAACACTCCTCTTCTTCCTCTTGAAGACGTTTGAGTGTTTCTGGTTGAAGGCTTTTAAGGCCAAGTCGTGGAAGAATAAACTCAAAACGTTCTCTAGGAAGAGCTTTGGTGAAGATGTCTGCTAACTGGTATTCAGTCCTCACAAAGTAAAGTTCCACCACACCGTTTTCCACTTGTTCCCTGATGAAATGATGTCGAATGTCGATGTGCGTTGCTCTTGAGTGTTGTACGTTGTTGCATGAGAGAGCAATAGCACTTTTATTATCACAGTACAGAGGGATTTTGTTAAATTCAAAGCCATAGTCAGATAATTGGGATCTCATCCATAGGCTTTGAGCACAACAAGATGACATGGCTATGTATTCAGCCTCTATAGAGGAAATAGAAGTACTCATTTGCTTCTTTGAAGACCAGCTCACAAGCTTATCACCCAAAAACTGAGCACCTCCAGACGTACTTCGACGGGTATCTTGACATCCTGCATAGGTTGTTAGTGACATACCGGTGTCCTTCGGGTACCAAAGACCCATATTGATGGTTCCTTGGAGATACCGAAAGACCCGTTTAACCACTTCAAGGTGCTTTTTAGTAGGCTTAGCCTGGTATCTAGCACACATGCAAACAGCGAACAAGATGTCTGGTCTACTAGCTGTGAGGTACATCAGGGATCCAATCATACTACGATATTTCGTTTAGTCTACCATGATCCCTGAGTGGTCCTCATCTAGTTTAGTTCGTTCAATCATGGGAGTGTCAACAGGGTCACTTGAATCAAATCCAAATTTCTTTAAAATCTCATTTGCATATTTAGATTGATTTATGAAGATGCCTCCGGGACTTTGTGAAATTTGTAATCCCAAGAAAAATGACATTTGTCCCATCATTGACATTTGAAATTTTGAACCCATTTCATTTGAAAAACGGTCACACTCATTGGGGTCAGTCGAGGCAAAGATGATATCATCAACATAAATTTGAACATGAATTAAATGTTTTCCTGACTTCCTGGTGAACAATGTTGGATCAACTGCTCCTTTGCTAAATCCGGTAGATAGAAGAAACTTTGATAGCGTATCATACCATGCCCTTGGAGCTTGTTTTAAACCGTAAAGAGCCTTCTTCAAACAATAAACATGAGTAGGATGCTCTTGATTCACAAATCCTTCCGGTTGGCTGACGTAGACGACTTCTTTAAGATCTCCGTTCAGAAATGCCGTCTTTACATCCATCTGATAGACTACCATGTTCTTACTAGCAGCATTAGCCAAAAAGATTCTGATTGCCTCGATTCGAGCAACTGGAGCAAAAAATTCTTCAAAGTCAATACCCTCCTCTTGACGGTATCCTTTAGCAACTAATCGAGCCTTGTTCTTCAACACATCACCATGCTTATCAAGTTTCACTTTGAAGATCCATTTTAGAGCAATAATCATAGCACAATCTGGAGCAGGTACTAACTCCCATACATCAAGTCGATCAAACTCATGAATTTCTTCTTGCATGGCATTGAACCAGCTATCTTCATTCATGGCGGTTTTAACATCTTTTGGTTCGATCTTAGAGAGTACGGAGTTGAAGAAGAACCACAAGGCATCGATTGCAAGTTGTTTCCGTGTGGATACTGGACGAGAGGGATTTCCAGTGATGTTGTCTAATGGATGATCGTGAGTCCATTTTCTGAGGTGTTCATGTGGCAGTTGTTGAGGGACTGAGGTAGCAGAGTCGATGTCTCCTGAAGAAGATGGTTCTGATGATGATTCAGGAGCAAATATTTTTTCAAATGGAGCATCTTCAGGAGTAGCAAAGGGATTAACTTCATCATTGATGCCAGAAACAGTTCCATGATGTACATTCAAAGATTGATGATTTGTTGATGAGACTGAGTGATCAGCAGCAGGCGCTTCTTGACTAAATGATATTGAGACTGTAGGATTGACTTCATTCTCAGGGATATGAGCAGCCTCTGTTGTGGGAATTGACAGTTCAATAACACTTGGCTCATAGAGTTCATCAAACATAGGATCAAACAATTTCTTTAAATCATCTTCAGATGGAGGTACATATGGAGTTGCTGGAGAAGAATTTGGTACAAGGGATGAACCAATGGGACTGTTTTGAAGAGCGGGTCCTGAACTGGATTGTTCAGGAGCCATTTGACCGGTCAGCTCATCAAACGTGACGTGAATTGTTTCCATGATATTTCGGGTTCTCTTGTTGTAGATTTGGTATCCTTTTCTGTTTGGTTCATAACCTACAAATACTCCAATGTCTGCTTTAGCTCTAAGTTTGCCTAAATCTTGGCCCTCATTAGTTGGATAACACAATGCACCGAACACACGAAGGAATGAAAGATTAGGTTTTCTGTTTTGGACAAGTTCATATGGAGTTTTTCCATAAGCAGTGTGAATCAGGGATCGATTTTGGGTGTAGCATGCAGTGGCGATGGCTTCACCCCAGAGAGACATTGGAACTTTTGAGTAAATCAGCATTGTCCTTGCGGCTTCCACAAGAATTCGATTTCGTCTTTCAACTACACCGTTCTATTGAGGAGTTCGAGGAACACTTCTTTGATGACTAATTCCAATACTTTCATAAAACTCACTAAGTTGTTTGTTAACAAACTCAGTTCCATTGTCTGTTCGGATGATTCTGACCGTTTTGTTAAGACGAACCTGCAGCTGTTTGATGAGTTTGATGATGATATCTGGAGTTTCATCCTTTGTCTTTAAGAACTTTACCCAGGTGAATCTAGAGAAATCATCAACCACAACTAACACATATTTCTTCCCAAAGATATTCTGCGCTCTCATGGGTCCACATAAGTCCATGTGAATTGTATGAAGAACTTCTGTGACAGAGTTAGTAGGTTTGGGTTTATGGGCATACTTCTTGCTTTTTCCCAATTGGCATGCTGAACAAAGATGATCCTTTTCATACTTAAGTCTAGGTAAACCTACAACTAAGTCCTTTCTGGAGAGATCATTGATGGTGCCGAAGTTCAAGTGATTGAGATGACGATGCCATAACCATGACTTTGTTTTAGAAGCCTTTGACAACAAGCAAATTGGAAAAGACTTCATCATATCTTCGATAGAGATGGTGTATAGATTTGAACCACGTGAACCTCTTAAAAGTTCCTTACCATCAAGTTCTCTAACGAAACAAGTATGTTTTCTGAAGGCTACTTCTAGATCAGAATCGCAGAATTGACCAACAGAGAACAGGTTATGACCAAGACCTTCTACATAATATACTCTGGAGATAACACTTTTACCAACAACATAATCTCCATAACCCATAATTGCACCAAAATGATCATTCCCAAATCTAACGGTCCCGATGAATTTGCTCACGAAGTTCATGAGCCGCGACCGGTCGCCAGTCATATGCTTTGAACAGCCTGAGTCCAGGTACCACAGAACGATTTGAACGATCTGCAGTTGAACACAGACAAGAATGGATAACTGGATAATTGGGATCCCCATGCAACAATGGGTTCCATTTGGTTAGTAACAATGGTTGGAACACCCACATCAGAAATAGAAGCATTCATATCAGAAATTAAGGCAATGGAATCATTATGAATAGATGCAGTACTAGTGTCTGTATATGCCCTATTCAAAGTGTGCTCACTTCTTAAGGGAATAGTTCTACCAGTAGGCATCCATTTTCTAGTGGGTGTTGCCTGATTAACCATATGGCCCACAAGTATCCATTGATAACCTATCTTACTGAATGTTCTTCCTGTGGGCTTCCACTGTTTTCTAACTTTCTTTCGCCTCTGCCTTTTAGCTTTTTTAACATGATTTTTTGCATTAGCAATATTAACTGGTGGTATGACAGCATTAGACAAAACATTCACACCACATTCATGATTAGAGACAGAATTCAAGCAGACATCATTACAAGGTTTGCAAATAGTATCAGAATTCAAATTAATTACAGTACGCCTATGGCTAATACTAGAATCAACACGATTCGTTTTATTCGACTCAAGCTTAAAGTTCCTAGGTTGGTCTTCTACTCTCTTCCAATGCACATTCTTAGCTTGCGAGGTCCTATCATTCCTTGTATTGTCTTGAGACTTTGACCTTCTCGCTTTAATGTCACTGATTACTCCTGTAGAGGGAATGGGAACATTAGTTGGTTTTGCTACTCTTTGCATCTCCTGTTTAGATGTGCTGGGATCTGAATTACATGCAGGCACACTAAGGTTCACTTTCTTAACACAAGAAGTGCTGAGATTTCTACTCCTAGGAGGCACACTAGAATTTGCTTTCTTAGCACTAACAGATCTGGAATCTGAACTACTTTAAGACACACTAAGGTTCACATTCATAACATTGGGCATTGAATGGATTTCATGCTTGGCACTAGGCATAGAACAAGGAATCAAAGGATTAACTCTCTCACCTAAGGACTTAGGGCATATTGTGATTAAGCATTCTAGAAGTTCTTGAGATCGTTCGGCATATAAACATGCATGCCCAATTGCATTATCAAGTGGTTTCTCTAACTTATCCTCTTCAACAATCTCACGGAGACATTCTAGACAATCCTTAAGGTATGAGAAATATTTTTGAATTGCAAGTTTGTTATTCCTAAGATGAGGGGGAACATATTTCACAGACAAATCATATGTATTACAAGAGTGAACCTTTGATACACCATTCTCCCCATTGGTCATTGGCATTTTCCCTTTTACCTGACTCTTCAGATTCTCAATTTCCTTTTGAAATAAAGCTATTTGTTCGTTATTTTTGTTACGAGTGACCTTTATTGATTCAAATAACTCATTGAAATGACGTTTAACCTTTTCATTTTCTTCTAGAAAACTTTCGTTTTCCTTTTGTAATGCATTTACTAAGTTTTGAAGATGAAACATTTGAGAATTCTGAGAATCTAAGGGAGGAGGCATTTGGGAGTCTGTCACATTGTTCTTTTAACCCTTTAATTGAGAGATTTGGGTTTTCAACTTTCTGATCATGTTACAATGAGCTTGAATATGTTCATCATGTTTGTTAATTTGAAAAACTGCATCAAACTCTGGAGCATCTGAGGATGTCTTGATATTTGAAGTTTTGACATTTTCTTTAAGATGTTGATATTTTAGTTGTGAATTAAAATGCTCAACCTCTAGTTTAGAAAAATGTTTAACCAAATTGTCGTGATCATCCAGTTTAATTTTCTCATTTAGTTTAGAATTAGTCTTTTCAAGCTCAATGACACGATCATGGGAGACTTTCAGGACAACAAATAATTCATGAAATTGAGAAGCATTAATGGAACAGTTTGTAGCAGTGAAAAACACATCTTGAGTAATACATTCAGAAATAAGAGTCTCATTCAATGTATGCAGGTTTTTCCTCTCAATCTCATTATATTTTAGTGCTCGCTCATAGTCACTAACCTCAACTATCATTGCATCAAACTCCTTTTCCATTACTTTAATGTCTAAGTTCATTCCCTTTTTAAGACTTTCAAAATGATCTTTTAGTTGTTTAAAGAAAGGCATGACTTCAGTTAAATAACATTCTTTCGTTTGCTCAAAACCCCTTTCCCCTTCAGTTATACCAGTGGGTGTGATCCTTTTCTTACAAGTTTTCTCAAAATCAACAAATAGTTGAAAAATAACATATTGACTGATTAAGGTCTTGCTTTTAGTGGCAATAGTCGTAGGAACTAAATGCATTGGTGTATTGGGAGGATACACAGTCGCTGAAGGCATTTTCCTAAAGGGGGGGTTTGTTACAACAAGATTCTCTGCTTTTTGCTTATCTAAATCCTTTTTCCAGAACACTTGTTCGGGTGTCAACAACGTCTGAGGCTTAAACATGTTCAAGGAAATCCAATTCTCCTTCTTGTAATCATGGGTGTGATGTTTATTTTCTTCTCTTTACATTTAGGATCATCTAATTTCTTGTTCATCTTTTCCCTAGTGACTTCATCTGATTTCTTATCTTCCTCAGTGCACTCAATGCAACTATGTTTCTGTCTAGGTTTAAGGATTTCATTGCCTTCATAAAGAACCTTATGAGCATTTCTAGCCTTTTTAATGACCTCTGGATTTGGTTCCTCAACAAGGGGAATGCTATGCTTATCGCTTAAGACTCTATGCTTAGTGATTAAGTGAGCAGTCTGAATGGTATTTCCTTGTACGTACAACTTATTTTCAAGGTTTTTAGATTAGAAAAATCATTCAAAAGTTTTGATTCCTTAGCACAGAATTCTTGCTTAAGCATTTTAACATTTTCTTGAAGTTCTTGTTTTTGCTTAGCAGTTTTAGAAAGCTTTTCTTGTAAGGAGTTTAACTCTTGTTTTAATACTTCTTCTCTAAACCTACTTTTTCTAATAGTTGTACGCATTTGGTCATCCATTTTCTGCTCACGGGTGGTCAACTCAAATTTTGCACGTTGTTCATAAATAGCAACACGTTCTTTATAGGCATTCAGTTCAGAGATGACAGAATCATCAGGGGCACATGCAGTGAATTCATTAAAAACATAATCATTATTGACTGCAGAAGATGCATCACTTGGTACAATCTCACTTTCACTTTGTTTCACATATTTATCATATGGGACAACATTGATATTACCCATATTTTCAATATCTGACTCAATAAATACAGTTGATTGTACTTCGTTATGTATCTTTTGCTCATCAACTTCATCGTATAATTTTAATACCTCAGAAATGATTTTGTCTTTGGATGGACCAGTTTGTGGTGATGAAGAGACTTTAGGAGAGACCATTGGAGAAATGCTAGCCATGAAAATGGTTTGTGCAGTGGGTTCTTCATCAACATCAGAGTCGTATGCATCACAATCAGCTACTTGAAAGGCATTCTGATGATTATGGCCTATCTCTTGAATTGGTTGCTCATCCACATCTGCATCATATGTCTTAGCATTTCCCTCAGCCAAGAACAACAACTCCTCTTCATCCAAAGCTGCACCATTATCCTGAGCTTGCACAAGCAACATCTTATCCCTGAAGTACTCGGCATTCTGAGGGCGTTTTGGCGATGTGCAGTTCCTTGCAATGTGTCCCTCACCTCCATAATTGTAACATTTGATTGGCTTTGCTTGACCCTGATTTCCATTCCTTCCCCTATTTTGATTTGCAACATAACCTCTACCAGCTCCACCTCTTGCTTGTTCGTACTGTCATTCTTGAACTGGCTGCACCATAACCTTCCCATCTCTGACAGTGGCTTAATTGTGTGGATTGGAAGCAGTTCTGAGATTTTTGTTGGTGTGTGGAAGAGAGTTCATGTTTTGACTAATCAGGAGAGCTATTTGATTAATGAAGTTTCCCACGTGTGCATCAGCATCAGCTTGTTTGAACATAGGATCAGGAATGAGTTTGTGATTACCATTACCCATGGGTATGACTTGTGAGGCTTTGGTTGTGATTCCGATGTTTGAGTAGAAGGCAGTTGAATCATTTGATGAGCTTGTCTCTCCCTGGTTGGTTTTGAACTGATTAAGAATCCTTTTTTCAAACATAGCATGTCTCTCATTCTGAAGGAGGAAGGCATAGAGTTGCTCATAGTTTGTATTCTTCAATCCTTTGGTTAGCTTTACAGAGGTGACAAACTTGTGCCATTCTGGATTCATGTTGTTCACAAACTTTGAGTTCAGCTGAATGTTTGGCATAGTCATTCTGATGTTCCATGTCATTAACAAGCTTGTGGAATCTCACATAGTACTCATAGACACTCTCATCTGGTTTCATCTTGAAGTGTTCAAACTCATCATAGAGTTGTGATTCTCTGTCTTCCATAGTTAATTCAGAACCTGATAGAAGCATCTTGACATTATCCCACACTGCCTTGGCTTCGGTGTTGTGATTGATCAGCTTGTAGATATCTTTTGGAAGACTTTGAAGTACGATGTTAGAAGCCCTGATATCAGCATCGAATCTCTTTTTCTCCTTATCATCGAGCTCATCATATGTCTTTGGTCTATCAATTCCATAGATAATTGTTCCATCTTCAGCTGTATCAATTAAGTCTCTAGTAGTCTCAACCCGATACGGTCCTTCATCAATGGATTTGAGAATGTTGACTCCATTTTCCTTTCCAAGACAGTACAATATGATTCGTTGAGCCCAAGAGTCGTAGTCAGTTCTGTCAAGCATGGGTGGACGAGTATCTGAACCAGCTGCTTGAACATCCTCGGCAACAGTGGAGATGATTGTAGGAACGTTGGTAGACATGATGACAGATTGAACGGGATTTTATAACTCTATGATTAAACCGGGAAATAGATTCTTTCACGGGATTTTACTAAATCAAGAGAAAACCGTATTATAGACAGAGTCAGCCAAGTCGCTAAGAAAACCTGAACCAAGTCGCTAAGCACCAAGTCGCTAGTAAAATTTTGACAGCAAGTCTCTAAGCACCAAGTCTCTAAGTTGTCAAGTCGCTAAAGAACAACTCGCTAAGCACCAAATCGCTAGCAAAATTTTGACAGCAAGTCGCTAAGCACCAAGTCGCTAAGTTGACAATTCGCTAAAGAGAAACTCGCTAAGCACCAACTTGCTAACACCAACTCGCTAACAAACTTAAGTACAAGTCGCTAACTTTCACCAAGTCGCTACCCGTAGTGGAGACTCCACTAAGTGTACTGTTTGTCGGCTTGTCTCAATAGACAAGTCGCTAAGCACCAAGTCGCTACCAAATTACACTACAACTCGCTACAGTTTTACAAACCAAGTCGCTACCAAGAAATAAAGTCCGTAGCACAAGTCGCTAGCAAGAGAAAACTTTAAAAACACACTTTTCAATCCAAAAACAACCCAACCATGATGATTCAAGCTTACCAAATCAAAACCCAAGCACATACAATGATTCTAAACACAAAACTACACTAAAGTTTCAAACTTTAACACTAGAAATGATCCAAATGATGCAAAAACCACTAAACTTTTTCAAACTCTAAAACCACCTAAAAGTCACTAGAAATCCAAAGATATGTAAGAGAAGATCAAACCATGGCTCTTGATAACATCTGTAACGTATTGGATTTCACATACACATCAAACTAAACACAAAGTAGGCGTACAAAGAGTTCTAGAGAGAGAAAGTTAGAGGTTTAGGGAACTTTAGTGAGAGAAAAAAAGTCTTATTATGAGCTCCAACTCTCTACCTTGGAAGGTAGAGAGTATTTGTAGTCTTACAATAAAACGCCACACAACGGGCTGTGGATCAGGCATACAGTGGGTAAAGACCCGTCCGTCCTCCACGGTGTTACTTAACTAAATACTACTTAGCTTAAAAGAACTACGACTACGAGCTTTCTAACGATTACATATACTTGAGGTGACCGACTCTTTAATACCTGGAATTTCTAATTCCTAACACATCTAAAATAAAAGAATACGATGCGGTCACTTAGTTGTGACTCAATGTTGTTTCTTAGTCAAAACAAAGGGCGGTCAGGCCTCGTAGGTGAGCATATTCGTTTGTATGATCAAAGGCTAAAACAACAACACTACTTCTATATTACAAAATTTACAAACCAAAACTAATAATCTTGGGTGAAAAGTCTTTTGTTAGATTCTTCAGTGCTCCTGATAGAACATTAAAACCATTGAAATCTAAACGACTGAACATCACTGTTGGAATCATTCCTAACTTGTATTTCAAGTGTTAGTAATCAATATGTAATAGGTTGCTTAATTAGGCTTTTATATTAGTTATAAATGGCAAGGCTTATGTAGAAAGCCCATAGGCCTTGGCCCAAGCCCAATAAGTAAGGAAGGGACTAGAAATGTTTCCCTAGTTCCCTTCCCTATATAAACTCATGTAAACCTTCCTTGGAAGGTTAGTTGTTCATTTTACACATAATCCTACGCATAACGTTTACATATTCCATACGTGTGTTTTGTGCTTTGTGTTCAACCGATCACTTCTTTCCTATTTCTTATATATTGTTACTTGTGTTACATTATGGTGACCTAACAGTAGTATCAATCGCCATCTAGTTGGGTGAAACACTTTTTTTTGAAGATAAATATCATACGCATGGGTTTATAGCGAGATTAACTTTCATATGCATAAAGCTTTGGTTTTTACACTTGTAAACTCAAGATTCTTGTGGTTTAAGGTTTATTTAGTGTTAAAGTCTAAGTTTTTTTCATCAAGTTTCAAACTTTACGTGTGTAGAATAGTTTTTAGCTTGGTTTTTATTCGTGTGGTACTTTCTACGCGTAAGGTGGAAAATTGTTTTGGATCATCAAGTTTAAAACTTTCTTGTTATTTTGGTGATATTGAAGCTATTTCATCATTAAAATCAGGTTACAAAACATTCTTGGGCATAAAAATCAGTTTTGGTGAAAGTTGGTATTTTCTACTCGTAGTAAAACCCTATTTTTACTCGTAAGCACAAAGTCTACGCCTAAGCAGCAAGTTACGCATAAGGAGTTCGTCACTTGATCTTCAGAGCTATTGGTTTACTATGTGTTTTCTTGCTTGGATAAGCCTGGAAACACTTCTACTTTGGATATCTTTTACACTTGGATAAGTGTAAAGGATTTTTGGGTAAAACCCTAGTTTTACTCCTAAGCTTAACACTTACGCGTAGAAACTTCTTTGCCTAAGCATTTCCTACGCTTAAGCTTGTCTTACACCTAAGGAAATATTACGCATAAGGTTTCTACTACTAAGTCTTTGGTTTACGCCTAAGCTAAGTTTTTTTCTCAAGTCTACGCGTAAGAAGTTACTACGCGTAAACTCTTGTCTACGCGTAAGTTGGGTATTACGCGTAAGGTTATTTCTACGCCTAAGCTGATTTCTACGCATAAAGTTACTTCATCAACAAACTCTATGTTTCATTCGACTACAAAGATCCATCATCAATACAAGTTTCAAGATGTCTCAACCACCATACTCTAGCTACTTTCCTCACGAGTATCCTCAACAACAACAACAATTAACACAACAACAACAATTATATCAACAATATCAGCAACATCAATTTCAACAACCATCTCAAATGTACTTTCCATAAGGTGCACCACCTCTTCCACCACAGAATCCTCAACCAAACCCTCGTTAACAAGTTCAACAGTGTAACTACTTCCAACATCAGTATCCGGCTAAGTATACTATGAATGTCACAACACAAAAGGAACCTTCATGGTTTGAAAAGATGTGTGAAGCTTTAAGTAGCCAACAATCCATTCATGAAGTTGGATCCCTTGATAAACCTCAAATGCTCACTCCCGGAAACTACGATCAATGGGTGATAAGGTTCTTTAGGTTTTGTGATATCAAGAAGCCACATGGTAAGTTTTTGAAGAAGGTCATTCTTGAAGTTCCTTTTCAGATTCCTACTATTACTGTATCCGGAGATCTGAATGCTAATCCACCAAGAGATGATGTTACCAATGTTGTCGGTCTTGATCAACTTACTACTGACCAACTTCTTCACTTAGAAGCCGATGAAATTGCAATGCAATATATCCTTTTGGGACTACCCAATCCGATACTTCGTAGTGTTGATGCTCAGAAGACTGCTAAAGCAATGTGGGCGCACATTCATCTTCTAACGGAAGGCACTGAACTCAATCAAGAGGACATGGAATCTAAAATCTAGTTAGCATATGAACACTTCATGATTGAACCAGGGGAGACATTAGAGTAATATCATCATCGGTTCTCAGACATCATCAATGACTTGGAGAAACATAATATCGTTATGCCAAGGATTGCAATCAACACTAAGTTCCTAAGTTGTCTTGGTCCTGATTGGGAGAAGTATGTTACATTCATCCGTCAAGCAAAGAATCTTCATCAAGCTTCATACGGACTGTTGTATGACTATTTGAAGCCCCACCAAAAGGAAGTAGACAAAGAAAGAATCATCCGTGGCGTCCCTGCTTCACCTTCACTCCTGAATAATCAAACTCTTGCTTTGTATACTTAAGCATGTTATCCTCAATTTCCAGACTTACCAACTGTCTTTACAAACCCTTCACAACCATCTGCTCATATTACACCATATGATCCATCACAACAACAATCACAAGAAACTCAATTGGTTCCATACAACAACAATGATCAAGCACTCTATAGTGAATCAAATGAGGATGCAGAAGCCTTCGATGCATTGAATCAAGGATTTGTAATGATTGCAAGAGCCTTCAGTCGATTTTCTAACAGATCCAACAATCGCATTTGTACCTCATCAAACACAAGAAATCAAGTTGTTGTTAACAATGGAAGGGTTGAGGTTCATAATCGTGGAAATGGTAGTCCAATGGGTAGTGGTCAAGGGTTTAATGTTAATGGAAGGAATAACATAAGTGCTCCAACACAAAGGGTTCAAGTGGTTGATCAGGGAAATGTTCAGACTGGGATTAATTGTCTCCGATGCTCCAACTGCAATGAGAAGGGTCATTTGGCTAATGCATGCCCAAAGCCGAGAACAAGAGGCAACGCTTATGTAGGACCTTAAGTCTATCAACCTTATCACAAACCCAACACGTATATCATGTTACGCGTAGAACACGTTAAACACAAACACAAACTATGCGTAAATAAGATTAAGAAGATGAAATAAATAAAGGAAAGATGGTGACTTGAATGATATATGAATCGTGTATGATATGCGTAGAGAGAAAAGATGAACACAAGAAGTTGTATTACTTGAGAGAGAAAACACACACATACACACTTTCAAGCACACCCCTCAAATGAGACTTTGAGGGGTATTTATAGTACAAGCACTAGATGCCCTAATGGGCTTGGGTTTGGGCCTCGTGGACTTGGATTGGATAACAATTGATAAAAGGCTAGCTTAACTAAACTAATACCCATTTAGCTTAGTCCAATCCACGAGCCCGTTGACTATTCTATCATGATATCCAACACACATTACAAAGTTCCTAAACGTGAATGACCATCACTTCTAATAAAAACTATTAAGGCTAACAATCTCCCCCTAAGGGGTGGTCATTCAAAAGATGCTCCATTTGATAAGATCTTTATTTTCCTTGAGCTTGAACTTTGCGTGTAGATATAGAATAGTCTTGATTCTTTGTTCCTTCATGCTTTGTGATCAGTTAATGTGGTATAGAGCCATTTGTCAACTTCGTTGGGTAGGTGTCTCCACGCCTTTCTCCACCATGCTCACACTTCTATTTGTCTTTTGGTTACAAATGATGTAGTTCTCGAGTCTTTAAACTTTGTAGATTCTTTGACATTGACGAAGAATCATCTTAAACTTTTGTTGCCTTTGATTTTGATGAGAACTTTCATGTGTTGTTGGTATGAGCATGTGGAGAATCTGCACGATCAATCCGCTCCGGAGCTTCCATAAGAAGAAAACATAAAAACAGGTTAGTAATAAGCGGATTCCGGCACTTACAAGTTTGAATTTCGAGGGTGTTAACAGCATAGTGTGAAAACACATCTCTAATTCTTACAAAGGCCGTTCCTGAACTGGAGTCCCACAAGTGAGATAACGCGATGTACTGAGGTACACCTACAGTGCAGATGAGTCGCTGAGGTACACCGAAGCATCTGTGACAACTCGTACTTTCAGGTCATTTCTCAAAACAATTCATGTTTCACTATTTCATCATTTATCGTAAACTAGGTTTGCGTGTTCCAAATTCGCGTAACCTTAATGGTTTAGCGGCGAATTCATGATCATATCATCACGGACATTTCATATAGACTAAGTTTAGTCTACATTTCATTAGCATCATTTTCATCATGTTAGTTCATTCATGATTTTTCATTTCACCTTAAACGCGTAAATTTCATATTAAATAAACGTTATCGCGTAAGTTATTATTTTGAACATTTAATCCGATACTTCCAAAAATGATCCCGATATATTTTTATACTTACATTTAGTTTATAAAAATAATATTTTGAGTTTATCTAGTGTTTTAAATTTATTTTGTATATAAATCGTTAAATTTATATTATTACGACACTTTTCTTAAAAACTACACGATAATTATTATATCACTCAAATTTTGCAAGAAATGTATTTTTACAATTTTTATGGTCTCATTATACTTTACTTTGATCTATTAAAAATTACTTTTACCTAAAACTACCTTAAATACTCAAATGTATATAAAAGCTACCATTTACCTTAACTTAAATTCATTTCACTTACACTTTTTAACAATTTTACACATTATAAAAGAAAAAAAAAAGTATTTTTACAAATACTTCCCCCCTTGGCCGACCAAGGGGGGGGGTAGCATTAATGGTTTGGTTGAAAAATTTTACTTACATATCTAAATCTATACTCCAAACTTCATTCACTCATTTCATCTCAAATAATTCACAAATTGGTAAAGTTGTTTTCTCTCTTGCTTGTCCCTCCTAGAACCGGTTCTACATAGGTGTTAAGAAGAATCATCAAAATTTTCAAGATCAAGTTAAAACAATCTAGTTACACTCTTATTAAAGGTTTTGAAATAAAAACCTAGGGTGTTTAGGTTAATCCTTGTTCTAATCACCTCATCAAAGTAACTAGTAAGCATATCATTTTCATTTACATCTTTCCTGTTGGATATTTTAGTGTAATTGGATTAACTTGTTTTGACCAATTTCATCATAATAATACATCATTTAGGTTTGGAGGTGCGGAGTGCACACCTACTTGAATTTATTATGATCTTAGGGGCGAAGCCCCTAAGGGACGGGGGTCCGGGGGCAGCGCCCCTGGTAGCAGGGTCCAAGGGGCGGCAGCCCCTGGCAGGGTCCAAGGGGCAGAGCCCCTGGCTGGGGTCGAGCATTCATGCTGAATTTTCATGCTGAATTCATGCTGAATTTTTTATTTCCACTAAGTTGTTATGTAAAGAATTCATGCTGAATTTTCATTTCTGCTGAAGTAGTAATGATTCTGCTGAACTTTTGATTCTGCTGAAGTTATGTATGTTTCTGCTGAAGCTATGTTCCTCAGCAGAAATTAACTTTCGGAAATTGAGGGACAAAACTTGACAACTTGGAAACCCTAAAACTGCCATTGGCAGTTATCCCGTAACATGTTATATACGGTTTGTTTGGTCATTATCATATAACGGTTCAATATATCTCAGACCCAACACATACAGAAAATTCTCATTCTCTGAATTGTATCCGATTGAATAATTTGGTAGAACCGCCAAATTGATTTGATCTGAAAGTGATTACACGCCTTTCAGAGATTAAGTATATCCACTGGTGTTCGTTATTACCCTATATCCCCTACAAAGATCAAATCAATTTAAGATGACGAACCCTGATTCTGTGAAAGATCTGAACAAGACGTTTGCTAAGTTGGAGAAGTTTTCTGGGCAGGATTTTCGTAGATGGCAAAAGAAGATGCATTTTTATCTGACGAATTTGAAAGTGGTGTATGTTCTGAGTACCCCATGCCCTGAGGCTGTTGAGAATGAAACGCTGGAACAGACTCGTAATCGTTCTAAGTGGGAAAACGCAGACTACATATGTCGTGGTCATATTCTTAACGGTATGTCTGATTCATTATTTGATATTTATCAAAACGTAGAGTCTGCAAAAGAATTATGGGATACCCTAGAAGCCAAATACATGGCAGAAGATGCGTCTAGTAAGAAATTTCTAGTTGGTAATTTCAATAACTATAAAATGGTAGACACTAGGCCTGTCATGGAACAGTACCACGAATTGCAAAGGATTTTAGGACAGTTTGCACAATATGATATGAAAATGGATGAATCAATTTCTGTCTCTAGTATCATAGATAAACTGCCCCCCTCTTGGAAGGATTTTAAAAACAATCTTAAACATAAGAAAGAGGAATTAAATCTGGTTGAACTTGGAAGTCATTTCCAAATTGAACAATCCATACGTGATATGGAAAGAGGTTCTGTTGGTGGTACTAAAACCATGGCCGGTTCTTCTGTGAACATGGTGGAGGAGGGTGAATCCTCTAAGGCTGGTAAAGGGAAACGAAAGTGGCAAGGCAATAACAACAAAGGTTCTGATAAGAAACCAAAAGTGACCTGTTGGAAGTGTGGGAAACCCGGACACATTAAGAAAGATTGCAGGTCTAAGGGTGGAGGTAAAGGAAAAAACGAGGCTGGTGCTAGTGGATCCAAGGATCCTGAAAAGCAATCAGGTTTGTTTTTGGTACCTACTGATCATTCTGTTGAAAATTATTATGTATCAATAATTTCTGAAACATTCTATGTACAGGATGATGATTTATCATGGTGGGTGGATTCAGGAGCAACATGTCATGTATGCAAAAATCTTCAATGGTTCAAGGACTTTAAGCCAATTGAAGATGGATCTTTATTAAAGATGGGCAATGTTGCAACTGAACCGATTAAAGGACTAGGATCTGTTAATCTAGTCTTTACTTCTGGAAACTCTTTACTTTTGAACAATGTTGTGTATGTACCTGGTATTCGTAAGAACTTAGTATCTGGTATTGTATTAAATAATTGTGGCTACAAGCAAGTCTTGGAAAGCGACAAGTATATATTGTCTAGACATGGTACCTTTATTGGCTTTGGATATTTGAATGGCATGTTTAAATTAAATTTGGATGTTTCGTTTCTTAATAATTCTGTTTGCATGGCTTCTACTAGTTCTAGCAATAATTGTGGTAAATCTGAATTATGGCATGCTAGACTAGGACACGTACATTATAAGAGAATGAAAGACATGTCAAAAATGAGTCTAATACCTGCTTTTGAATTGAATGGTGAAAAGTGTAAAACTTGTGTGTTGACTAAGATAACTAGACAACCTTTCGCCAAAAATGTCATTAGAGATACTAAGGTATTAGAACTTGTACACAGTGATTTGTGTGATTTTCATTCAACTCCATCACTTGGTAATAAAAAGTATGTAGTTACTTTTATTGATGATGCTACTAGATATTGCTATGTTTATTTGTGTCATACAAAAGATGAAGCTCTTGATAAATTTAAAATTTATAAAGAGGAAGTAGAGCTTTATCATGGTATGAAGATTAAAACACTTCGCACTGATAGGGGAGGTGAATATTATGATCCAGTATATTTTCAATCTACTGGTATAATACATCAGACCACTGCTCCATATACCCCACAACAAAATGGTATATCTGAAAGAAAGAATAGGACATTAAAAGAAATGGTTAATTCCATGATATGCTATTCTAGCCTAAGTGATGGATTTTGGGGTGAGGCTATGTTGACAGCCTGTTATCTATTAAATAGAGTTCCTAATAAAAGGAACAAGATAACCCCTTATGAACTTTGGTATAAAAAGGCACCAAAACTGAGTTATCTCAGAGTTTGGGGCTGTAGAGCTGTGGTAAGATTGACTGATCCTAAAATAAATAATATAGGTCAAAGAGGTATAGATTGTGTATTCACTGGCTATCCTGAGAATTCTAAATGCTATAGATTCTATGTCATAGAACCTAATGATTATGTATCCGTGCACTCTATTATTGAGTCACGAGATGCTGATTTTGGAAATGAGGATAGGTTTACATCTTTACCTAAACCTGCAGACATGATTGCAAGTTCTAGTAACTTTGGTGCATCTGACAAAGTGACTGTTTCTCTTCCTGAGCCTTCTGAGCCTAGGAGGAGTGTAAGAGCAAGGAAAACCAAATCTTTTGGTGGCGATTTCCAACTATATTTGGTAGAAGGATCAAGGAATGAAATTCAATTTCAATATCAATATTGTTTCAATGTTGATGAAGATCCTAGGACCTACAGTGAAGCTATGGCTTCAAGGGATGCTGCATTTTGGAAAGAGGCAATCCAAGATGAGATTGACTCTATTATGCACAATAATACTTGGAAACCGTCTGATTTACCACCTGGTTTTAAACCATTGAATAGTAAATGGATCTTCAAAAGGAAGATGAAGGTGGATGGAAGCATAGACAAGTATAAAGCCAGATTGGTTATCCAAGGCTTTAGACAAAAGGAAGGTATTGATTTCTTTGATACCTATGCTCCTGTTGCTAGGATTACCACCATTAGATTATTGTTAGCACTTGCGGCTATACATAATCTTGTAATTCACCAAATGGATGTTAAAACAGCCTTCCTGAATGGTGAATTGGACGAAGAGATTTACATAAGACAACCTGAAGGTTTTGTCATGCCTGGTAACGAAAACAAGGTTTGTAAATTGGTTAAGTCTCTTTATGGCTTGAAGCAAGCTCCCAAGCAGTGGCATCAGAAATTTGATGATGTTATCTTGTCTAGTGGTTTTGCATTAAACCAAGCAGACAAGTGTGTATACAGCAAGTTTGATGCTTCTGGTAAAGGAGTAATCATTTGCTTGTATGTTGATGACATGTTGATCTTTGGTACTGACCAAGATCAAGTTGATGCAACAAAAGAATTCTTGTCCTCTAAATTTGAGATGAAGGACATGGGGGAGGCTGATGTGATTCTTGGCATTAAGATCATACGTGGAGAACATGGAATTACTATCTCTCAATCACATTATATTGAGAAGATGTTGGATAAATTTAATCTGAAAGATTGTTCTCCAATAGGTACTCCTATGGATCCCACAACCAAACTTGTGCCTAATAAAGGTGTTGCTGTGAATCAACTTGAATATTCAAGGGCTATTGGATCTTTAATGTATGCCATGATTAGTACTAGACCTGATATAGCCTTTGCTGTTGGAAAGTTGAGTAGATATACTCACAATCCAGGTTTAATCCATTGGCGAGCAATTAATCGAGTATTTATGTACTTGAAAGGAACAATGGATTATGGTTTGACTTATAGTGGATTCCCTTCTGTTCTTGAAGGTTATTCAGATGCAAGTTGGATTTCCAATCAGGAAGATCATTCTTCCACAACTGGTTGGGTATACCTACTTGGAGGTGGTGCCATTTGCTGGGCATCTAAAAAGCAAACTTGTATAACTGATTCAACAATGGAATCTGAGTTTGTGGCGTTAGCAGCAGCTGGTAAAGAAGCTGAATGGCTAAGGAACTTAATTTATGAAATTCCATTGTGGCCTAAACCGATATCATCCATTTCTATCAGATGTGATAGTCAAGCTACTTTGGCTAAGGCATACAGTCAAGTATATAATGGGAAGTCTAGACACATAGGTGTTAGACATAGCATATTACGTGATCTTATCACGAATGGTGTGATATCTGTGGTGTTTGTGAAAACACAACACAATTTAGCCGATCATTTAACCAAAGGGTTGAATAGAGATCTCGTGAAAAATTCGGCTAAAGGGATGGGATTAAAGTCCATCAGAATTCTCTGATATTAAGATACCCAATTCCCATCTAGTATGATGCTAGGTGCTGAATTCAATGTGGAAGGCTTAATATTTAGAAATTGGAACACATTAGAAGATTCATCCCAAGGTATGTGTTCAGACCTACAAGTTAGGGAGGTTGAATGAATATATTCTTAATAGCTTTTTTGACAAATTGCATTGTAGGTGCAAGACTAAAAGAGCTACCTATATGAGCATGAAGTTTAGCCGCTTCAAGAAGCTGGGACTTGGCTTTGACATGCTTATGAAGGATAAGGACATAGGCTAGTAAAACATATGTCAAGATAGAACTACTATGTATGTAAACTTTTGTGTACATTATCTTCGTGTATTCATATTGAATTCCCAGGGTTCAATCCTTAGCGACACCCTGGTATTCGAATATTTGGAATGTGTAATGTACTAATGTGAAATTCAATCGTCACGACATTTCATTTATGCAAAAGTTTGATTGTTTGAGATTACTTGTTTTAGTTAATCAAGGATTGCACTAAAATAGGGGAGGAATGTTGGATATTTTAGTGTAATTGGATTAACTTGTTTTGACCAATTTCATCATAATAATACATCATTTAGGTTTGGAGGTGCGGAGTGCACACCTACTTGAATTTATTATGATCTTAGGGGTGAAGCCCCTAAGGGACGGGGGTCCGGGGGCAGCGCCCCTGGTAGCAGGGTCCAAGGGGCGGCAGCCCCTGGCAGGGTCCAAGGGGCAGAGCCCCTGGCTGGGGTCGAGCATTCATGCTGAATTCATGCTGAATTTTTTATTTCCACTAAGTTGTTATGTAAAGAATTCATGCTGAATTTTCATTTCTGCTGAAGTAGTAATGATTCTGCTGAACTTTTGATTCTGCTGAAGTTATGTATGTTTCTGCTGAAGCTATGTTCCTCAGCAGAAATTAACTTTCGGAAATTGAGGGACAAAACTTGACAACTTGGAAACCCTAAAACTGCCATTGGCAGTTATCCCGTAACATGTTATATACGGTTTGTTTGGTCATTATCATATAACGGTTCAATATATCTCAGACCCAACACATACAGAAAATTCTCATTCTCTGAATTGTATCCGATTGAATAATTTGGTAGAACCGCCAAATTGATTTGATCTGAAAGTGATTACACGCCTTTCAGAGATTAAGTATATCCACTGGTGTTCGTTATTACCCTATATCCCCTACATTTCCTTATCATTTCATATGTATTTCATTATTTTTTTTTAGCAAGCATGCAAGACTTATGGTTATTTATACCATTTTTACTTTGTTTTTAGAGTTTTATATATAAAAGTCATCCTATAATTTATCCCTTGTTATATATTGGTCTTGATGATGTTTAGGAACCCATGACACCCTAAGAAGGTGTATGGTAGGATTAGAATAGCTTTGGAGTTGTTTTGAAGGGATTGGAATAGGTTTAGTACGAGAAAAACTCTTTTCGACAAGTATAAATAAGGGTCTGATCTTATTTTGTATTTCTGGAAAATCCGACTGTAGACATAAATTTTTGGCCTTGATATTTAGAAAATATACTTTAAAACGAATCCGTGGCCGCTTGAACGGATTAAAACGGAGCTATAACGAAGAAGTTATGAATTTTTCAAGTTTGACGACGAAATATATATTTCCTGAAATTTCAGCAAACTGTTTTTATTTTGTACGAGTCAAAAACGAGTCTTAAGCTTTATAAATTATTTCGACTTATCAAAAATATATTAGTATACTTTGATACGAAGCTAAGGACGTATAATACGTAGAAAACGGATTTGTAACGACTAAAATATACACGTTTTCATAAAATTGCCGTAACTTTATTATTTAAGAAAACTATATTATTTTTATTAGCCAAGTGTTACGGTAAACAAAACGACCATATTGAAGGCTATTTTTAACGTTGACGTAGAACTTTTTGTAACGAGATGTCTTCTAATAAAATCGAGATCACCAAGCATATTTTCCAAAACGACCAACCGTTTGTATAGCGGAGTTGTAATAAATTATTTACGGTTGCTTAAACTTTGCCGAAACTCACTTTTTGAACCACATTTAGACAAAATCACCATATTTAACCTCTATTATCTTTATGTTCGAGACCTCTATGATGAAAACTCATGTACTAAAACTTCTAGATTTTGATACAAGCTTTCCAAAACCGTTGAGTTCGTTTCCTAACGTTCGACGTACACCATTTTACGACTAGCTTTTTGAAGCCATTTTTGTCACTTTCATGAAATTTCCAACGACTATTTAACGACGAAAAGTTATAATTTCACAATAAATCATTAAGAAACTATTGTAGGATGACATTTTGACGTAAATACTTGTAAAGTAATTTAAGAATGGTCAAGACGTCAAAAGAGTATTTTTCGACGAAGAGTATTATTTTCAAAACTCACAAATGGTATAAATAACATACGAAATGCATGCATAACATTATATCATAACTCATTACATATCATATCATTCATAATAGGTCATTTTCGAGATTCACGCTACATTTCAGTGTACTCACTTTTGTCATCGCCTCATTTTACCAAGTGAGTCATAGCCCCACTTTTTCTCGTTTTAATTATTTATGAAACTCTTTGGGGGAGATACATGCTCAATAATTTTTATTACATTCATGACTATTTGCAAATTATATGTTTATCCGAACTGAATGTTTAGTCATACGAAGTAACAGTTTTGCCATGCTTAGAATTTCCATATTATAATCATTGGACTGATGGTCTTGGTATAATCCTTGGACTGATGGTCTTGGTATAATCATTGGAGTGATGGTCTTGGTATAATTAGTGAACTAATGGTCTTGGTAGAATCATTGAACTAATGGTCTTGGTACAATCCTGAACTAATGGTCATGGAACAATTTGAAACCATGCGAATTATGTGTTATATTAAGTAACTGTGGATACATTAAGTTATGCACTATTTCGTGATTTCATTTGACATCATGCGCTTGAACATAAACTTTATCACATTTTGGCAATGGGTTGTGAACACACATGTTGCAAGTTTTGTATGGGCGGAACTTGGAACTGAGTGGATTTACAATGCCTTTGCTGCATAAACGATTTTGAAAGTCTTTACATTTCAACACAAACCCTATGAACTCACTCAACCTTTGTGTTGACACTTTTTAGCATGTTTTATCTCAGGTATCTAAGGCATTCACTTCATGGCATGCATGTGGACACATCTTAGAGTCGCGGTGACGATGCGTCTCATTTGGGTTTTACGCACTTTAAAAACATCGTTTGAATTGTAACAAACTTATTTCCGCACAAGTTGATTTTCATTTGGGACCTATACTTTGTAAACTCTGATTGTTTTATTAAATCAAACGATGTTCTTTTCAAACGACACTTTAGGTCGTTCAATATAACTGTGATTGTGATGCTATGACAGTCAATCCCCAGGAATTCCATTCCGCTGCAAAACAGGTAATTTGGGGGTGTGACAGCATCACCCCATGACTGTAGACCGTTTGAGACACACTAAGCGTAATCCACGGGGATTTACCGAAGTGACCTGCTGTCAGGGCTGCTTGATGTTGACCCTGGCAGGAGTTTCCATTCAATCACTGAAGATCACAGATGTGAAACTTCTCATAAATGTTCTAGCAGATTGCTAAGATCTGCGTAGGACTTTAGAATATATCACTTGTGTCCTTATTGGTGAACAACAAGCGATGTCATGTCATGTGTTCCTATGAGATCTTTTGATGAATCTCGTGGCTCTAGACTCAATAGTGCATTTTGGTTTTCCTGAGCGGAGACTAGGGAGAGGGTCTCCTTCTTCAATACCAACTATCTCTAAGAGAAAGTCGATAGATTATGTAGGGTTCCTAGTGAGAATGAAACAAATCCTTTTTGAGAGGAATTGAGTGGCTAGAAGGTTTAGTGCAGTGCGTCACTGGGTCCATGACGTCTTTGTCTTCAATACCAGTGTCATCTAGTGACAACCAGTAGCATATGAATTGAACCCGGTTTCTGCCCTAAGGTTGATTATGGAGGGCTATTT
The DNA here is from genome assembly GCA_019973895.1 of Chrysanthemum seticuspe. Lineage (NCBI taxonomy): Eukaryota > Viridiplantae > Streptophyta > Magnoliopsida > Asterales > Asteraceae > Chrysanthemum > Chrysanthemum seticuspe. Next base: position 206,486,899 of record BPTQ01000009.1, on the reverse strand, counting down.
CTTTTCACCCTTTTTCATTACATTTCTTTTTAATTCTTCAACCCCTTCTTTCTCTTTTCTCACATTACTCCTTTTTTCAATCATTCCTAAGGACTTCTAATACTAACTATTTGTGATGTCCTTGGGTAGATCCCTCCAGCTCTGGCGGATCATAGGACGGATTTCCTATCCTTAGTCACCTTATAACTCCATGACTATCCTATTGTTGCCATAAAACCATTTTTCTTGAAAATCTCTCAGAGTGTTTATGATAGAAAACATGTTTGAAACACTCCTTGAGTTTTATATTTTTAGAAACACTCCTTGAGTTTTATATTTTTAGAAACACTCCCCCTTCACATGTGCTTATAAGTTTTGACAGAAATCTGCACATAGAGGGTAGATTTCGCACTTTTTGAATTGATCGACTTTAAATGAGCTAGACCGATTCGAGACACGTTTACATCACTAGAGAAATAGCTTGAAATTATTACCCGTCCTGGTCAAGTCCATAGAAAGTTTCTCGAGATGGTACATTATTCCTCGTCAATTCATTGGTTTCAACTGAGTCGAGCTCTTTTTAGATTCAAACAACGATCATTAAACTTTTTGATCACATTTTAATCACGTCTCCTCCCCCTCAAAAATAGCATATACGTGATATTTTTTATATCAACGGATTAAACAACATTTTAGAATCTTTTGGGGAGATAAACGGATTTGATTTAAGCATGAATTTGGAACATTTTTGTTTTATACTCCCCCTTTAATAAAGCATAATCAATTAAAGGGTTTTAGAGGGAGTTATCTTGAGCACAAAATATTTTGAAAGATTTTGAAAATCTTTTTGAACAATCTTGAAAGGTGCTCAAGATGATGATGATTTCTCACCAGTTTTAGATGTAGTGCACTGAAGTGTACACTTGATTTTTCTTTAAAAACACGAGTTTTGATTTGAAACTAATCAAAAGTCATCATTTTTGTCCGGGTTTCGTACTGAAGTATACGAAAGCCATCTTAGAAATTTTGAGAAACGGCATGTTTTGGAAAACATTTAAAGAACTCTCGCTCAAGCATCTGTAAATGCCCGTATCATTGTTGAATGACATTTCTAGAAACGTACAGAATATCGATTATACAAGAGACATGTCGTGAGAAGAATATTTTTGGATTTTTGATTTTTTAATATTTTTGAATTTTTGAAATATTTTATATTTTTATATTTTGCTTTTGTTGGTTTTTCAAATTTTGTATTTTGTTTTTCAAAAATATTTACAGCGAAGCTTTTTTTTTTTTTTTTTGGAAAATCATTTTCAAGAAGATTCGAGAAGACAATCTAACTCCTCAGGGGTTAGGCTTCGCATTCCAATTCGTCGAATTAAATGGTCAAACCTTTCTTTTGGAAGGGCTTTAGTAAATATATCGGCGAGTTGGTAATCTTTCTTCACGAAAAATAATTCAACAGTACCTTCTTCCACATGTTCTTTTATGAAGTGATAGCGGACTCTGATATGCTTAGTCTTTGAGTGATGAACAGGATTGCATGATATGGCTATGGCACTTTTCGAGTCACAATACATAGGTATTTTATCGAAAGTAAAGCCATAATCTATGAGTTATGTTCTCATCCATAGAACTTGAGCACAACACGCAGATAGAGACACATACTAAGCTTCGGCAGTTGAAAGTGCAGTGCAATCTTGTTTCTTTAAAGACCAGCTTACTAACTTTTCACCCAAAAATTGTTCTCCTCCTGATGTACTTTTTGCTGTAACTTGGTCACCTGCGCGGTTCGCATCTGAAAAGGCAATTAGATCAAATCCGGATTCCTTCGGATACCAAAGTCCCATGTGAATGGAAGTCTTCAGGTACCGAAAGATCCTTTTAACCTCTTTGAGGTGCAGTTCGGTAGGCTTAGCCTGAAACCGTGCTAATAAGCAAACAGCAAAGTGAATATCGGGTCGACTAGCAGTGAGGTACATGAGAGAACCAATCATGCTCCGATATTTTTTTGGATCAATAGGTTTCCCAAAAAAATGGCTCAAATTTTTTGGTGATGTTACCATTGGTGTTCCGACCAAGTCACAGTTATCCATACCATGATTTTTCAAAATCTCAGTTGTGTATTTAGCTTGATTAATAAAAATTCCACGAGGGGACTGATGAATTTGTAAACCAAGAAAGAATTTTAGTTCCCCCATCATGGACATTTCAAATTTGCTTTTCATGAGATTTTCAAAATGTTTTGAAAGATTCGGATTAGTGGACCCAAAGATGATGTCATCCACGTAAATCTGAACAATCAAAATGTCATTTTTGCATTTTTGTGCAAACAAGGTAGGATCAACTGTTCCTTAGGTGAAATTGTTAAGGATAAGGAAAGAGGACAGTTCGTCATACCACGCTCTCGGAGCTTGTTTCAAACCATAAATTGCCTTTTTGTGTTTGTAGACGTAGTCAGGATGTTCCATGTCTATGAAGCCATCTGGCTGACTCACGTACACTTCTTCTTTCAGAGTTCCATTCAAGAACGCGGTCTTAATGTCCATCTGATAAACCGTGATATTTTTGTGAGCTGCATAGGCCAAGAATATCCGGACTGCTTCTAGTCTGGCTACCGGCGCGAATGACTCTTCAAAGTCTATCCCTTCTTCCTGTCTGTATCCTTTGGCCACGAGACGCGCTTTGTTGCGAATTACAGTCATCTCTTCATCCCTTTTGTTCTTCCATAGCCATTTGAGATCAATGACGCAAATGTCAATTGGTCTTGGAACCATATCCCAAGAGTCATGTAGACGGTATTGGAGAAGTTCATCCTGCATCGCTTCTATCCATGCGGGTTCTGCCATTGCCTCGCGAATGTTCTTTGGCTCTATATTGCTAATTGAGCAAAGGTAAATGCATAAGTCGCAATCGGTGGAAAGTTGGCGTCTCGTCTGAATTGGCCTTGAAGGTTCACCAATAACTTGTTCAATTGGGTGGTCTTTTGTCCACTTCAGAGTAGAAGGATATCGTAGATTATACGAGTGCGAGTTAGATGGTTCTCTTAAGCTTGAAGACGATTCAGCTGATTCCGTAGCAAACGGGTTTCCAAATAAGTATTCATCTAACGTTGCATTGTTCTGGTTTTGTGTAGGTTATTCTTGAAATGATATGTTTTGAATTTGCTCATCAACTGCTGGTAAAACTGTTTGAAGAATTGGAGTTGCTGGAGTAGATGTAGATGATGTTGATGGAGTTGGTACATTTGTTTCGACCGTTGTAGATGCATCTTCTGTTGGTGGCGGTGGTAGATGATTTTGAGCGGGTGCAGCGGAATGATGGTTTGATGCATTTGTCGAAGTTCCACCTTAGTATTCATCGAACACTAACTCAAAGAATTTCTCCCATTCTAGTTCATGAGGTGATTCAGCAAACGTTGATGGAGCTCTTTGATGTACGAGTCCTGAACTGATGTGTCCAGAAGTCTGCGGGTTTGGTGCGGGTTCTAGAGCGAGTCTCTCAGAAGCCATTTGTGAAATTTCATCAAAGTTCACATTCATCGTCTCCATGATCCTCCTAGTTCTCCGGTTATACACCCTGAATGCCCTCGAGCTATCTGAATATCCAATGAAGATTCCAATATCACCTTTAGCTTTCAGTTTCCCTAGATCTTCTCTGTCGTTTGTCGGATAGCACAAAGCGCCAAACACATGAAAGTAAGAGATATCAGGTTTTCTGTTGTTCACTATTTCATATGGGGTTTTATTGAATCTTGGATGGATTAGGGATCGGTTCTAAGTGAAACAAGCAGTGGCAACAGCATCAGCCCATAGAAATAACGGTGCACTAGAATAAATTAGCATTTTGCGAGCAGCTTCCACAAGAGTTCGATTTCTTCTTTCAACTACCCCATTCTGCTGTGGAGTTCTAACAACTGATGTCTGATGAGTTATTCCAACATCTTCAAAATAAGCTCTTAACTCCTGATTTGTGAATTATGTGCCGTTATCTGTTCTTACAACTCTTACTGGAGCTTGAAGAAGTACTTAAATACGTTTCAGGAAGGTGATGATGATGCCTGGTGCTTCGCCTTTTAATCTCAAAAACCTAACCCATGTATATCTTGAATAATCATCGACGATAACAAGAATATACTTTTTCCCATTAATGCTTTCAACTCTCATTGGGCCACATAAGTCCATGTGCAACATATGCAACCTTGCTTCCGAACTAGGTACGGATTTGGGTTTATATGATGCTCTTTTGCTTTTTCCTTGTTCGCATGATGGACATAAGTGATCCTTGGTGTATTTGAACTTTGGAAGTCCATTGACGATGTTTTCTTTGGCCAGTTTGTTGATGGTGTCGAAATTGAGATGGGATAACCGTCTGTTCCACAACCAGGACTTTGTTCCAGATGCTCGTGTCATAAGACATATTGGTGATGAAGAGGCCATTTGGTTAATGTCGATAGCATACAAGTTTGTATCACGATTCCCATTTAAGAGATCAGTGCCATTCAAGTTTCTAACGAAGCAAGCATTTTTCCTAAAAGCAACCTCTAAATCTGCATCACAGAACTGCCCGACTGAAAACAAATTGTGTCCCAACCCTTCGACATAGTAAACCCGAGTGATCAAATAATTTCCAAAAGGTAGATCTCCATAACCCATGATAGCTGCTACATAATCATTTCCAAAACGTACGGTTCCCATGAATTTCTAGACGAAATTGATCAGCAGCTTCAGATTCCCGGTCATGTGCTTGGAGCAACCCGAGTCGACGATCCAAAGACATATTTTGATAACCTGCCAATAACAGAAGAAGAAGATTTTGGAAACCGTTTTGATTTTGGTTCCTTTGGGTTAGAGGTAAAATCCTGATCACACTCAAAGAAGTTTTCTATCGGGAATTCTGGTTTATCACTCATTGTACCATTCTGGAGTGTGAAAGTTCTACCCGTTGGTTTCCAAATGTCATCCCTAAAGTAAACGCTATGGTTCCTGTCAGTAGTGTAAAGCCTAAGTCTTGCAACTAGTCTTCCTACTCGTTTAGCATAAGTTCTTTTTGGAACGTTCTTCTTAACAGACTTATCATTCACATTCTTAGAAACACAATCATCATGAACTTTAATTAAAGATTTCTTGCAAGTTAAACAAAGAGATTCAACACATTCATTAGACTTAGCAAGTTTCATAGGTTCAGTACATTCAGATGAAATGTCTTTCTTATTCAAAAGCGGTAAATTCCTAGGATGTTCTTCTACTTTCTTCTCTTTATTCAAGCGACTACTCTTAGAGGCAAGCGAGACTCTATTATTCCTTGTATTGCTCTTAGGCTTTAGTCTGCTGCTCCGAGAGGTGCTTTCTAGTCCTGTAGAAGGTAAGGCACACGCATTAGGATTCACATTTTTATCAAGGGAGGTGGTTTCGGCTATCCTGTCTCTTTAGAGTGCTTTTCTAAACTTATGTCGTTTGTTTCATATAGTTTAGATGTGGAGGCAGACGCATTAGTGGTACTCATCTTAAAAAGGCCAGGAGCTAAAACTTTTGGTTTCTCGATAACCGCTTTTCCTTTTTCAACATTTTGTTTAGGCAAGGCCGGTGGAGTGACTGGTTTTGATAAATCCTTATTCTTATTGACTTTTGGAGGAGGCATTGAAACAGACATTTTTGGTTTTAAAACCGGTTTGGGAACATTTGCTTTCTCCTCAGTCAATGGTTTTGAAATCTTAGTATCCACTGTCTTTCCTTTTTGACATTCCAGTTGAGCCCTCAAAAGATCATTTTTCGCTTTCATGTCATTGTAGGCACGCTCATACGACAATTTGTCATACTTGCATTCCTCATTTTTTCGATCAAGTTGTTTAAAATATGAGACATTTTCTTTTTCAAGTTTCTCAAGTGCTTTTTCATATTTTGAAACAATTTTGGAGGTCTCAGACTGGAGTCTTTCATGATCTTCAACAAAATATGTTTGTAAAATAATGGACATAATATCGGTAGTCAGAACATCTTCGAAGAGAGAGTCATTTAAATTTTCCAAAAATTTGATGTGTTCGACACAGTCATTAGCTTGCTTTACCAGGGATTTATGGTCCTTGACAAAGTCAACTGTTTCTTTCAAAAATGCTTGTTCAAAATGAATTACCCTTGCACTGATGGCATTCAGCTGAGGGGTAATTTGAGTTTCAAAATACTTTTTATTTTCATTATCAAAACTATTAAACCAGATGTTTGTTGTAATATTGGTTTTAGTTTTAACAGTGTCTTGAAGATCCGCAATTCTAGTTTTCACATTTTCTAAAATACTTCTCGCATCACTTGTGTTAAAAGGATTGTTTGAAGACATTTGTTCAATGTTCGAAAGAGAATTGGAGACAACAACTGGTTTTGAAACAGATTTTGAAACAGGTGTTGACTCTTTGTTTGAAACACTTGGTGTGATGGAAAACTTTGACTTTTCTTTTTGATTAACAAAAGTAATTCCGTTAATTTTGTTCCATTTGTTATAATCAATTGGTTTGATTTCCGGATTTTTTTGTTTCATTTTTTATCTACTCTCCTCAGATAGTTCTAACGTTTCAAGAGAATCACGAACAATAATGGGTTCATGTAAAACATTTCCATTGTTTCTGAGCTTTCTTGAGGAACGAAGAAGGGTCGTTACCAAGTGCCATTCTATGATTAGTAGGAAAACGCAGATTTACTTGATTAGAAAGCATCTTGATTGTTTGAGCAGAATGACCCGTTTTAATAAGCAAATTTTCCAAAGTTTGGATTTTTTTCATTTTTATCAAGAATTTCATCAAGAAGAGAATCTTTTCGTTTTGAAAAATCAGTAATCAACTGCTTCTTCTCTTTTTCAAGATCAGAAAACATTTCTTTTTGTTTAGAAAGTTGGTTATTTAAATCAGAAATTTCCTTGTTTAAAGATTTAATTTTCAAGTTCAAATTCACATCAAGTGTGTTATACTTGATTTGCAATAGTTGTTCTTTAGAAACCAAATTTCGATAACCAATTTCTAATTCTGATTCTTTGTTTTTATGAAATTCAAAGGCTTTTGCGTTCTCCTTGTAACTCTCAAGCTCAGCGGTCAATTTAGCATTCGCGGCCTTAACTTCGCGATTGACCGTTCTAACTTTCTCGATTTCAATGCCACAATTATTGATTAATGATTCAAAATAAGCACGTGTTTCCTCATCAGTCTCAGTATTTTGTGCCACACAGTCTCCACTAGGATCCACATCTGGAGTCCCAGAGTTAGTATTGCTACAACTCGGATTGTCCAGGTATGTATCATAAGTAGGTGCTGATGTCACAGAATGATGTTCGTCATGAGTAAACACATCAAATATGACATTGTTATAGCATGGATCAGTGATTGGTACCTCAGATAGTGATTTGGCGTCATAGACAGGAGGTGCATCAGAATCCGTGTCGTACTTAGTCTCATGAAGATTTGCCATGAAGATGCAGTTTACATTGATTTCCTCGAGGTCTTCCAAATCATCCATAATAGCAAAAAAGTCATTTTCCTCAGCACTCAACTACATCCCTACTTCTTGCTTCTGTGCTAACAGCATAGCTTTCCGAAGAAACTCAGCATTATTCTTTTGTGGCTTAGTGGGACAGTTCCTTGCCATGTGACCCACTCCTTGACAGTTGTAACACTTAATCTGATTACCCTGATTCACATTTCCATAATTCCCAACGACTGGAGCTGCAACATTCCCATTCTGATTACCCACTGCTCTATTCCCAACATTCTGTCCCATCTGATTTCCAACATTCTGACCCAACTGATTACCCTGATACGGAACCGCCTGATTACCCATGCGAAATCCAGTAGCATATCCCTGCTGATTCCCAATAACTCCAACCATTTGTCCTTGATGACCCATGTTCACACCCGGCTGTGCAATTTGCCTGTTACGAGTGTTTGATAAAATCCTTTGGTTGTTGTTAGTTGGTGTGGAATAGTGACCTCTAAATGCTTTACCCAAGAATGCAAATGCTTGTGACAAAGCTTCTTCTGGTTCCATTTCAAGATCAGTGATTCCTTGTTCCTGGTAATGTTGTTGTTCTGGTGGATAGGTTTGTTGTTGAGGGATAACAGCTTGTTGTTGTGGAATGTATTGCTGCAAGTTGTTGTTAGTGTAAGATGATGAAGCTTGTTGTTATGTATTCACTGGAGTTTCAGTCTTTGCAATGACTTGCGCTGCGGAAGCGTGGTGGGCCCATAACCCACAGGTCCCAGGATCGTAACTTGGCTCTGATACCAATTGTAGGACCTTAAATCTATCAACCTTATCACAAACCCAACACGTATATCACGTTACGCGTAGAACACGTTAAACACAAACACAAACTATGCGTAAATAAGATTAAGAAGATGAAATAAATAAAGGAAATATGGTGACTTGAATGATATATGAATCGTGTATAATATGCGTAGAGAGAAAAGATGAACACAAGAAGTTGTATTACTTGAGAGAGAAAACACACACACACACACTTTCAAGCACACCCCTCAAATGAGACTTTGAGGGGTATTTATAGTACAAGCACTAGATGCCCTAATGGGCTTGGGTTTGGGCCTCGTGGACTTGGATTGGATAATAATTGATAAAAGGCTAGCTTAACTAAACTAATACCCATTTAGCTTAGTCCAATCCACGAGCCCATTGACTATTCTATCATGATATCTAACACATGTTACAAATTTCCTAAACGTGAATGACCATCACTTCTAATTAAAACTATTAAGGCTAACAGCTTATCACAAAGAGGCTTTACTCTTGGCTCTCAAGGATGACTTGCAAGCTAATGCTGCTGTGATGTTAATGGCTAATATGCAAGAGCTCCACATGAGTGACACAGGCCCAGTTTATGACACGGGTGGCTTGTCTCAGGTACCGAATCCAAATCTACTAATCAATGATCTGATATCTCCGCCAATATCTGAATCCGACGAGGCTCAGAGTGTTCAACATGATTCTTGTTAGGACCGAAAAACATAAGATTTATGTGGTTTTGGAGGTCGGGGTTGGTGGAAGAAGATGAAGAAATTCGTCCCTTCTAGTGAGAGAAACTAGAGAGAGGGAGGAGAAGACAAAGATAACTTTATAAATAAAACACACACTACACTTAACCAAATGCTTCACTTCACCCCTCATGGAGAGTCATGAGGGGTATTTATAGGCTCAACAAACCTTAACTTTGCCACTTAAACGATACTAGTCCCTATGGGTAAAGTATACTACGCATCTAGTCCAATTCACGTAGGTGACGTTATCTTTATAAAAAAGCGAGGCTAATGATATGTCCGTAATGTAGGCTTAGGGGTATTTGTGTGGATAAAACCTCAATATCGATATCAAAAATAATCACGAAGATAGATTCAAAATTCCTTTAGGAAAAAGAATATTAAATCAAATCCCGTGTGTGATCGTTGATACGGATTAGTCAACCCGAATCGTTTCCCAATGAGGCGTGAATTGCCAACGTTGTTTTTTGTTTGGAATTTAATGCTCGATGTTTTGATTTGTTGAATTTGATTTTATTAAACTACGGGAGAAGGGAAAGTAATTAAGGGAATCTAATCTACGGGAAATCCTAATTGCGATATTAATTAAAAAGTAATAAACGAAACGTAAATAAAATGCAACTACGTCTAATCTATATCCTAAAAATGTCTAAAATTACTTTTACTCTAGAAATGCAAGTTGAAATCTATTTATGAATTAAAACTATTTTTTAGGATTTTTCTGAATTTTATTAGAATTAAAAACTAATTTTTAACTCTTAAATCTAAGTTAAAATACTAAAAATTATAAAAATTAAGGGGAAAATTTTAAAACTATTTATAAAATCTAAAATATCCTAAGAGAATTTTCAAAACTATTTTTGTATTTTTCTGATTATTTTTCTATTTTTTATAAATTTAAAACTATTTAAATCTAATTAATTGGCTAAAAATTACAAAATAAGCTAGGAAAAATCTAGAAAAATTATTTTCTTGCTTTTTGTATTTATCTTGATCTATGAAAATTGAAAAATTATTTTTTTGGAACTTTTTCTGAATTAATTGCTATAAAAGCAATTTAAAAATACCTAAAAACTATTTTAAATTGTGAAAAATACCAAACAGTGATGAAAATTTATGAAAAATTCAGTAAAAATCTAAAATATTATTCTAAATCTAGGAAAATTATAAAAACTATGGCTTATGTATTAGAAATGAGAGCTGATGTGTAAACTGTTTAAGAATAAGCTTTTGAAAATAAGCTAATAAGCACAATAAGCCACCAAACGAGTACAGAAGCTATCTTAAGCTGAAACAAGCCAATTCTAACTGATTCCACCTAATCCTAACAAGCTACAAGCTCTGTCTTATGATTTATGCTAACTGACTACTCTATCCAAACAGTACTTAACCCCTATGTTTAAGCTGTTGCACAGGCTTATTCAATAAGCCAATGTGCAAACCAGATCTGTGGTTCTCAAGACCACTAAGCAAAGAGTAGTTATGCCAAATTTCAGATCAAGACAAGCTCAAATGAAGCTAATACAAAGCCTAAACAGTTTGATGAAAACTGATTTTTGACAACTTTGACTATTGAAAACAGTTTTGGTTATTTGACTTTTGTGAGATTTGATTCAAAGTGGTGAACTGATTATGATATTTTATGATGAAATGAAACCAATTCAAGCTAACTTATCTATTTCTACACCTATATGCAAGATTTCATTAACTGATTCAAACAGATTTGAGATTAAGAGCAGTTGAAATGAAATTTTGACTTAGAATGAAAATGGATGCAAAATAAGGACAGATATGAATGCAATAAACTTTAGCAAGCCTAAAGCAACTAAACTATTCCAATGTTCTAACCTCTAGCACAGTATTAACCACTGATCTAAACAGTAGTTTAAGGACTGATATGCAATTAAAACATTCTAAAACTAACTTATGAGCTAGGATAACTATCAAATCAAATCTAACTAACTCCTTAATACTGAAATGATACAGCAATAATGAAAACAATAATCTAACAGTTCTAATGCTAATATTGCAACTATGACAGAAGTGATAAATTCGAACTTACAAGTGGTCCTAACCACAATGGCTTGAATTCAATGAAATAGTGAACCACTAACCTAGATTATCATCAACCCAAATGAATCAAACTCAACCCAATTCCAGCTCAGAATCAACCCACTTCCATGATCAAAACAGTAAATCAGAACCAATTATTGTATCAGCTGCAGTTTTGATTGTAATTTATTTTGAGAGTAGAACTGAGTAGAGACAAACTTCACCCACTATAAGCTATAAAGAGCTTATGTAAGCTTAATCAAACAAACAATCCAGCTTAATGAAGCTCTAAAAATGATTTTGACATTTTTTTATTTTTCAAGTATTTTCTATATTTTTTTGAGATTTTTGTTTAAAAGAACAAGTAAGCTGAAAATGGCTTGTGATAAGCTAAATTGAGAAAATGAAATACTAACAAGCTATTTAGAACAATAAAACAGTAATTGAAATTGCTTTAAAAAAAACTGATATTACTTTTATTAATAAGACTTGTGATTACAAAGGAAACTGAAATTTAGAAAATACAGAATTGAAAACTAAATATTAAACCCTAATAAGCTACTGACAATCTACTCAAATTCTACATGAGATTCCAAGTGAAATGAGGAGGTATTTATAACCGAGATTGAGGCCTTGGAAGCATCTAGAAATCGCAAATGTGTGCTTCTTTGAGTCGTTTACAACCCTTAGATCACCTTCCACGCATCCCATCAATTTTGAACCCTTGGATTGTATTTTCCACGTAGCTTCGACCAATCACAGAGCAGATATTGAGATGTTGCACACGGATAGCTGACTTGGCACTCCCCATGTGTCAGTTGTGTCAGACGAAAGTACGGATATACCCTTAATTGCAGTAATTTTGACCAATTGACCAAAGGTAAATTTAGGGTTCTTCGCTGGGTATTTTTGGGGGGAAAATGGGCGCGTTTGATTTTGTTTATTATTTTTTCAATATTTGTTGACCGGGTTTGGGTGGTTTGACCGGGATCCAAGTGAGGTATACGGGTTGGCTGGGTATTATTGAACCGTGGGTTGGACCGGGTCTTGGTTTTGGGCCGTGGATTTTGGATTGGATTTAGGATTATTTTTGGACTAAAGGTGTACTCATTTAAGCTTATAAGGACTAATCTTGTATAATCTGAAAATCCAGGGACCACACATGTAAATCTAAAAATGTTCTTCAAGGACCATTCTTGTCATTCTTAAATAATCCAAGGGCTGATTTTGCAATTTCTGAAACTTGAGGGGTCATTCTTGCCAAATGCTCAAAGATGAGGGACTAATCTTGACAATTCTTCAAACTTGATTATATCTTCTAAAAATCATCCTCAGAGAATAAAATCTTCAAAAATGCACAATCTCGACCTTCCGGCTCAACTCAAACTCTCTTGATCTCTCGTGCTCGGATTTACGTCTGATTTGGTTCCTTTTTGTGTATTTTTACATATCCGTACCTGCACAAGCACAAACTCAAGAAAACCACAAATATTAGCAATAAACGGCTCTTTATTGGTTATTTTGGGTTTTATTTGATAAAGAAATGATATGTGTTTTTGCACATATCAGCTAACAATCTCCCTCCAAGATAGCGTCACACGTGAATGGTTACAATGAGACCTATAAATACAAAACAGAGTAAATTACAATAGTAATGAACAATGTTGACTTTGTTGAAGCGCAAAGTCTCTGTAGTCTAGATACCAAGGCAAACTTGAAGTTCTCCCTTCCAACGATCTCGGCATTTGATCTTTGGCGCTGACGGCACAAATTCTTGTAGCTCTGAACTTCAACTGTAATGGTCTAGTTAGGTTATTACTCCCTCCTAACTAGTGAGCCTTTTTTTCTGCTCCCTCCTGAACCGACAACTCTCTTCCAACACGCAGCGGAGAAAGTAGACTCTTGAAGCACAATGGTTGTCGTTCTGGGAACATCATAACAACATAACTCACTTGGTATTGCATCCAAGTTGGTAAAAAGCCCCGATGTACACCACACTAGTTCTCCTTCTTCAATCTTAAGCACAAATCCCTTCGTAATCCAATCACGGAAGATGAAATACCAACTTCTCCCTCCTGATGGTTGCGAGCTATCAAAATCATCATAATGTTGCGTACATGCCGTATTACCTTCTCTTGATGCAATATTAACATCATAGCTTGATCATAATTCCGTGAGAATATGTCGCAAAAATACTCTCAATAATTTTCTCTAACCAACCTTTTATCGAACCTCCTTTGAATTCACGGGCTAATAGTAATGACCACATATGGAGATAACCCGATACGACCAACTTGAAAAGGAAGCAAACATACCAACTTTGTGACTTACTGCTTGTTCTAAATTTTTGAACAATCAAGAACGCCGTGTGACACTGAGCACAACAACGTAACTCCTTAAACTGATGGTTACACACTGTGAGCACTACAACGTAACTCCTTACATCAGTTATAGCCAGATTGTCAAATTTCATAATGTGTTCCAACAAGTTTTCTTGAGACATGCATCCAACCAACCAACGTCTCAAAGATAAAGAAGTCCACCCGTGAAATATCACTTCAATTCCGTATCAATAATACCGTACAAAAACCCCGTAGTCATTTTTTCAATTATCGTTCAAGCCGTGAATATTGTATCCTTCCGTGAAAATATACCATACCAAAATGATGAGATCGTTTATAAGCTCAGCTAGGGATCAATAACAAATACTAATAACATGCACAGCGGAATAAACTAATCGATACTTTGTTATTGAACAAGGTTTCATTCACTAATACTAACTAATCTTAGACGTTTATAGGAACACGTCTAGATAACTAAATTAATAACCTAGGCGTTTACAATACTATACGCCTAGGACACACACACACCTTTAGTCGACTACATTATGGAAGACTTATTTAAAACCTACACCTATGTCCTCTTTATATACTAGAGAATAAGGACTAATAAATAAAACTTCTTTTGCAAGCAAGTCCTTCCATCTTTTTGTAGGTTTCCTTTTTGTCATATTAAGTCCCTCTTGTTTCATTCTTTTTGTCTTATCAACTCAAACGTATAATTCCTAACAATCTTCCCCTAGTTGATAATGACAAAACCATTCTTGAACGAACTTCCCTAGACGAAGTAGAGAAATTGAGATCAGGGATCTCACCATGAATGAAACCAGTATGTCTTCCTTTGTCTTCTCCTTAATCCATGTCATGCCACTCAAATATCTCTTCCCCTTTTTGTTATTATCCAAATAAGGAACGTATGCAAATAATGATCTTGACCACCACAAACCAATATCATACTTCCAATCTAAGACTTCCAATGTTTAAAATTGCCCACCATTACGCATCATAAGAAAAATGGATCCAAAACAGTAGAAAAATCCAACTAGTAGTAGTAATAATGATCAACAGTAGTAAAAATCAAACGCTTCCCCTTGAGTGATGCATGTAGATGGTTAAACATTTAACAATAAGCTTTCCCTGAAACCCATATGTTAACCATCTTCTTGATTCTTCAAATCTATAGATAATGAGTGTCTAAATACTCATCATTTTTGTACCATCTAGACTGCAAAAACATCTGAAAACACTCAGAAATGCATCAAAATGATGAAAATATCACAAATCAGTGTTTTATGTGTTTTAAATGCAAAAATATCAAATTTAGATGAAAAACATATCAAGTTTGCAAAATTGGCAGTTTTAGTCCCCCAAGTTTCAAAAGTTGTCAAATCTAGTCCCTGGAATCCAAAAATGTGGAGTTTTATCATTCAAGGTCCCTGAAATATTCTAAGTTTTCAAAAATGGTCCTTGAATGAATCTTTGGTCAAATGGCAGAAAAGGTCCCTCAACTTTAAAAAATGTCAAAAATAGTCCTTGGATTTATAAAAATGAAATTTTATGCAAAAGTGGTCCTTGTACTATTAAAGTTTGTCAAGTTTGGTCCTTTTGATATCTTTGGAAAAGGGGCAGGTTCAGTCCTTTATCTTTGGTCAATTTGCAAAACTAGTCCTTGTGTTAATACTATACCAAACGGACTCTTTTAATATCACAAACCCAAATCCAATCCAATAACACTGCTGGCCCAAACCTTAGCCCAATCCCACTTGACCCTTGGACTTGAACCTTGACCCTTGACCCCCCCCCACTTGAGCCAGTTCACAAACCCTCTTGGCCTTGTCATAACCAATTGTGAACCCCCCCCCCCCAACGTATTATTAAACTCAGTCAAATAAGTCAAAAACCAGGCACTCTTCATCCCTCACCTCTCTATCCTGCTAAACCAGTTACCACCATGGTTTCCTTGATTTGCTCTATCCACCATTTCCACCTGTCTTTCAACTTGTATACCAACCCCCCTCCACCTTCACAATCTTCCAAAGCTCATTAATGGCTCAAACCTGCTTAGAGACTTTTGGCGCCAAAAATCCAAATGGATGGTTATGATGATTCTGAGAGATTCAATGGTCAAGATGAAGTGGGAAAGTCTCAGATATGTCGACAAGAGCCTAAAAGTCTATAAAGGAGGGATGAGAAGCAATGGGAAGAGATAAGTAGTGTAATTTTTAATTTCTTAGTCGTTTTTATCATTTTAAGCTTTCTAGTGTAAAACTTAGCTTTCAAGTACTTGTTTAAGTAATTTCAGTGTATTGTACAACCTTTTCAATAAGCAATTTTCAGTTTCAAGTCTAAAATTCAGTTTATGCAATTTTAATGTCAAAAATCTCATGTTATGTTAATGTTGTTATTAGTGGATGTTTTGGATTCTTAAGCACATATAAGCTCCCAGAAAGCTTATTAAAGCTTTTAGTAACATTAAAATTCAGTTTAGAACCAAAAAGAGAAAAATACCAAAAATACTAAAAAATAGTTGAAAAATCAAAAATCCATGGTGAAGGTTATCAAGAAGCTGGAGCAGGGTTGATATTGGATGGCCTTGGTATAGAGCTTCTTGGGAAGCTATAGGAAGTGTAATTTGGCTTTTGGTTCTCTGTTTTCACTTGGAATCATCTTGTAAGCTTAATTTTCCATTTTGGCATTTCACTGTTAGAGTTGCTCATTAGCTTAAATTTCTGTTTGTTCATGTTTATTAGTCATAGTTAAATATAATTAAGCAATAAAACCAGTTGTTTGTTCTTTTTAATTTATAGTTGTTAAAAAATTTAGTTTGACAGTCAAATTAGTATAAGTGTTATTAATAAGTTTTATGTTGTTATTGATGTTGTTTAATGCTCATCTAGTTTCAGTATATGATAATATATAGTTATTAATCAAATGCATGGACTGAAACTGTGATAATCTTTGAAAATCACCAAAACAGTCTCAATAAGGCTTGTTTGGTTTTGCTTTGTTAACTGAGTTAAAGGGTTTTCCAGACTGTGTCCTTGTTTGTTGTTTATCTCACTTGGTCCTAATATCTCATTTCAACAAGAAAAACCAGTCTTTGTTTGTAAAAAAGTCAAAATTAGCTTTTGATCACATCTTGTGTTAACTGTTGGATTTTCATGATCCATGATCATGAT
>BPTQ01000009.1:206423033-206467012 GCA_019973895.1 Chrysanthemum seticuspe | reverse complement strand
TAGTTTGGAATGATAGTTTGTTGAATGCTTCTTTGTACGTTTTAAAATTTGATCGTTAACTTCTGCATACGGTTTAATAAGTTGTTCTTTTACATTGGATACTTCCAAATTAAGCGAACTACAACTTATTGCACCCAGGCGTTCAAACGGAATCCGTCGAACCACAAATATATGTCTGAAAGAGCGAAAGTTGAAGAGGTGGGAGTGTGGGAGCGGATGTGTGTGTGTTTGTGGAGTAAAGTGGGTGTTCCAGTGTTACAGCAACAAGCTAAAGTGGGAGGAGTAGTAGTGTTGATTGTTGAGTTGGGTTAGTGGGCAAGGAGTTTAAGTAGAGTAGGGAAAGTGTGAGAGGTGGGTATGTGATAGCAAAACAGGAGCATGTTGATCAATAATATTTCACTTCTTTAATATTGAAAATCTCGCTAATCATAGAGGAGCCACAATTCATATATACGATATTTGCCTCAAATTAATCGGATTTAGTCATTGCAAAGACTGTTGTGGCCGTGCATTTCCTCAAACTAACTTGGATATTTTTCGTAAAATGTACAGTATGCCTTTTGAAAGAGATGATCCACACATACCATAGCACTTGGAATTTATAAATGTTGTTTCATCACCTTATTCTAATCTTTTGGCTTTTTTTTTCATACGACCAGGTACCGGACGTATGTCTATTCATGGTTGCTTTTGTTAACTTTTTTTAGGAAATGTGACCCGTTAGTTTTTTGGAATATAACGAGAGTACATATATAAAATGGAGTGAGCATAGTGATAGTGTATGGGTGGAGAGTGTGAAAGGGATGAGATGAATTTGAGGAACGGGTGATTGGGTTGAGTTGTTAGTTGTGATGATGAGGAGGGTGAAATCGAACAACGACATTGTGACCTTGTGGGTGAAATGAGGTGTTTGTGTGTGTGTAGGCGAGGGTGTGAGGGTGGAGAAGTTGAAAGCGAGAAAGTCTGTATATAAACACCAAGCTGCCTAAGGCAAACTTGCGGACCCACGTTATTCAACATCAAGCGAATTAAACCTTCATAGGTTACATTTTCTTGTTGAATAATTTGGCATACGTCTTCAATTGCTAGTTTAAAATTTTGCATGTTTCTTCGTAAGTTGTTTGATAGTAAGGTTTGATGAAGCTCACATGAATATCTCAAGTTTTAACTTCTTAAACTCCCCAATTACCGTTAGAGTACTAACCAACTCACGGTATATCATAAATACTATGTTGGTGGTTTATAAATTGAGAGATGATCAGATTTCAACATATGGATAAAACTGACATTAAATGAACTGATAATGGGCAGAGGCGGACCTATAGTATAGGTGGTGCCTGGAACCACCTTAGGAACCGAAATCATTTAGAAGCGATGCAATAAAAAAAACGAGGACCTACCTTAGAACTTTATTAGGAACCACTTTGGAGATTAAAATGACAAAAGACACTTAGTAACAAGAGCTAGTAGATCCAATTAATAAGAAAATATAAGAAAGAAATAAAAAAAATCCATCCTGAAATGTTGTAGGATAGTTGTCGGAGTAAATGAAGAAGACGAAGTAGCATCTTTCGTGTGAAAATTGACATATAATGAAAGAGTGAAACTTTTTTTATTGATGTGTGTGATTGCTTAAAGCATATATCTATCTATACTACATAAAATATAAAAATGGTCAACAAGTCAAGAATTGAAAAAGTGAAAAAGGTAATTTTGAAAAGTATTCATTGTTTGAAAAAAAAACCGTCATACCATATACTCTCATACCATTCGTGAATGTCACCATTCGTGAATGTCAAACCGTGTTATGAATTTTTGTTAGAGTTGAATTATCGGATGTTACAACAGTTTCCAATTAAATTTTCATCTTTTCATGTTCTATTTTTTATCGTTAATTGTTTACCGCTAGGCACCGCTGCCTTCAGGCGCGGGTACTCGCCTAATAGTATATTGCAGAGAATCTTTTCTTTTTACGCTAGCACTTCTAGTCTCCTAGTCTACTAGTACTACTTAAAATATTGTTATTTTACCTCTGAGTTTTTAAATTTTACAAAGAGTGTTGATTCGTACACTCATTTTTTTGATTCGTACACTCCAATGTACAAACTGGAGATGCAACATATAACAACTGTACAACTCTGTATAGCATA
The DNA here is from genome assembly GCA_019973895.1 of Chrysanthemum seticuspe. Taxonomy (NCBI): domain Eukaryota; kingdom Viridiplantae; phylum Streptophyta; class Magnoliopsida; order Asterales; family Asteraceae; genus Chrysanthemum; species Chrysanthemum seticuspe. The sequence goes on along the minus strand of BPTQ01000009.1, from coordinate 206,464,862 downwards.
AAGTTGAGTGTGCGAATCAAAAAAGTGAGTGTACAAATCATTAGCCTTTTACAAATACTCATTTTTACTGTATAAGCACATATGTATTTTCTGTTTTGAATTTAAAACATACCTCATTTACGGATTGATCGATTTCCAAGTTTTAGCTTAATAGAATTTTATATCATGCTACTAGTTGTAAAGGAAAGGACAAGACCACCTTTCGTACATTTCTACTGGTCCAGACATTCGAATAGCGAACGAAAGACCAGGAGATTGGATCTAGAAAGCATTTCCAGCAGGGTTGACGGCTGTGTGGCCCTCATTCAACTGGAAGTTGGAAATCAATCCTGGCACGACCGATGAGTTAGTCTCCTTCTCCGCTTCGGCTAACTAATTTCATCTATAAAGTATATTCATATGATCTCTTTGCTCAATTTTGTTTGTTGCTCAAATTCTCCATCCATGGTTAAAAAGACATGGTATGACTTATTCGTATTTATTTTTGGCTTACCGCGAATTAAACTTTTGGACCTGTAATTATTTTGATTTTTCGTTACATAAAATGAAACTGGAGTTAGGTCCATCAACCCAACCCGACACATTGACCGGTTGATATATTAATTTTTTCGCTTCTACTATCAAGGAACCACTTTGTATTTGCGGTCGGATCCGCCACCGATTATGAGTGAAAAACACATTTAGAATTTTGTGTGGGTAGTGAGATGATTAAAAATAAAATGTGAGAAAATATTGAATGATCTTATAAACTGGTAAAAATATAAATAAAGAACACTCCGATAACCAATAAGAAAAAACACTGCAAATTATATGTATTTGTTTTGTTAGTTCCCGTACAAGATTTCAAAGCACCTAAAAATGTTTTCAACATTTTTAATCAGTTTTGCAAGATAAAACCTCAATACTGTAAAGAGTTAATCGATAGGAATAGTAACACCAAAATGCATATTGTGACCTACGAACATACGTTAACTACTAAGGAGAGATCGGCGTCTGGCGAGGTTACAAGCAATGTTGGTATATGACTTCAGGTGCACATTTAGCGTGTGGTGTTCCAATTATTGCGCGAAGAATATGAGATGATGGATATGAATGTGAGGAGTGGATGTTGATTACATTTTGGTAAATGAACGATGAATGTATAAATGGGCAAATAACATTTTTTCTTATCATCACAAATAAGTTTTAACGTTAATTCTTGTTCTTAATCAATTTTCATAATGTTTTGGTAACATTGTATGAATGTGTTGGCTAATCATATCCATGTAGGAAGTAACTAAGACATCGATAGTAAGTTTGCTATTGTGAGTACATAAGCATTGATATATAACCACTAACAAGTAGGGATCTAGTGAGAAGTAAATTAAAATAATAAGTGGTGAGAAGTGACAAAAACCACGCATTTGAGATGCATCGATTTGCATTAGATGCATTTCTATTCATATAGATGCAACATCTGAGTTTCAAAAGTTAATTTGATGTATAGATGGTGCAAATTGATTTAATGATTTCGGTACGTGCAAAGGAACAAAAAATAAGAGAAATCATGAAATGAATCTAATATACGTATATGCATATGATCAAAAGCTAAAAAACACACTATGGTGCGTTATAATGCACTAAGATTATAGGGATGCATCTAATTTAAGTCGGTGCATCTCGGATTTGCGGTTATAGTTCTTCTTATTCCTTATTATTTTAAGTAATTTTCTTATTTGATCCTAACTCAACCACTAAAACCAATATACTTTATTATTGTGCATGAGTATGTATCGTGCACCTTTGCACGTTCTAATTTCGAGAAGCTGCGATCACCTTAAAACAGCTTTTAAAGTTTTTAAAGGTTCTAATAAATTCTACAAGATACATGTTCAATTCAAGCAAGATACATCCCCAATAAGACAATAACGTATAAAGTGTCAATTGAAGAGAAAGATAACACCAAAATGCATAATGGTTCAAGCCGAACATTAACAAGTTTCTTATACTCCACACTCTGGTCTTAACCACCGATCGATAGTTGCTCCATATAGACTCCAAATCTGCAACAACAAAAGTCCAAAACTCTAATCATACTAAAGAGGAAACTTTAGTTTTCTATGTATATATTAGATATTTTGTGGATAATTAAGTTAACATATGCATATATTAGATATTTTTGTAAGTAATTAAGTAATTTAACATATTAGAAGCCCCATCTAAAAATCTTAGCCTCATTTTTGGGGCTGAGGCTTATTTTTAGGTTGTACTTATAATTTCAAAAATCCCTCTATAAGTCACTCTGCTAAACGAGACTTATTTTTGGGCTGTAGCTTATTTTTATAATTTAAGCCCCATAAGCACATCCCAAACACACCCGTAATTGTGGTAAAAAAAATATAAACATGAGCTTTTTTTTTTTTTTTTTTTTTTTATCAACGTTAAATTTACTTTAAGTTAACGAAAAAGATAAGCCCGACCACTACCCAATCTTGAGTCTTTCACCCAACTCTCACTTCTATTAGGATGGAACAATGAACACCAATACTTTAGTATTTGAGCTCAAATTAATCTCAATTACTCCTAACCACTATAAAAATACACAAAATCATATGAGTGTACACATTACGTATATGGAAGCGTTTGGAGTATCAACATCATTTTTGCTTGAATGTGATATATTGATTGTATTATGAAGTTATGAGTTTGAATGTGATGGACATTGAAAAACTCATTAATAAAGCCACAATCCTTATATACAACTGGTCATTATTGTTTCTATTTGCCTTGAATGGAATTAGCCATGTTAAAAAATGTTATGGCTGTGCATATCTAATTTAAACTGGCTTGCATATTTCGTAAATGTATGTTTTTCCTTTTGAAAGACACGTTCGACTCGACATATAGTAAGTGAAGTACCACTAATCATTTATGTATGTTGTTTTTGTGATGATCACCTTATTTGAATATTTGGCTTGTTCTTCATATGACCAGGTATATACGTGACGATTCATAGTGGCTTTTGTTAATATATTTGAGGAATGTGACCACTGATTTTAATCATGTTTGGCGTGCTGGTCTTGGAGATAGCGGTGGTGTTGGTGATGTGAGGTGTGACGCCAATCCATGTGCAAAGTGAGTGTGATGTGTTCCAGTTGATTTGGTTGTGGCTCGATTCAGCGTTGTTTTAGTTGTGAAAGGGAGGTTGTGAGGGTGAAGACGTGGTCATTAAGCCATTTTCAAAATAAAGCTTGAAGAGCGCTTGAAAGTTGAATAAGTTTTAGTGTTGTAGCTGTCCCACATCGATGAATATGAAAACTTTCGAACAATATATGAATAGGATTATGAGGCTATTACAAGAAATGAGTTAATTAAATGCACGTATTTACTTACAAAATTTCTTGATACGTGCATTTCGTGACCATTTCTTTTTTACCATTATCGTTATTAGTTTTACCATGATAATTAGAACGGTCGTCAAATTCATGTATTTACTTATAAAATTTCTGGCCGTTTCTTTTTTACCATTATCATTATTAATTTTACTATGATAATTGGAAACGGTCGTCAAATGCATGTACTTATAAAATTCCTTAATATGTGCATTTCGTGATGTTTCGTTTTTACCATTATTAATATTATTATTATTATTATTATTATTATTATTATTATTATTATTATTATTATTATTATTATTATTATTATTATTATTATTATTATTAGTTCTACTTTTTTATTTACTTCATAGTCTTACAGTTAAACATCTACAGACGAAAACATATTAAAATGGACGAAAACGGATAAATATGTATGAAAACATAAGAAAACGGGCGAAAACGTAATAAAAAGTGGCAAAAAAGTGGCGAAACCGTATAAAAACGGACGAAAACGTATAAAACAGAGGAACACGATAAAATGGATGAAAACGTATAAAAAAAAGGCAAAAACGTAAGAAAACTGGCAAAAACGTAAGAAAAGCTGGCGAAACCGTATAAAAACGGACGAAAATGAATAAAACGTATGAAAACATAAGAAAACAGGCGAAAACGTTAGTAAAATTGGCGAAAGCTTCTAAAAACAGTCAAACTAACAGAAATAGTGGTTTAGGGACTAAGTTCGTGAAACCAGCCTAACCACAAGGACCGTTTTGTACTAAAAAAATAAGCAATGTCATCATCTTAAAGGTTCAGTAACCAGAGTGACAAAGTTTCAAAGTTCAGTAATATAAGTGAACAAAATAAATTTTCAATAAATTTGGCAAACTTTTTTGAAAAATTTAGTAACATATTTGTATATTAATCAGTGACTATTTTGTGGTCTGCCTATTTTGATGGAAGCCTTTCTCTCTATTAAACTCCATGTTTCAATTTTGCTTTCTTTTGTCTGTCTTTACGTCCAAGTATTGCCCTACTCAAAGTTCATTGCATCTGAGTTATCTTGAGCAAAATCAAAAACCAGAAGGATAGTCCCACATTGTCCAAGTGAGGAATATAAAGTGTAGGGAACTGCTTATAAAATGAAGCTCGATACCAAACGAGAAGCTTAAATCGTTGCTAAAAAAATATAACTCTAATATCAATCCGAAGATATATGCCCAGGATAATCTTTATTTATGCTGACTCTCTACTTTAATCATCTTAACCTTGTTTTTTTATGCATGTGATTTAAAAATTTTTAGACCTTTGTCCAAGAACATGATTTTAGACCTTTGTCCAAGAACTTGATGACTGGCTATTATTTGGGGTGTTCACCTTCAGTTCACTTATATAATTTCAAATTCATGTCATGTTGCATCTAAACTTGTGCACTGAAAAGTTGTACCTTTTTGGCCATGATGTAGAGTGTTACAATGGTGTAAGGTCATGCCTCAAGTAAGCCTAATATTATACCCTTAATTTTTGCATAAAATGTCTATTAATATATGTACAACATCTAATTCATACAGGGACTCAGTGATATATAAGAACTACACTCATCAAAGTAATATTTATATACCACGAGTAATAGTTTTTAAATGGTTCAGATTTGGGGAAAAGAAGATTGTTAGCAAATCCACTTGCGATGTATCGATTCAAACTCAAGTATTCAAGAATTCAAACTCAAGTATCGATTAAGTCATTATTGATGTATTCAAACTCAAGTATTCTCAACAATTCAAACTTAATAATTCAAATTTGATAATCCTTACACAAGCCACAATTAAGTCATTATTGATGTACCATCAAGAATTTTTGTACTAAAGTTGCATCATAAAAAAGAAAGTAACACAACACATTTTATAAGACATTGCACATATAAAAGAAGAACACCCTTTTTAGAAAGTTTTACATTTCGTGACTCAAAATCGGGTGTGGTCGATGCAACACCCCGCTTCTATGTAAGTTAGTCCCTGCTAAAGAGTGGGTGTTGGGTTTGGTATGAGCTGGCTTGGTGAAGAATGACAAGGAGAGTGAAGATGTGGGAAATGAGTTCTTGTTTTGAAACGATCCCACATGGATGATGATGACGTATAGTCTGGTGTCGGGTCATGAACCCGACCACAGCCCAATACTTACAGGCCCAGCACGACTTGGGCCAATATCAATAAAGGTTTGGGCTCACGAAAGCCCAAGCCCAAATCTATTTACGGAATGGATATAGATATCTTCTAAAATATGAAGATAATCATCCCCAACCGACTTAGGCGGGATACGCCGAAGGTTGGGGAACACGGAACCAACAAGGATTCCGTGCATATATAAAGGGAATGATACCCCTCGTTGAAGGTACGATCTCACAACCCTAAAACTCCTTAAACCCTAAACCGATTACTTACTCTCACGCCGGATGATAATCGTGGGAGACAATCCCACGGTAAGCCTAACGGTGTTTCTTGTCTCTTAGTGCGCAGGTCTCAAGCAGCAATTCTCAATTGGTACGAGAACCGGAGCTCCGAATCAGGAACGTCCAACTTTTGTATCAACAAGTGGCGCCATCCGTGGGACCCTACACTAAGAATCGACACTAGAATGACAAAACACGGCAATCAGCGATCGCAGTCAGATCTTATGGGGAAGAAATCGCAGAGTGGATTAACCCCTAAGCAGACCTCTGGGACAACCAGCGCTGCTAAAAATAAAGGGTCAGGTCAAGACTTGATTTTCCCTCTGGTGGAACCGCACTCGGGAGTAACCCAAGTCACTACAACCACCACGGGTGGAGTAGACCCACTGCGCACTCGGGAACAACCCGTCTTTACTACTCCCTTCCAACCGATGCTAGAAACTGACCTGACAAAGGTACCAGAGGCACCAGGTCGGGATAAGAATGCAGCAGTAGAAACAAACGCACTCACTCTCGAGGGAGTCGCACCAGAATTAGCACCAGAAGCTTTCGTATCCCAAAACTACGAAGCATTGGCTGCCCTCATGCAAGAGGAAGAGAAGAATAGATCAGGCCGGAACCTGAAAGCCCGACTCAACTTCGACTCGGAGTATGACACTTCCCCACCGCGCCACCAGAAGGAAAAGCGCAGAGGAAGCGGGCATAAACCCCCAGTATTCAACAGAATCGGGAGGAGAATTGAGGGTGATGAGACATCTCACTCGCAACATTTGAGTGATAGTGATAGAGAAGAACGGCGTACCAGTGTCTACGCCAGACTGGGTAGCCGTAGAGTACATGATAGACTGGGGAGAAGGTATTCCCCAAGTGAAAGCCCTTCAGATCCAGACTATGAGTCAGATTCTGAGGATGGCCGGCGCAAGCGCCGTAAGAAGGTAAATTCATCTTCTGACAACTCCTCGGACAACGAGGATAGTGATACTGGGCATTGGAAATCCAGAAGCAGACGCGATAGCCAAGAGGAAGACATGTCTCTCCCGTGGCGTCGTCAGAAAGTGGATGCGTTCACCAGACGCATTAGTGATTTCTCTGAGAACAAGAAAAGACGCATGCCTGCAAATGTTAAAACCTATGATGGGACAGGTGATCCTGATGATCACCTAAAAATTTTTGAATCAGCCGCGACCATCGAAAACTGGCCACAACCAGTTTGGTGTCACATGTTTAATTCCACACTGGTGGGAAGCGCGCGGAACTGGTTCAACAAACTCCCACGAAGGAGCGTGAATGGTTTTGAAGAGTTGAGAAAGGCGTTCCGCCTAAATTTCACTCAACGCAAAAAGTGTGCTAAAAACCCTGTCGAACTTGCCAGGGTAAAACAGAACCAGGGAGAATCCACGAGCGCATTCATGGAACGCTTCAAAGATGAATGCATGCAGGTTAAAGCATGCCCTGAAGTCTTAAAGATCTCGGGCTTCATGAATGGGATTAATAACCCAGAACTCATCAAGAGGTTGAACGACAAGATCCCTGAGACCTTCGATGAACTCATGAAGCGCTCTCGATCTTTTGTCCAGGGAGAAGCCGCCGCGGCGGATAGCAAAAAGAACCATTCCAGTTACCGGTCACAGGAACAACCTGGGAGACAATCCAATGACCGAGGTAATAACCGTAACAGGAGCTATCGCAGCCAAAGGAGCGGCAGAGACAGGGATAATGACAGGTATACTCCCCTGATCAAAACCCCAAAGGAAATACTCGCAGCAGAAGGAGCGAATTTCCCAAGACCACCGCAGATGCGCACACCAGAAGATAAGCGCACTGGGAATGGATACTGTGACTACCATGCACAAAAGGGTCACACCACTAACGAGTGTGTCCAGCTGCGCCAACTCATCGACAAGATGGTCAAAGGGGGCAGGCTGGACCACTTGGTTAAAAACATTAAAGAGGGAAGAGATAAGCAAAAGAATGAAAGCAAGAAGGAGACACCCAAGGATAAGGCCGACACAATCTATATGATACAGACGTGGCAGCGAACCACCAGACAGAAGGTCAGCCAAGAGTTTTCCCGAAGAAGTGAAATCTCTTTCCCTACTTTGACTGCGGACAACGCAGCATCAGAGCCCCTCACCATTGAAATTAGTGCGGGTGGTCACGACATACACCGCATGTACATCGATGGTGGGGCATCGGCAAATATTATGTATGAGCATTGCTTTAAAAGACTACGTCCTGAAATACGTAGTCAGTTAAATCTGGTCAATACCGCACTCACCGGTTTCACGGGTGAGAAGATATGGCCTATGGGCCAACTGCGATTGCTAGTCAGCGTTGGCAACGCAGAGCACTCTACAACAACCTGGATGGATTTCATGGTGATCAAATCCCCTTCATCATATAATGGCATTATTGGGAGACCCGGGATATCAGCCATGCGCGCGGTGCCGTCAACAGCGCACGGGATGCTTAAATTCCCAGTTGAAGGGGGCATTGTCACTCTTTACAATGCCACGGTGCCAAACAGAGAATGTAACACAGTTACATGTGAAAGGGAACCAATCCCGAAGCAGGGCGCGGCCACAATTCCCAACTTTAAGGTCGCAATTCACCCAGAATATCCAGACCAGGAGATAACCATTGGAGGGTCATTGTCGGACAACGGCAAAGCGGCTGTGTGCGCGCTCCTACAAAAGAACGTAGATATTTTCGCATGGGAGCCTAAACACATGACTGGCGTACCACGCTCGATCACAGAGCATAAACTCAGAATCCGACAAGGATACTTACCGATACGACAGAAGAAGCGTGGCCAAGCTCCAGAGAGAGCGCAGGCAATTCTAGCAGAGGTACAGAAATTAGTTAAAGCGGGAATTATGCGTGAAGTCTATTACCACGACTGGCTTTCTAATCCAGTAATGGTCAAAAAAAGCGACGGTAGCTGGCGGATGTGTGTAGACTTCACCGACCTTAATAAAGCATGCCCACAGGACTGCTATCCATTACCAGAGATAGATTGGAAAATAGAGTCCTTGTGTGGATACCCGTTGAAGTGTTTTCTCGACGCGTACAAGGGATATCACCAGATACAAATGGCTCAAGAAGACGAAGAAAAGACAGCGTTCCACACAAGCCAAGGCGTTTACTGTTACACAAAAATGCCGTTTGGCTTGAAGAACGCGGGTGCCACCTATCAGCGGTTGGTAGACAATGCCTTCGAAAAACAGGTGGGTCGCAACCTGGAAGTCTATGTGGATGACCTGGTCATTAAAAGCCATACTGAAAAAGAACTGGTGCGCGACATAGAAGAAACATTCAAAACTCTACGCGAGATTAACATGAAGCTAAATCCTAAGAAATGCACCTTCGGCGGTACCGAAGGCATGTTCTTAGGGTACTTGATAGAACCTGATGGCATAAAACCGTGTCCCGAAAAGACAAAGGCGGTAATTGAGCTTCCCTCACCACGCACGTTGAAGGAAGTCCAATCCCTCAACGGAAAACTAGCCGGCCTCAACAGGTTCCTATCTAAATCAGCAGAAAAGTCACTGCCCCTTTTCAAAACACTCAAGAAGTGTATAAAAAAGGGTGACTTTCGGTGGACAACGGAGGCGGAAGAAGCTTTCACCACACTCAAACAGCATCTAGCAACGCTCCCAACACTCGTGGCACCCCGACCAGGGGAAGAGCTGATCATGTATCTGTCAGCAACTCATGGGGCAGTCAGCGCAGTGCTACTAACAGATAGGGACTCGGTGCAAACCCCTATCTATTTTGTCAGCAAAGCACTCAAGAAGACGGAGATGAACTATAGTGCCATGGAAAAATTGGTCTTGGCATTAGTGTTTGCCGCCAAGCGACTGCGCCGGTACTTCCAAGCGCACCCGATAGCGGTAATTACAGATCAAGCCATCAAGCAGATCATCTCCAAACCCGATGCGTCAGGACGACTCCAGAAGTGGAGCGTGTTGCTAGGTGAACATAACATCTCTTACAGACCACGTACCGCAATAAAAGGACAAGTTCTGGCGGACTTCATCATCGAGAAGCCAGATACTGACGAGGTACCTACACCAAGCGAAAAAGCACTACAAGATCCATGGATTTTGTTTACAGATGGGTCCTCATGTGTGGATGGCTCAGGAGCTGGCCTTATTCTCACAAACCCAGAGGGAATGGAATTCACTTACGCACTGCGTTTTGAATTTACCTCGACAAACAACGAGGCAGAATATGAAGCCCTGATCGCTGGACTACGCATTGCAGCTCGAATGGGTGTACGTAACTTGGAAGCAAATGTGGACTCTCGACTAGTGGCCAACCATGTGTTGGGTGAATACGTGGCCAAAGAAGAAAACATGATTCAGTATCTGGAGAAGACTAAAGCACTGATCAAAGGCTTTGACAGATTTACTATCAAGCAAGTCCCTAGAGGAGAAAATCGCAAAGCAGATGCACTGAGCAAGATAGCCTCGACAAGCTTCGCACACTTATCAAAGCAAGTGCTGGTGGAAACACTGAAAAGCAAGTCGATCGCGGAGATGGAAGTTTCCGCAATCATAGAGGAGGATGGTCCTACATGGATGACCCCAATTGCAGATTTCTTAAGCAAAGGGACATTACCCCAAGAACAGACAGAAGCCCGCAGAATACGGCGCACAGCGCAGAAATACGAATTGCGCGACAACATACTGTATCGACGTTCTTTCCTCCAGCCATGGCTTCGATGCGTAGGCCCCGTACAAGCAAATTATGTGATGCGAGAAATCCATGAGGGTTCATGTAGCATGCACGCAGGACCACGGTCTGTTGTAGCACGCGCCATGCGGTCGGGATACTACTGGCCAACCATGCATAAAGATGCGCGGGATTTGATAAGGAAGTGCAATGACTGCCAAGTCCACAGACCCGTACCGCGCAAACCACAGCATGAGTTAACACCAATCACGGCGCCATGGCCATTCTACAAATGGGGCATTGATATCGCCGGTCCTTTTCCAATAGCAGCAGGCGGTCTCAAGTTTCTCATAGTCGCTATAGACTACTTCACCAAGTGGATCGAGGCAAAAGCAGTAGCGACAATTACTGGCAATCAAGTAAAACGCTTTGTCTGGGACAACATTGTATGCCGCTTCGGATTACCTGGTGAAATCATCTCGGACAACGGGAAACAATTCTGCGACAACCCCTTTAAGGATTGGTGCGAAAAATTAAACATCACCCAACACTTTGCGTCGGTTACGCACCCACAAACCAATGGTTTAGTCGAGCGCGCGAACCGAAGCCTGGGTGAAGGAATCAAAGCACGCTTGGACAAGCACAAAGGAAGGTGGGTCGAAGAACTTTCACATGTATTATGGGCACACCGTACCTCAGTTAAAACCAGCACAGGGGACACCCCCTTCTCTCTTGTATACGGGACAGAAGCCGTTATACCAACTGAGATCGGCATGCCAACTATCCGCACTGCGGAGATTAATGTGACTACAAACGACGACGAAAGACGTGTCGACTTGGACCTACTGGAAGAAAGACGCGAACGCGCGGCCATACGGGAGGCAAGGTCGAAGTCAAAAATGAAAGGATACTATGACGCCAAGGTACGCAGTGTTTCATTCAGACCAGGTGACTTTGTCTACCGCGCCAATGAGGCAAGCCGCGCTGAAGATACAGGTAAGCTCGGACCAAAGTGGGAAGGACCTTATGAGGTCACTGAAGCAACGGGCACAGGCGCGTACCGGCTACGAGGTTTGGATGGTCGTGACCTACCGCGCACATGGAATATCAGCAACCTCAAGAGGTGCTACCTATAAGAATTGCTACGGCATAGCGCGCAGACGCTCCGCACTTTCAGTGCTCAATAAACATTCATGTACTCAGTTTTTATTTTTCATATTTACTGTTTTCTTTGTTATTTCCTGATAAACTTGCAAGTATTAATATAAACGTCGCGGTTTCTAGCTAACTCCGCGACACATTTTAAGTTGTTATATCCATATACTGTATGCTTTAACAATTTTTTATTTTGCCCACGAAGGCGTGCATGCACTACGAATAAACCCACGATGGTAAAAGGATAAGTTGACCTACTAACTAACTTGTTGAGTAAGAGGGTTGCAAACCCATCAACACCGGATCACGCATCCCTGTTAAACACCTTATTCTCAAGACGTTGGAATGAGATATGTGCGCATCCCACGATGGTTGCGCAGTAAAGCACACGTGCGCGTTTAACAGCTTAGGAACCAAAACACTTGCTTCCATAATGTGATATCTACAGCACGACTGGATATCATACCATACACGATTATGACAAAGTACTTAGAATTATTTCTTAAAGTATAATACGATTTTTCATACATGATTATGGATTTCCTATAGCCGCACCGATACACATGTTTGTTTCTTCGGCAGCAAATACATCTTTTACATAAAGATAAACAGATATGTATGCATTACGAATTTCACAGCAAAACAAAAGATATTTTTATTGATAACTACGAGTTATTACAAACGATATCAAACATATCCGCTACAAGCTATTACAACGCCTAAGTGACGAAGTGCCAACATGACTGGTCGCGTCTTTAACTTCGCTGAGGCTCTTCAATACATCTGAATCATTCGGCGACACAGTGGCCACACTGACTGGCACTCCATCAGACCTCGGCAAGTGAGCCGCACCAAGTCCACACAAAACGGCCTTACCTGCAATACCCTTTTTCTTGGCAAGACGGGTGGCATGCGCTTCCAATACCTCCTTCAGAGGTACCTCTCTCTCCAATGCAAAGGGATTCTGACTATCCCTAGGACGCGCAAAGACGGGTACTTGGAGCTGCGACTCTTGGGGTTTCAAAAAATAATCCGGCTGTGTAGCAGCATCCTCAGCACGATGACGTGCCAATGACAACCCGGCCATAATAACACTTATCGGATAATCTTGGTCGCGCTCAAGCTCTGAAATCATCGGGAGCTCTAGGTCTTTCATTCTTTGCATGGCAGTGACCAAATGATCATAGGATTCTGCATTATAACCCGGTACCTTATCAACAGGTGCTTTCAACAGTTCTGCTTCATGGAGTTGTTCCACTGCCTCTGACTTACCACGCTCTAAAGCGCACTGCACAACCTCCCCAAATGCATTTACTACCTCTGTTGACTCTAGGGTACTAAGCGCAGCCAATCGGAGACCGTGGCCTATGAGCCACCTGCGCTCCGCTATCACTGACATAAGCTGCGGATACAATTCTTCATCGTACTCGATGCTCAGCTTACGCAGCTTTGCCTCCTGTACCTCTAAGGACCAGCTCACCGTATTCCCAAGCTCCCCCAACTGCGCGAACAGACTTTCTTTACCCTGTTCCAGATGTTTTAATGCCCAGCAGCACGCAGCCTTATACCTAGCAGCATCGGCACGCTCTTGATTCATTTGGCACATTAGCGCCATTTTGTCCTCGGCCTGTTTTTGAGTGTATGTGCTCAGGACCTTGGCCTCTGCATGGGCGCTATCTAGTTGCGCCCGGGTACTGGCAAGCTGCGCCTCCAGCAAAGAAATTGTTTGGTCTTTTTGGGACTCTTGGTTGTCTGCATCAGATACTCGGTCTTTCAGCTTCACAATTAACGAAGCTTGCTGGGCGGAGACCTGAACCAATTCTTCAACTAATTGATCCAGCGGCACATCTGCATCAGCTTGGTTTTCCTTATCCTGGCTCTGCGGCTCAGAATGCGCTGAGCGGGTCGGACTAGCCTTAGGAGGAGACTCTATAACCTGCTCCGTCCTGCGAATGATCACCAGCGCAATGTTAGAATCACAAATAGCACATTCACCAACTAAACAGGAGTTTATACACGTATGGTTTTACTTACTTTGGCTCTGCATCATCGGCAGATGGATGTGACGATGCTTCATCAGTGGAGGACAACTCCACAGTTTGAATCACGGGTCGCTTCTTCCTTGACGGGCCCGCACCATGATCTCGTCGGGTCCTTTTGCGATTCAGCGTAACTTCCTCTTCCTCTTCCTCTTCAGGATGAGCTACAGCTACGATCGATGACTGCGCTACTACCGGAGTCACCTCAGGATTGGGACGGCTTTGCAAAGGCGTCGCCTCTACCGCAACGGAGGAACTGGTCCCTGTATCCCCTGCGGCCAGTTCCATGACACGCCCTTCCGTGGCAGCTAAGATAGGCTCCTCGTCATCCCTCAACGGTCTTACTCCTGTCTTTACGGCTACGGGTTTCGCTAGCTGTACAACGGTGAATAGATCCATCTCTGCGCAAGACAAAACACATATACAAACAGTTATATAATGCGCAAACAAGACGGAGGATTATTCTTACATTAGTTACACGCAGAGGTACGGAGGAATAAGTACCCACCCTGGCCATTGGCGTCTAAAAAGATTGGGATCTCATCTTCGGGACCGAAATAATTACGGCTGATCCCCATGTGCACCAAAAATCCCTCAGGATACGCACTAATGGGAATGCGGTTAGCATTTATCAGTTCCGCATCCTCGACATTATACGACCCAGGCAAGGGGCACTCATCCCTCTGTAGTGTTCCTCGTGTATAGAACTCATAATTCCACGGGAAACATGTATCATCTACCCAGAAGAAATACTCCCTCCAATTCCTAAGGGCGTCTAATTTATCTGTATAGCACTGCAGTCTACCGGCGCGTTTCGAAAACGTTACCCACCCATGCGCCCACGTAGTGTGGTAAAATGCGCGGAATAAGTTGATGGTGGGATTAATCCCCAACAAACGGCAATTTACTTCGAAATTAGTAATTTTGGCCGCGCCGATGCAGTGTAACTGCGATATGTGTAGTGTATAATAATTTAACACATCGCATAGGAAGCGTGACAGGGGCACACGTTGATTCGCAAATTCGAATAACCGTGTGTAAACACCCACTTTCCCTTCGGGGAAATCTGCAATCGTGGCACGCGCATCCGGAACCACTGGATGCACGTCCCGGGGTATAAAGTAATCTGAGGTAAATTCCATCAGATCGATTAAATTAAGGTCGGAGGTGAAGTCAGACAACTGTTTAACCATGGTGATATACTGTTCTGTTATCACGCACGCGCGGTTACCTTGGTAGTTGGTTACTTTTATGATAACGACTCTTAATTTGCTTTAGAGAGGGTGAAAGATGTTTTTACTGTGAGGAATCCGGTGAAAATGCATCCCCCAGTTATATACTTCTCCTTTTCCACACGATTGGCGACACGTGGATCCCACTAAGCTTCCTTGTGTGGACGAGATGACTTGATGTGACAGCGGGGCAGTAACTTTCCCCCGATTAACTAGGCCTCGACTATTCACATGGATGTCTCGATACATTGTACCTACGGGTAGGTATATGGCTTCTTGGATACGTTTTGTCTATTATTTGTTTTTGGGACTACGGTCATTAGTCTAGCATCCGCAGTTACGCACTGCGCATACTAGACTGGGGGGACATGATGACGTATAGTCTGGTGTCGGGTCATGAACCCGACCACAGCCCAATACTTACAGGCCCAGCACGACTTGGGCCAATATCAATAAAGGTTTGGGCTCACGAAAGCCCAAGCCCAAATCTATTTACGGAATGGATATAGATATCTTCTAAAATATGAAGATAATCATCCCCAACCGACTTAGGCGGGATACGCCGAAGGTTGGGGAACACGGAACCAACAAGGATTCCGTGCATATATAAAGGGAATGATACCCCTCGTTGAAGGTACGATCTCACAACCCTAAAACTCCTTAAACCCTAAACCGATTACTTACTCTCACGCCGGAGGATAATCGTGGGAGACAATCCCACGGTAAGCCTAACGGTGTTTCTTGTCTCTTAGTGCGCAGGTCTCAAGCAGCAATTCTCAATTGGTACGAGAACCGGAGCTCCGAATCAGGAACGTCCAACTTTTGTATCAACAGATGAATAAACTAACTAATACTCCCTCCGTCCCAAATTATAAGTCCAGTTTGACTTATTAACTCAAACTTTGACCTTAAATATTTTCGTTTGTATTATATAACTCTTGATGAAAATTATACCAAATGAAAATACATTTAAAATACAATCCATTTATATATTTTGCATCAAGTATTATATAATACAAACAAAAATATTTTAGGTCAAAGTTTGAGTCAAAAAGTCAAAATGGACTTATAATTTGGGACGGAGGTAGTACTATCTTTATCAGCAATCTATCATAATTCAATTTTTTATTAAAATATTATTTTTTTATTCCTTTACCAATACAACCAGTCTTAATTTTTTCATCATTTATCAACAACCCAACCTAACATATAATATTATTTTTTTTATATTTAATTTAATTACAAAAAAAATATGTATAGTCATTTACATCATCATATAGCAAATTGGGTTAGAGAAATGAAAGTCACCAAGTGACCAGGTTGGTGACTAGGTTGTATCATTCTTTTCCAACTTTGTACAAACTTAATATTATATCGAGTATTTATTTGATTTTATACTTTAACCAATTGATGACCCTCACCAATAAACATAGTCTTAGAGCACTACATAATAAACTTCTTTAGCACGTTTATTTCTTTTTGTCATTACTTTATTTTATATACGTGTCAATGTCTTTTCTTTTACTTTCTGATAAATGATTAAACCCAACTTTGGTACTTTTTTTTTTCTCAGCACCTTTTTCTGAAAATCAATTACCTATAAAGATCAATAGACAACACAAATTACTAGATTAGACCAAAAATTAATCAATTAGCGTGAGAGATGCGATTCGGGAAATGAGCGAAAAAGGAAAGATTTCTTTGCTTTCTTTTAAAGTGTTTGGTACAGTGGTGTCGAATAATACATTATTCGTCTGTCATCTTAGTGTTATCACATCACATAACTTACTTGTTGGCCTTATGCTTTTGTTAAGAAACTGATAAGCTAATAAGCACATTGCGTAGGCTTATGAGCTAATAAATAACATGAAATTGTTATTAAAATGACAAAACAAATGAAAGTTTAAAAATAAGGATTGGGTGTGTGAAATGCAAGTTTAAATATATCGAATGGAGGGTGAAGGAAGTAAGTTGGGAGGAAGGAGAGGTTTCGTAATAGGTATGGGTTAATAATTGATTTGGAAAGAGGGGTTCATAATTGGTTCGAATGCGTTTGCAATGAGGAAAAAAAGTGTTTTAAGAGTAAAAAGGGGCTTTGGTGGGGAAAGAGACGGTTCTTTGGATGAGAGAGAATGTCAGCTTATTATGAAATATTGTGATTTTTTTTATAGTTTTTTATGAAGATTCTCAAAAAGGCGTTTCAAAATTATACCAAAATGAATATCGATATATAGAGCATCAAATAAGATTATTTGGCATAGTTTGTTCGAATTTACTGTGATTTTATATATAAATGAGATTAAAATAGGTGTGTATGTTATATGACTATAACCTCACAATATTTGAAGAAAAAAGGGTATAAGGACAATTTTACTTTTAAAAGTGTAGGTGTTTTTGTGAGTTCACATTTTCGACGCATAGATTTAACAATATAACATAAAGGTAATTCACATTAGCTTAAGTGTCAGCTTGAATCACATAAATGCAAATTTCCCTTTAATTAGTTTTTATATGACAACTTATGCTTCTAAGTAGCTTTACTCATTCTTGGATTATCATAAGCATGCAGGTTCACTTTTAATAACTTCAAATTCATAGAATTTTTGTGAACGAGAACCACATTAGAAACAAAAGTATAAAGAACGAAGTGAACTTTGATATTGTCCCACATAGATAAATGAAGAAATATTAAAGCGGTTTATAAATGAAAACATGAAAGAAATAGATGTAATTGTGTATGCCTATGTGGAATGTTGTTACTTACCGGCATTTTCGAATTCGGCATATGCAATTTTTGTTATTTGTTTTACTACTTCTTTCGTTTTAAATTAATATTTAATAATCCATGCTTCTTTCTTTAAATTTTTAAATTTAATTGTCTACTACTAAATATAAGTAAGGAAGTTTGATCGGATTACCATATTATATTTGATTGAAGTTAATATTAAAACTTAAAAAAAAACATTAATTAATTAATTACGGGTAAACTTGTTATTATGTAAATAGTATAGAGAAAAACAGTAATAATCATTTTTTTTCTTAAATTGTGTGTTTTTTGTTGGTTGATAACTATTTTAGGATGGCAGAAGTATTTTTTATTTTTTTTTAAATAATTCTTATCTAGATTAATAAAAGACCTGTAAAGTATTTCCATACAAGTCATTGAATTCCATGATTAATATTTTTGATATCTAACTATGATCAATGAAGTGGCAATGGACGATGAATCTAATTTAAGAAACTATAAATCTGAAGACGTTTTTAACCTCATCGCATCATACTTTGTTGGGTAATTATTCAATGAGGTTCAAAGCCTTTATATAGGCAATACAAGCAACGGCTAATGAAGTGAAAAAGATAAGATTAAGCCTAAAAAGACTGCACCTACTGGCTAGTAAGTAGCAAAAATTTATTAAAATTAGAATCGGGAGAGGTATCCCACCCCCTTAAATTACAAGTGGCACCCCTCATAAGAGAAGGATAAGCCTCTCTTTGCCCACGCTTAAACAACAGAAACTACATGACTTAAACACACTTAAGTCATGACTACTACTTGACCTAATAAACAAGAACTACAATGAAATACATAAACTTGAGGACCAGTAGTCGTTCTTGTTTTCAATCCCTTAGCTACGTTGACTTAACTTTCAAGCAATGAATCTCGACTCACCCATTTAACATGTCATGCATATCCATAATATCTTGACTCATCCGTTTAACATGTCATGGATATCCATAACAACTCGACTAATCAGTTTAACATGTTATGCATATCTCGACTTTACTGTTTAACATGTCATCGATATCCATAACAACTCGACTCATCCATTTAACATGTCATGTATATCTATAACATCTCGAATAATCCGTTTAACATGTCATGCATATCCATAACATCTCTTCTCATCTGTTTAACATGTTATGCATATCCATAACATCTCCACTCATCTGTTTAACATGTCATCGATATCCATAACAACTCGACTCATCGTTTAGCATGTCATGCATATCCATAACATGACAAAGGACATATCGACTCGTTCACTTAACATGTCATGCATATCCATAACATCTCGACTCACCCATTTAACATGTCATGCATATCTATAATATCTTGACTCATCCGTTTAACATGTCATGGATATCCATAACAACTCGACTAATCAGTTTAACATGTTATGCAGATCTCGACTTTACTGTTTAACATGTCATCGATATCCATAACAACTCGACTCATCCATTTAACATGTCATGTATATCTATAACATCTCGAATAATCCGTTTAACATGTCATGCATATCCATAACATCTCTTCTCATCCGTTATCCATAACATCTCCACTCATCTGTTTAACATGTCATCGATATCCATAACAACTCGACTCATCGTTTAGCATGTCATGCATATCCATAACATGACAAAGGACATATCGACTCGTTCACTTAACATGTCATGCATATCCATAACATCTCGAATCACCCATTTAACATGTCATGCATATCCATAATATCTTGACTCATCCGTTTAACATGTCACGGATATCCATAACAACTCGACTCATCAGTTTAACATGTTATGCATATCTCGACTTTACTGTTTAACATGTCATCGATATCCATAACAACTCGACTCATCCATTTAACATGTCATGTATATCCATAACATCTCGAATAATCCGTTTAACATGTCATGCATATCCATAACATCTCGTCTCATCCGTTTAACATGTTATGCATATCCATAACATCTCCACTCATCTGTTTAACATGTCATCGATATCCATAACAACTCAACTCATCCATTTAACATGTCATGTATATCCATAACATCTAGAATAATCCGTTTAACATGTCATGCATATCCATAACATCTCGTCTCATCCGTTTAACATGTTATGCATATCCATAACATCTCCACTCATCTGTTTAACATGTCATCGATATCCATAACAACTCGACTCATCCATTTAACATGTCATGTATATCCATAACATCTCGAATCATCCGTTTAACATGTCATGCATATCCATAACATCTCGGCTCATCAACTTAACATGTCATGGATACCAATAACATCTCTACTCATCCGTTTAACATGTTATGAATATCCATAACCTATCGACTCATTCGCTTAACATGTCATGCATATCCATAATATCTTGGCTCATTCGTTTAACATGTCATGTATATCCATGTGTTCTATACAACTCTCGTAGAGTTGTATATATAGACAGAGTTGATTTTGATTTTGATTTTGAATTTGAATAAATCCTGCTCATATTTGATTTTTAAATTTCAAATTTGAACCTCATTTATCTCACCCAGAATTAACCAGTATAATTTAAATTTGAAATTGAATAGGTTGAGAGGGTGTAAGTGAAAATTTATTTGAAATGGTTTAGATGGGTGAAATGATTTTTTTTTTATTTTTATTTTTTTTTTCAGGCTTAACGCCCGTTAGCACCATAACGTGCCTTGTTTAACCCATTAACGCGCATCATAATGTGTGTAACGGGCTCTAACGCGCAAAGGTTAAACTATAACGCTCGTTTGAGCGTTAACATACCGGACGCTCAAAGCAATATATAACTGTGACTATGAATGATTATATATAATGTAAATCACCTTGTCCTGAATAATTAAATCTGTTCAAACAAGGTGGCTTTCACTTTTCACCAAACCTATAGTTGTTAATAAACCGATGAAGCTAAAGTCGATTTTTTTAGAGAGAGTATTTTGGACACATTGAAATGATTTATTATGAATTGTGAAATTACAAAGTGAGAAACTACATAGTATCTACAAACTAATTTTACAGACTTCTAACTCTACATCTTTAATTTGCTGATACGTGTACATACTTTTACTCGACCTAATCTTCATCTTGTGTGGAGTTTCTTGAGTGTAATCCATTTGCATAACTTGAGTGTAAAGTTCTGAGCAAAGTGTTTGGCTCTTTGGTTAACAACTTGAGTGGAGTGTTTGGATGAGCTGTTTATGCCTACATCATTAATCTCGCAACTCTAATCATTGCAAAGTCTGTTTGGATGAGCTATTTGCCTCGAACAGATTTAGTCATTGCAAAGTGTGTTGCGGCCGTAAACTAACTTACGAAGGGAAGAACCACTGTTCATTTATATATGCTTGTTTTCACCGCCTTATTCAAATCTCCGGCTTGTTCTTCATATGACCAGGTATATATGTCGTGATTCATGGTTGCTATTGGTAATATTTATAAAGAAATGTGACCGGTGATCGAGTTTGTGGAAATGCAATGAGAGTACACACTACAACAATGTGGGCTTTCGCAGGGGAAATATCAGGGCTTTCGCCGGGGACATGTCCCCTGCGAATCCTTTCCCTGGGGACATTTCCCCGGCGAAAGTCCCCCGGCAATACCCTCTCGTGAATACTTTCCCCGGGGACTTGTGACCACCTTTACCGGGGACAGGTGGGTCCCGCAACCATTTGTCGCCGGTCAAACAAGTCTGACGTGGCACTCACTTTTGCCGTGGACATGTCCCCGCGAAAAGTGGTAGAATAAAATTAGCTATAACTCTTTCGCCGGGGACATGTCCCCGGGGAAAGCGTTTGACCCATTTTACATAAAATTGCTGCAAAATGGGTAATTTTCATATTTTTTCCGGAAAAAATCTACAATGTAACAACCTGTTTTCAAAACCTGTTTTATGCTACAACAACACAAATTCGCTAAACATAATATCATACATAACCATCAATCGCTAACATAGTCGTCTGGTCAAGATATTTCCAACTAACAGAAGTCATGTTTATGAAGCATGAAGTCAAAATATACTAATTAATTTGTCACTTTGAAAGGGAAAAGAGAATTGTGTTGCATTTTTTAAGAATATGTCATTTGAAAGTGAATATGAGAAAAAAGTCAATATTGTTTATTTTTACAAAGAATAGGGTAAAGATACCAACATCGGTGGGTTGTTTTAGAATGAGATACATGTTAAAATATGTTTCATCAAAAAAATAATTAGGCCATCAGTAGGAGTGTGTAAATAATGATGGCTGCTGTGTTGCTTGATGATTATGGTGGTGGTGATGTTCCTTGATAGTTGTGAATGGGAGGTAGAAGAAAGGGAAGAAAGTGGTGTTTGGAAGTATTAGCACGTCATCATAAACTGCCAACGAGGATGCCACTTCTACAATTATTACCAACTCATAAAAAAATTACTGGTTACCTGACTAGCAGGAAAAAAAATCCTCAATTTGTACACTATAATAACAGCGATACCTTAAATTGAGAAAAAAAAAATGATACCTTAAATTGAAATTGCACTTAAGTTTAGTACATTTTCATGCGACTCATATGTATCTAGTTATGACGTATTACGTGACAAATGAATGATGAATCTAATCTAAAAGACACGAGTACAAAAAAAAAAAAAATTGTAGTTTGACATGTTGCCACTTACTTTTATGTTACATGGAATGTTATATGCTTGGTCACAAAATAACACTTTCTTGTTCCAATAATTTTCTTTTAGTTATATGTCGTAGTAGCACTGTCATAAAAACATGGTTATGATTATGATTATGATTTTGTATGGGTGTTGTTGACACGAAATGCTCTTACCTACAAACCAAACTTATTGAATTAGAAGGGCATCATTTTCTTACTTGCCACTTCATGTGGGAGAGATTATTCAGACGATCATTTCCTTTTGTTTACTGCATTTCCGTACAAAAGACACATCATAAAGAGATCATTTTCGTATGTTGTGTTTAGTTGCGACATAATTAGCTAAATGGGGTGGAAAGATTAAATGAGCAACAATCATTTCTTTTTTTCTTTATTTACCATGATTTTCGACCTTTTGACCGACTAATCAATAGGGTTTGAACTCACCGCGACACAGACTGACGTGGTCAATGCCCTCTCGACATAAAACGAGCCAAAAACAAAAGGTAGCTCAATATGGCACACCATATCTATAGAGTCGTAACTCTGCTACCTTGCTTGCAATATATATGGCACAACATCCACTACCTTTCTCTGCAAGCAATCGAGTCTCTGCTAGCCTCCCACGGCTCGTCCACCTGGTGTTACACACAAGTACACAAGTGAACACCAACATTATGGCCTTGTGAGTGAAATGAGGTGTTTGTGTGCGTATAGGCAAGGCGTGAGGGTGGAGATGTGCATGGTAGTAAACAAAAGTTTAAAGGAGAAGAGTTTTGGTTTTGTAACTTTGTCCCACATAGATGGATAAATAAACTCTAGAGCAATATATAATTAAGATGACAAGATGTTAACCAATAAACTTGTTGATATCATGTATATCTTTAATAAGTGATATTGATATTTGTTTGTTTTACGATAACAACCAGGAGATCTTTACCCTTTTTTTAGATACAATTGTCTTTTTTTCTTTTTTTTTACCGGATACGTATTAGGGTATTTTTCATATGTTTTTCATTTTTGTGCGGTACATAAGTTAGTAGATACTAGTGCAAACTAGGTTGAGCCGATTAACCTCTAAATAAGGTCGGGTGTTATGCTAAATATGTAAGGTTTAACTTCAATTCTACGATTGACTAGATCTCTTCTAAATATAAATTTTATAACTTGTCCTAATATCAACAATATGTTTTCCTTATATCGCTCATATGGGTTGACCGAGACCTGACCAACCCGAACTCTTAATATAGTTGAGTTCGGGTATATTTTTCTAGCTTTATTATAGCCGACTTGATTTGACCCGAACTCAACTAACCCGCCCCGAGTGATTTAAATATAAAGTCTTGATTTGACACGTTTTAAGAATATGCCAGGCAAATCATATAAAATATCAAAAATTTGATCCCGAAATCGCTAAATTTCATGTTATGCACACCAACTGTTTAATAAAATGTCACTTAAAACAAAACCCATTTTCTAGTATTCTATTCATCTATTGTTAGTTTAGTATCAGAGGATTCAGGTGCTTATGTAGGATTAGTTGTTTTTTGATGGCGGAAAGTAGTGGGAAGTGGTAGGAAGGGAGGACTGCTGCAGATATGTTGAGGAATACGCCTTCGAATATAAGGAGGTTGATCGATAAGTTTCAGCAGTGTGAGGGCAGGCAAAAATATCGTGCGCAGACGAGGACTCCGTCTGATGGTGGGGATGTTAGATGGTACTTTTCTAAGGTCCCAATGGCGGAAAATGGTGAGCTTTGCGAATTTACAAGCGTACTTAGTGTTCAAGTTTTTTGGTTTGTGAGATTAGCATACGGAAGTGCTTATGTTAGAAGTTAGTTTGGTTTAGTTGGTGACGTTTATATAGGTGGCTACTTGTTTATAGTGGTAAGGTGCGTAAAAACCTCGCTGTTATCAAGTTTGATCCGTCTGAGTTAATATGAAATTGAATGCCTGTAAGTAGGATTTGTGTACTGTCCCTTTTTATATGGAAAGTTATTTTGAGCAAATGTGAGGATCCGAAATCATAACCCTGAAGGGAAATGTGTTATTCGTTGGGAACATTTTTATAACTGGCCTTTCCCATCGATTAAGCCTCGTGAATCCATACTAGTTAGTTTAACTTGTTTTAACTCCTGAGTCCTGAGGTTTGATCCTTTGCGGAAAATATGGCTGATCACGTTGTTTTCTCCACATGGTGCCTATCCCCCCTCGCAGTCTTATAACTCTTCGGTTAGTTTACAGAGTTAAAAGGATGTGAAAAATAAGCAAAAAAAGAGAAGTGAGCAAGAGAGTCCTGTTTACTCTTCCTCCAGTAGTAGTTTTGAAATCTTGTAACTGTTCTATTGAAGCAAATGGCAAGTTACAATGTACTTGCTTGACATGTATTTGCTTAGTTAGATAAGAGAATGACTATGGAAATACACAAAATAAGATACAAACAGCTAAAAAAGTAAGTGATGGAAATCGCTATAGATAGAAAGGATATAAGTAAGAACGAAACAGATTTAAAGTATTTTCATCAACATTTAAGATGGATTAACTTTTCATGCCTTATTTGTTTTGTTTATGGTTTTTGTCTCTTCTTCAATGTATTTGTTCGACTTTCATGTTCAATATGCTTTGTATTGATTATGAGCATTACTGTGAAGAAACATTTGATAATAACCTTTCATTCTAACGGTTATCGTTTTCTCCAATATTTTAAATCTTAACTATGCTATCATGCATCGTCCATTGAACTCATATGGACATTTCTTTCCACATTTTTTGTATTTATATTGATTCCGTGTTCTGCCATTTCTTATATACAGAGCTAGCTGCCGCTCTCCCACTCACAGAAGTAGTTGGGAAAGGTGATTACTTTCGATTTGGAATGAGGGATTCTCTTGCTATAGAAGCATAATTCTTGCAGGTCATACCATTCGATGTTGGTGTTCTATAGTTTTGAATTTTATTTAATAATACAGTTTTTAGAGCAAAGGTGTCAAGTGTAAACAAATTTGTGAGAGACATTAAACTGCAGAGAGAAGATTGTGAGAAGGGCAAAAAAAGGAAGCATTGTGTTGACAATAGTGATTGTATGAATGGAATGTGATGGCTTAAGTTTTAAGCTGTGAGTATGGTCAGTAATACTTGGGTAGATGCTGGATGGAAATATAAGTTGTCATGTGGGTATAACCGTACATCGGACAGTTTTGATTGCGGTTAATAACCATTTAAAGCGCTATACTTGTCAAGAATGGCAGTCCTGCGTAGCGAACTAAAAAAAATAACTCTTTTAGACATTAAAGTTGACATTTTTGTCTTTTTTTATGTATTATGACCATATTATGACCATTTTACCCTTTCTAAATTTTTTTCGAAATATTTTTTTTTTCGAAATTTTTTTCCAATTTTTTTTTCCAATTTTTTTTTTGAAATACCTTTGTTTGAAATTTCTAAATTTTTTTTCGAATTTCTTTTTTCTTTTAACTATTTTTCGAAGGGTAAAATGGTCATAATACATAAAGAAAGAAAAAAATATCAACTTTAATGTATAAAAGAGTTATTTTTTTAGTTCGCTACGCAAAACTGCCATTCTTGACAAGTATAGTGTTTTAAAAGGTTATTAGCCCGTTTTGATTGTATGATGATTTAGGAGGGACATCGAAGATAGTACATATGACCATGCATGTGGTTCATGTGTGATGGAAATTACCAGTACATATTTACAACACATTTGTGGCCTGCATATTTTATCACAGTAATGAAAACTTCATTTATTTGTGTTCACCTTCAGTTCACTTATATAGTTCCAAATTCATGTCTCATTGTATCATAACGAGCCATCACTTATTCTTCGTATACATACATTAATCAAAACTTGTGCGCTGAGAAGCTATACCTTTTTTGCCATTATGTAGAGTGTTACAATGGTTACTTTTAGTCTATTATGCTACAGTGATGGTGTAAGGTCATCAAAGTAATATTAATATATATAGCACGAGTATTAGTTCTACGACCATTAATAGTTCAGACCTACTAACACTAGACTCGTTATTTAACATAGCAATATAAAGGCAATGGAAGTTTAACATTGACATAACTCGTTGGCTTATCATATAAATCTATGTACGGAGTAACTAACACTGATAGTTGGTATATGGCAAGAACTTTGAAATTTGATTACTGTAGCAATTAAAGGGGTATATGGCTAATTTTCACTTTAGAAAATAATCTACTGATTTACTATAAGGATCTATAACCATAAAAATCAATCTACTTTATTGTTGTGCATGAATATGTATCGTGCACCTTTGCCCATTTCAATTTCGCGAAGTCGTGATCACCTTAAAAATGTTTTTAACAACTCCAATTAATATAGGAAGACAAAATTACAATAACAAGAAGAGATATGCAATGTGAGTTAAAGTAAATATGCGAAAAGCCTGAATCATAAGTTCGAAACAAATATGAGTTTGAATTTATATGGACATTGAAAAACTCATTTATAGAGCCACAACCTTATATACAACTGGTCAGTAGTGTTTCTATTTGCCTTGAATGTAATTAGTCATGTAAAAAAAATGTTGTGGCAGTGCATATCTTTAAACTTACTTGGATATTTCGTCAAATGTATGTTTTGACTTTGAAATACATGGTCGCATATAGCAAAGGAAGTACCACTAATCACTTATATATGTTGTTTCATGGTGATAACCTTATTTGAATATTTGGCTTGTTCTTCATATTACCAGGTTCATACGTGACGATTCATGGATGCTTTTGTTAATAGAATAACAGGAATGTAACCGTTGAGCTTGATGGTGTTTGGCGGGATGGTATCGAAGAGAGCGGCGGTCTTGGTGACTTCACATGTGATGTGAATCCATGTGCAGAGTGAGTGTGATGTGTTCTAGTTGATTCCAGTTGATATGTGGGTAAGTGAGGCTTGAAGGTGAAATGAGTTTTGTTTTTGTAATTGTCCCACATAGATGAATATGTAAACTTTGGAGCAATATATGAATAAGATTATGAGGTTATAATTAAAGGTAAAAACAGGATACATCTATTTACGTACTGAGTATTTCATTAATAGATGTATTACGTTAATGCTTTTTTTTACAAGTTCGGCCGTTCGCTTCACTAGAAAACAAGCTCCCATTCTCTTCAGGAAAACATGCTTCCGGCTATTTCTACTTATTTTGTCATGCATCGTTACATTTCTGAATGTCTGCAAATTGTCTACGTACTGAGTATTTCATTAATAGATGTATTACGTTAATGCTTTTTTTTACAAGTTCGGCCGTTCGCTTCACTAGAAAACAAGCTCCCATTCTCTTCAGGAAAACATGCTTCCGGCTATTTCTACTTATTTTGTCATGCATCGTTACATTTCTGAATGTCTGCAAATTGTCTAGTTGGACAAAACTTTTTATGTTGTTTCATATAGCAAAGGAAGTACCACTAATCACTTATATATGTTGTTTCATGGTGATAACCTTATTTGAATATTTGGCTTGTTCTTCATATTACCAGGTTCATACGTGACGATTCATGGATGCTTTTGTTAATAGAATAACAGGAATGTAACCGTTGAGCTTGATGGTGTTTGGCGGGATGGTATCAAAGAGAGCGGCGGTCTTGGTGACTTCACATGTGAGGTCAATTCATGAGCAGAGTGAGTGTGATGTGTTCTAGTTGATTCGGTGATGGCTCAGTGTAGTTTTGTTTGTATGTAGGTAAGTGAGGCTCTGAGGGTGGAGACGTGGTCGTTAAGCCATTTCGAAATGTGCATAGGCTTGAAGAATGTAGCTTGTACAACTTTATATGATAAACTTGAATAGTTGTAAGTATAACTTAATTTTAGCGATATCATTTCTAGTTGTTTTTATATTTTTTCGACCTTGTAGGAGGAAACTAAAGGCTTAAAACTCCTTTTCTTTCGAGTTATTTTACCTTTTTATATTACTATAATATTATTATTATTGACTGAAGAGACTTGATGCATCTATTTAATTTATAGTTAATCTCTATCTAACTATGTTGAATAAAGTTGTAAATAAATGACAAATGTAAATTAATAGATTTTAAATGTAAGTAGTATTTGGAGAAATTTAGGCATAACATTTCAAACTTATAAATAGACAAAAGGCTTTTTCTTATCATAACTAAGACATTGATAGTGAATACAGAAGCATTGATAGTATATGGCAAGTAACTTTGAAATCTGATTATTGTAGCAATTACAGGCGTATAGTATATGGCAAATTTTTACTTGAGAAAACTATCTACCGATCTACATATAAAGATACTAGGTAATTCTCTTTGGCCGTGCAAAGCACGGCCCATAATGGTTCATGTTCGGCTTCTAAGGTTCGGCAAGTGGTTTACAAGGAAAAATGAGTCTTTGATTTGACAGTTTCAGCGTGTATTCAAAGTGACTCACCTAAGTGGTGTGGATTGAAGTCTCATTGTAAACGTAGTCTTTTTGTTTGCAAAAACTCTAAATGGAAAAATTCTGGAGGGGTACTAATCCTATTTATTTCAGATACAAATGAGTGGCCGGAATATGGGTTTTGTCATTTAAATCATTAACAAAACAACTTGCATGGATTCAAGCCTTAAGGTGACTCAAATGTTCGATAAAGAACAAGTATAGACGATCATAAAAATTAAAAGAAACAAAGTTATGTCCTTTCAAATGCAACAGTTTCAAGCAGTCCACCCCATTCCCTGTCACTTTCAAAATCCACTCCCAAATCCATTCATATTTACACGCCATACAGATATAGTCTGTATATATTTTCTTATTGACCTATCATTTGAGTAGGTCATACTGTCATAGTATGTTTCATCATCTTAAAACCTAACTAATGTAATTATTATTTGAGCATTAAAAAACTGACATACAAACCATCAAGAACACCTCACTAAAATAAAGAAATAAATAAATATTGATCTTAATATAGCTTACAAGTATAATTCATTAATATCACTAATTGAAGAAATTTTATATTATACTACTATCTACGGATTTTTACCAATCCATCTGTGCACCCCACAGGTGCCTTTGATAATCATTACACTATTTTTAACAACTCATCTCCCACCTCCAGTGCCTTTGATCATAATTCTTTCATGAGAAATTGTAGTAGCTTCAATATTTTATAAACGAACAGTCCTTACATAAAAGAAATCTAAGTTACAGATAGTGCAGTTACATAGATGTTATTGAAAATTTAGTGATTAGTAAACTATAGCGTATCTAATTGGTAGAATGTTTGACATATAAAAGCATGATAAAGACTCACATCCAATAATGCAACTGCAATTTTCTCGGTCATTTCAGCAGCACCTGCAGCTGCAAGGCTCTCCCCGGAAGGCTACGTTCCTTGAAGATTATTATCAACGAACCTAGTTTAGAAACAGCAACCACGTTTAAAAGCTTTCAAACGAGACTCTAGAACAACATATTAAAAACTCTAAGTGGCATTTTACTTATATACTCCAATAAAATCGAACCTTTATATAACCTTGGCCATAACCAAAATAGTGGAGCTATTAAGAGTCAAGACACACCAGAAATCCAGCAACTGAAATCTTATGATTTTCAGATATAAAAGAAGTTGCTACGAGGCTAACTGTAAAGAATGCTACGTACCATCAGAATAAATTAAACAACCATAAACTTATACATACAAAGTGATCCACATAAAACATACCTTTTAGGCTCGAATGGAGATTTGTATCAGACTTGACTCCTAGGGAAGTAAAAGCGAAGAGGTTGTTATATGTTCTAAGATTGTTGCAAGCAATTAACAAGAGCAGACGGGCTGAAGTGAATTACTTATTTAATAGACCAAGCAAAAGTCATTGCACATACCTCACGCTATGATATGCAAATATGCAATCTTTTGCTCTTGAATGAGAGTACAGTTGCAAGGTACGGAGTACTTGTTAACATTGGCGTCTGCTGTCAAATACCAACATATAAAGCCGCAACTGAAACGAAATTTTAAAACCGCATATCCAAACTTAGCAAAAATTCGAATCCTACACATCATCATTGATCATTCATGTAATCTATGCGGTATAACCATTTAAATAATCCAAATATAATTCTCATAACAAGCCAGGCATCATCAAAAAATTAGCATAACCATTCAAATAATCTTATTAAAGTTTTTAAATCAGTGTCACATACAAGCTTTTAACATTGATCCAAGTGTAAAATAACTCGGAAAAAGTAACACGTAAGCCAGCCTAAGAAGGCCTCATCCACGCACAGTAATCAGGGACCATCAAACATTGTAGAAAAGTTAAGTTGACTTACATTTGAAAGACCGGAGGGCAACATAAGGTGTAAAATTTATCAACCGAGAATCTCCATTAAAAGCTAGAGGTGGGAAGGAATGGATTATAAAGTGTTGGAAAATGAGTATTGCAAAATGAGTTTTTGCAAATTTTGGACAATATTTAATATATGTATATGTTATATATATTTATATTTCTTGGTAGCTTTGCGTTCTCCTTGATGAGAGTTTCGCAACGAGCTAAAATATGTCCAAATTGGAGTAGAAATGAATGAGATATCGTGTCTCAAAGTGAGGCACAAAATCTGGAAATACTAAACTATCCCACATCGCCTAGAAGAGGAAGTGGAGACTAGTTTATAAGGAAATCATACTATTGAATATCAAATTCCTTTAGTTTGGTTATGCTCCCACTCCTACGTGCGCGCGCGCAGGGGGGGTGCAGAAAATGGGATTTCCGAGCTAAAATGAGTTCGAGGCTTCTGAACTCATGCGAGCCCGCGCGACCTGCGGACACGAATGCAGCTCCGAAATCTCACCTACGCGGGTATCAATTATGTGAATTGATTCTACTGAAGCACATGGGATTCTGCTGAAGTGAATTATGTGATGCACAGATTCTGCTGAACTAATAAAACCGTGTAGATGGATAATATTTAGGAATAGATTTAGACTTTGTGCTTAAGTCTTAACAGAAATATGCATATCGTGTTTTGGAATAACAGATATGCATATATTTTTATTCTGGCTTGGTGACCAAGCTAGGTATTGCCTATAAAATAAAATCTTCTCATTCAGTTTTGATACACAGAAAAACGCAACTCCATTACTGTTTCGTTCCAGCAACCTTCGATCAGAAACACGCAGGCTTCGGTGATTTTTCAGGCAAGTAAGTTTAGTCCGGCTGTACAACAGCTGTGTACGTTGTACCCTGGGAAACAGACGGCGAATCTGTTTTAAGGGAATCGTATTCAATACGAGCCTCGTACAAGTCTCTTTACTGCTTTCGTTTTAATTACGTTTAATAGTGTCTGTCTTCTTCTTCTACACCTTTCTGTCTGCGTTTATTTACTGTTTTTACTTTCTGTTATTTATTATTGTAATCTGATTTATAATTATAATAAAAAGTGTACACCGTTTCCCACATAAAGAAAGAAATTGGAATCAAATTAAAAGGGAGAAAGATGGAAGGCGGTGTAGTTATTAGTCAAAGAGGAAGAAAAGGGTAGCATGTGGAATTGGTAAAGTTGGTATGGTAGGGAAGAGGTATACAGTCTCGAACTGTTGGGTGCTGAGATGGCATTAGCTAAGGTATGTGGTTCTTTTTATTTAATAGTAAGATATATACCCATAGAAATCATTTATGTTTAATAGCAATGATATAGATGACTAAAATATAGGCCTAAAGATATGCCTAATCAATTCATTACTTGACACATGTCATATCTATTTTCTCTCTCATTATCTTCACCATTGATCTTGACAAGTGTTACAATCTTACAATTAGGCATATCTTTATTAGGCATGCAAATCATTTTCCTATGTTTAAATGTGATCGCTTGTATTACGAAGATATGAGTTTGAATGTGCTGGGCATTGAAAAACTCATTAGTAGAGCCACAATCCATATATACTACTCGTCAGTCACGTTAAAAAATATTGTGGCAGTACAGCATATCTTTAAACTCACTTGAATATTTCGTAAAATGTATGTTTTTTCTTTTGAATGACATGTTCGACTTGACATATAGCAATTGGAGTACCACTAATCATTTAATATATGATCACCTTATTTGAATATTTGGTTGGTTCTTCCTATGACCATGTACGTCACCATTCATGGTTGCTTTTGTTAATATATTTAGAGTGGTTGCTTTTGTTAATATATTTAGAGAAATGTGACCTGTGAGTTTAATGGTGTTTGGCGGGATGGTGTTGGAGAGAGCGATGATGGATATTGTGTTCCTTTCTATGTGTGTAAGTGAGGTTGAAAGGGTGGAGACGTGGTCGATAAGCCATTTTAAAACAAAAGCTTAAAGAAGGCATGAAGGTGGATTGAGTTTTGGTTTTGTGATTGTCCCACATCGATTAATATCTAAACTTTGGAGCAATATATGAATAGAATTAGGATGATATAATTTAAGGCTGTCTAGTGAAATCATGTATTCACTTGTAAAATTCCATAGTACGTGCATTTCTTGGATGACTTTTTTATTTATAATTAGCAAGGTTGCAAAAATCGCGAATTGTTAGTGAGGCGGTCGACCCCTTTGTAGCTTGTAATCGGTCTAGGCGGGATTAATCGGTGATTAATCGGATTGGCATTTTTGGCAAGTTTTGGGTTTTTCTTGGTAGTTTTGGGTATTCCCGAAAAAATTTTCCTTAAAAACATCTTGTAATAGATATAAAAAACGCCTATAAGTGATTACATGTGTTCAAGGTTACAAAAATAGCGAATGGATGATATAATTTAAGGCTGTCTAGTGAAATCATGTATTCACTTGTAAAATTCCATAGTACGTGCATTTCTTGGATGACTTTTTTATTTATAATTAGCAAGGTTGCACAAATCGCGAATTGTTAGTGAGGCGGTCGACCCCTTTGTAGCTTGTAATCGGTCTAGGCGGGATTAATCGGTGATTAATCGGATTGGCATTTTTGGCAAGTTTTGGGTTTTTCTTGGTAGTTTTGGGTATTCCCGAAAAAATTTTCCTTAAAAACATCTTGTAATAGATATAAAAAACGCCTATAAGTGATTACATGTGTTCAAGGTTACAAAAATAGCGAATGGATGATATAATTTAAGGCTGTCTAGTGAAATCATGTATTCACTTGTAAAATTCCATAGTACGTGCATTTCTTGGATGACTTTTTTATTTATAATTAGCAAGGTTGCACAAATCGCGAATTGTTAGTGAGGCGGTCGACCCCTTTGTAGCTTGTAATCGGTCTAGGCGGGATTAATCGGTGATTAATCGGATTGGCATTTTTGGCAAGTTTTGGGTTTTTCTTGGTAGTTTTGGGTATTCCCGAAAAAATTTTCCTTAAAAACATCTTGTAATAGATATAAAAAACGCCTATAAGTGATTACATGTGTTCAAGGTTACAAAAATAGCGAATGGGTGATTAATTGTATTGGCATTTTTGGCAAGTTTTACGTATTTACGGCAAGTGTTGGTATTTTCGGCAAGATTTTTCCTTGAAAAATATCTTGTAATGGATATAAATAGTGATTATAACTAAATTACGGCGAGTTTAGGGTATTTCTGGTAAGATTTCCTTGTTTTTGGCAAGTTTGACCATCGTTAATCGCCTTTGACCATGGTTGACCGATTTGTTTGAATGATTTACACAAATCGGAAAGGTGGATGGCCCAGTAACACCTAATCGGTGATTAATCAGCCTTTTAGACCTTTTTTTTGCAACACTGAAAATTAGTTCTAATTTTATAGTTAGATGGGATAACTATTATGGTTAGAGGATGTCTCGTCAAATTAGATAATACTATTGGATTAAGCCTTGAGGTATTCTGCAATTTATAAGACATAAAGCAATAATTTTACGTGATTAATATGAGCAATATTATGAAGTGTCGTATAATTATCAACCTTGTTCAAGGTCATATTCGAATCTAGTAGCAGTAGGGTTCTACTCAGGATGACCATATTTTCAATAATAGCTAGTCTACTAACTTTAGTTTACATATGACAACTTATGCTTTTAAATAGCTTTTCTACTCATTCATGGATTATCATAAGCCTGCACATTCACTTAAAATAAATTTGAATATAATCTTCAACAAGCTTTACTCCTTCATAGAGTTTATGTGAACGAGTACCAAATGAACAAATATTAGTTGCTGGCATTTTCGTGATAAATATATGCCATTCCTTTTTATTCTAGTTATATTATTTGTTTTACTTTTCTTTTTAAAGTAATTCTTATCTTGATTAGTGAATAAAAAGACATAGTATTTCCGTACAAGTCATTGGATGCCATGATTAACAATATTGATATAACTATGATTGATCACAAAATAAAACTCTCTTATTCCAGTTATAAATAAATTATAGTTATATGTGGTAACAATGTAATAAAAACTCATGACATGTGCAAATCGAGTGTGAATTGTTCGTTGGATACGCAGAGAGTGCAGGAGGGTTGAGATGAGTGAATGCGAGGAATGGGTGTCTGGATTCAGATGGCTCGGTGGTGAATTCGTAAAGAATGATATAGACACTGAAGTGGATTAGTGGAACAATGAGATTGTGACTGAAAAGAGATGTTTGTGTGTATGTGAGGCAATGAGATTGTGACTTGAAACAAAAGTTTCAAGACAGAGCTGTGACTTTGTCTCACATGGATGAAGCAAGAATAACAGACATAGACAATACTAATCATGATACCATGTATGTCATGATTTATATGTATTTTTATTAATGTTCAAAGGAATGTGACGAGTGAGTTTGTTGGAATGTGTTGAGAGTATGTGAAGTCAGTGAGCAAACCGATAGTGTTTGGTGGGATGTTGCTAAGAGATTGTACGACAAATTGGAGATGGAGAAGAGTGAAGAGAAATGATGATATTGTTGGTGAAATGAGGTGTATCTATGTATGCACATGAGGTTGTGAGGATAGAGAAGAGGTGTTTATGTCACTTGAAATAAAAGTTTAAGGAAGGGAAAAAAGTTTTGGTTTTTTGATTTTGTCCCACATGGATTCATGAGCAAACTGTACATCACTATATGAATAAGATTATGAAAGTATAAAAATAAGGAAATATCTTGGATGTGAGCTAAATGATTTGCTAGTTAAATTACTTGAGTACATGGTCAAGATAATTCGCTTTTTTTATGTAGAAAGACTAAAGCCTTCACTTCTTGTTTGTTATTTATGCATTTAGAATGAACAAATTAACAACTTACTTCGTCTTTTTCCTGTTCTAAAACGATTTTTAAGCTTCTACTTAATTAGTTTGGATGTGAGCTAAATGATTTGCTAGTTAAATTACTTGAGTACATGGTCAAGATAATTCGCTTTTTTTATGTAGAAAGACTAAAGCCTTCACTTCTTGTTCCTTATAAAAATAAGGAAATATCTTGGATGTGAGCTAAATGATTTGCTAGTTAAATTACTTGAGTACATGGTCAAGATAATTCGCTTTTTTTATGTAGAAAGACTAAAGCCTTCACTTCTTGTTTGTTATTTATGCATTTAGAATGAACAAATTAACAACTTACTTCGTCTTTTTCCTGTTCTAAAACGATTTTTAAGCTTCTACTTAATTAGTTTGGAATTTATTTTTATATACAGGTAACCAGGACCACGAATCCCATTATAGAATAAGCTAGCCGAGTTAGCTAGTTTTTTGGCCTACTAAAAATATTAACTGAAATGTGTTACTTGGTTTCAAACAAGATAATATAATTGATTTTTTTTTTTTTTTTTTTTTTTTTTTTTTTTTTTTAAATTCTTTACTTTTTTTTTTTTTTTATGGTTTAACAAGTAGTATCATATTATAAGGTATTTATTAATCAACATTCGAATTTTTTAGTTTTCTTTGACTTTGTCAAATAAAACCAAAGCCTTACGTTTTATTATTATATTCATATGTTCCATAGTTGTACTTATTGATGTTTGATTATGTAGTTACAATATAGCTTATTGATTAAAAAAAAAAAAACATAACGTGTTCAAACGATTCATATATATCTAGTTATGGCGAATGTAATCTAAACGACACATATTTTTATGTTACAAGGAATGTCATATGCTTGGTCAAGGAATAACACTTTCTTATTCCAAAATAAATACAGTAACATTTAGTTGTATATAGTAGCAATGTCATAGAGAAAAATGGTTACACACACGAACTTGATTTTGTTGTTATAGACGTTAAATGTACATTAAATAGTCAATTGATGAAAAAGAACACAAAAACAAATGAGTGTTTACACAATACAAAGCTCATGACAAGTAAGTGACATCTTTCAAAATCGAGTACGACTTATGTTTTGAATGCATAGACCTAGTGATGGACATTGAAAATATTATAAACAATAAATGTCGGACATTAAAATGTACCACACCTACGACATAAAACTAACCACAATTCCTTAAACTAACTTACAATATCACTCAATGTATTGTTTCTATTTGCCTCGAATCGATTTAGTCATTGCAATGACTATTGTGGCCGTGCATTTCCTTAAACTAACGTGGGGCCGAATGTACCAATCATCTATATATGTTGTTTTCATCACCTTATTTGAATCTTTTGCTTGTTCTTCATGATTTATGGTTGCTCTTTTTAGTATTTATATAAAAAAATGTGAGTGATGATCGAGTTTGTTGGAATGTAACGAGAGTACATATAGGCGAGGGTGAAATCGAACAACGACATTATGGTCTTGTGGTTGAAATGAGGAGTTTGTGTGAGGTAGTAGACAAAAGCTTGAGACGGGTTTTGACTTTGTCCCACATATATGGATAAATAAAGTCTAATGCAATGTATAATTAAGATGATAGTTTAATAAATTACAAATCATCTTCAACCTCTGTATAACTTTAGTACATCGGTTGGTTGTTTATTTTACGTTGTATGATAACAACTAGGTGTTACGTTTCCTTTTTGTATGAAACAATTGACTTTCTTTTACCTTTGTGGGATACGAATTAGGGCATTTTTTGTGGAACACGAGTTGGCAGTCTTCCTGATACCAATCTTGCTATGTTGGGTAAATGGTGGTGACGTTTTCACTCAGAACAAACTACACTTTGGAAAAACATTATTATTTCAATCCATGTGATAAATGGTTGTCTCGACTTAGAATCTAATAACTCACGACTTTCCTATAGCCCATGGAAAACCATAGCAAACCCCCACAGATCTTTTTCTAGAGCAAACATTGGTTTACATTATGTTTTTAGAAGAAAAGTGAGGGAGTATGGCTCGACTTTTAAATTTTGGAACGAGCAATGGATTGGAGAACAATGCTTAAAAGACAATATTCCTAGGCTATGGCTATGTTTGGCGCGGAGCTTTTTGGGGCAATGAGCGGTGAGTAATGAGTTTTTTTATTTTCATTTTTCGTTTGACAAATGAGAGGTGAGCTTTGCTATTTTTTAGGAATGCTTAGGGTCCGTTTAGTTGGTGAAAAATTTTCCTGTTTTTCCGTTTCTAAATTTCTAGAGAATGGAGTGGTTTTTCTTCTCTAGAAAAGAGTTGAGAAATGTGAAAATCCGTTTAGTTGGAGTTATATTTTTTCTTTTTTCTAAAATGAAAAGTTGTTTAGTTGAAGGTGGAGGATGGAGGATGGAAGATGTGTGATAAAAGTGTAAGGTGAAAGGAAATGGTGTTATTATTTTGGAAATGAAAAAAGTGAAAAGGGTGTAATGTTATTTTCATTTTTTCTATTACAAATTGGAAAATGAGAATTTCATATTTTTGGAAAATTATTGGAAAAAAGTGCGACTAAACGGATTTTCAGTTTTTCTCTTTTCATATGAAAATTTTTCTAGAAAAATGGAGTATTTCTCTCCAACTAAACGGCCCCTTATTTTTCCAATGTTTTTTTAAGAAACTGTGAGCGGTGAGCTGTGAGCAGTGTACTTGTACCGCTCACAGCTCATTGTTCATAGCTCACTGCTACTGCTCACTGCTACTTTCATCAAACACACCACGAGATACAAATAATAATTGCACCATTAATGAAAGATGTATCTATTGAAATGGAACTTACTCTCACTCTTGGTCGTGGCGTCGAGCTCCCACACATGGTCCAGAGGCATCACAATTTAATGCTCTTTTGGAGACTTTGCAACAATTTTCTCCATCCAACTTTCAAGACAAATGGGTTTGTATTCTTGAAAACCCTAAAACCTATCAAGTGAGCTCTATGAGAAAATTCATTGAAGAAAAGAGCTTGGATATGGCTACTGCTCAAATTCGTTGGAGCAAGAATCTACCAATCAAACTCAATGTCTTTACATAGCGTTTGATTAGAGATAGGCTGCCAACCCGTTTCAATCTCGACGTACACGGCATGGATGTTGACTCAACTAGATGTCCGATATGCGACGAGGCAATCGAAATTCGAAACATCTCAACACTTGTTTGTGGATACACCATAGCCTCCTCTTTGTGGTCCATGGTAGCAACTTGGTGGGGGTTCGCGGACTTTCCTAAAGTTCTTGGAGACTTGATCCAATGGGGTGACTCGGTTACTTACAACAAGCCCATCAAAGATTTTTTTGACAGGGTGATTCAAACTACGTTATGGACCATATGGAATTACAAGAATAAGCTTTGCTTCGACCTAAGACCAACCCGTAAGGATATTTTACGAGATGATATCAAAATTCTATCTCATTCTTGGATCCTTAATAGGAATAGAAAACTCAATCCAACATGGATTGATTGGATCAATGATCCTAAAATGGCTTGTATCACTTTATTGTAACTTGTTTCTTGTAAACCATCTTTTCTATCATCTTACTAGAAAGATTTTTAATACAAATTGTTGTTTAAAAAAAATAAAATAATAATAATAATAATAATAATAATAATAATAATAATAATAATAATAATAATAATAATAATAATAATTGATACTAGTGCAAACTAGGTTAAGCTAATATCATTTTGAGCATGATAAGACGTGAAGATCAAAAGGTAGCGCCCCCTGTTGTTACTTCAAATAAGTTATATGTTTATCTATCAAGATCAAACTTATATATCTATATCTTTAGAATTATTCTAAACTTTATTTGAAAAATGAACATAAACACAATTTAAATGGATTATCTAATATTATCATCACACCATTAACCACTTTTCTAACAATAAGTTCAAGAATTGAAAATTGTCTATGTAGTTCTGGCGAGATTGCGTACATAGTCTTTGAAGACGCCTTTGTCATTAATTTAAGAGCATTAGAGTTCATTTTCGTATTAAATTAATTGCAACGATGTTATTCGAAAAATAGTTATGGCGTTAAAACGTAACAATAAAATAAGCATTATCTATCTTCTATATATAAAGATTTAGTACACTAATTTAATGTGCAAAACAAAAAGTACGTAACAAACATGTTAAAGTTTCACACAATCTCTCAATTTAATGTCCACGTTATAAGAGCTGCACTTTCACATTTGCACCAAAGAATGGTAAGGAATAAGAAACATGGTGGGGTTACAGAATGCATAAATGTGGCCGAATTAATTGCTAGAAATTTGTATAATTCAGCTAACCTCAAGAGGTTGTTTGTATACGCACCTTTTCATTTTCTTATACATTTAATTGAGAAGAAATCATTTTTAAACGTATCTCTTGATTTTCCTCTTAGGAGTGTACAAATAACCCTTTTGACGAAATAAAACATTACCTATCCCGCAACCATATCCTAATTCGAGACACAACCAACATCAATCTACACCATCACAATACTAATCCCTCGAAACAAAAAAAAATGAAAAAGCTACAAGATCTCAGTTTTTGTTCACTCTTTGTACCAATCTTTAATATTTTCGAGTAGTAAACTAAAAGGAACGTTGAATAAAGAAAATAGATCCACGTGCTTTATTAGGCAATGACATGATGTTATAACACACAAAACCTTGAGAAAAATTCTTTCTAATTTGTATTCCTACATATCTTTTTAACTCCGTGATCAAGAAATTTGGGAAGATCCACTAGATATGTATAGCATTTCTCACTTGTTAAATATAGAGACCA
This sequence comes from Chrysanthemum seticuspe, assembly GCA_019973895.1. Classification (NCBI taxonomy): domain Eukaryota; kingdom Viridiplantae; phylum Streptophyta; class Magnoliopsida; order Asterales; family Asteraceae; genus Chrysanthemum; species Chrysanthemum seticuspe. The sequence goes on along the minus strand of BPTQ01000009.1, from coordinate 206,424,491 downwards.
ATGAAATATTCTATGTACAAGCCCATATCCAGCCCTGTGCTTGTTATACCATACTTGTGGCCTTATGTTTTTGTTGAAATTTTTGATAGCATGGTAAGCAAATTTTGTTGGCTTATGAGCTCATAATAAACACGAATTTGTTGATAAAATGAAAGGCAAAAACAAAAAAATATGTGGAATTATGTGGGTTTTAAAAAAGAAATGGGTGTATGAAGTGCAAGTTCTAAAATGGAGAATGGGGTTCGTAATAGGTGGGTCCACAAGGATTTCGTAATAAGTATGAGTTTACAATGGGTGTGCAAAGAGGGGTTCGCAATCGGTTTGCATAGATTCGCAATGGAAAAAAGGGTTCAAAGGTGGAAAGAGGTGGTTCTTTGGAGAAGAGAGATTGTCAGTTTATTTATATATATCATATAAAAGTATTATACGAGTATTTATATATATCATATAAAAGTATTATACGAGATATATTGCGAATAATTCTTCGAAAGACTTTTGAAAACTATATCGAAATGGATATCAAATTAAAGAGAATAAAATAATACGCTATGTGACATAATTTGTTAGAAATTCTTTTGTTGTGATTTTACACTCTATTGTAAAAATCGGTCTATTTAATCATAATCGGCCTATTTAATCGATTTGGTCAAAGATCACTTAAAAAACGGTCAACAAACCGATTAATAGGACAAAATCGAACAAAATCGGTCTAATTGGATTAATCGAACAAAATTGCTTAAAATTCGGTCAACAAAATCGCTTAAAAATGGGTCAACAAACCGATTAATCGGTCAAAGATCGCTTAAAAATAGTCAACAAACGTAGTAATAGCTAAGTTTGACTTTGAACTTTGAAGAATTATGTATTATGTTTATATTTGGACACTTGAAATATTTGAACTTTGACGCACTATGCTTATCTAATACATATAATATAATATAATATCTAAAATTACAATTTTATGCATAAAAATTACAATCCGATTAATCCCCGATTAATCCCCACCTAACCGATTAATCGCTAGGCCCTACCTGACCGTCTCACTAGCGCCTAGCGATTTTTACAACCTTGATTTTACATATACGTTAGATTAAAAGACATGAATATGTTATAAGTATGTGAGAGAGTGTAAAGTTGAGTCAAAAGTACAACTATCGGACTATAACCTCACGATATTTGAAGGAAAAAATGTATCAAGGACAATTTACTTTTAAACGTGAGGAAGTTTTTGTTAGTTCACATTTTAAAGGGAAATGATATGCACATCACAGAATTGCACATGTAATGCATAAAGTACAACATCACATATGCATGTTTGTGGTGTGCATATCACCCCTATTTTAAAGTCTTAGATTTAACAATATGATACAATGTTAATTTACATTGAAAATTGTTGTCATCTTCGATCACGGAAATGCAAATTTCCCATTAGTTTTTGTATGGTGAAGTGATTTGCAC
>BPTQ01000009.1:206290708-206421289 GCA_019973895.1 Chrysanthemum seticuspe | reverse complement strand
CCAAACCAGTTGCGGCCAGTTGAAGTCTAGACCCAAAAAAAAAAAAAAAAAAGTTTAAGTGCCGTTAATTGAGGCTAAAATAACTAAAACAAGATTAAATTCGATCAAAAATATTAATTAGAACGATTATAAGTAAAGAAATTATTTAAGGAAACATTAAATCCCAGTGGCGGTACCGCGGCGGATCCGCGGCGATACCGCCGATACCGCGAACCGCCCCCAGTTGGCGGTGCCATGGCGGCTCGCTAAAAATGTTGGAACGAACTTTCGATTCAAAATGTGATCTTTCGAATTTTACTATTTTTGCTGATTCTTTAATTTTTAATGTGATCAATAGAGAAGGGTAACGAAGAGTAGGGAGGAAATATCTGAAAATCCGAGAACAGCTGTATAGACTCTGAAAGGTGAATTTGAAAAAAAAAAAAAAAAAACCCAGATCTGAAGTTGACCGGCGTTGACCAAACCGCCGCCAAGGCCGATTTTGACCGCCAAGCTCCGATTTCTGACCGATTTTGACCAAAACGCCATGTTAGACCGATTTGGGAAATATCGTGGCGGTGGACCACCGATATCCGCCATGGCGCCGCCTAGGCGGCCGCCATGGCCGATTTTTACAGCACTGCTTTCAAGTACTTGTTTAAGTAATTTCAGTGTATTGTACAACCTTTTCAATAAGCAATTTTCAGTTTCAAGTCTAAAATTCAGTTTATGCAATTTTAATGTCAAAAATCTCATGTTATGTTAATGTTGTTATTAGTGGATGTTTTGGATTCTTAAGCACATATAAGCTCCCAGAAAGCTTATTAAAGCTTTTAGTAACATTAAAATTCAGTTTAGAACCAAAAAGAGAAAAATACCAAAAATACTAAAAAATAGTTGAAAAATCAAAAATCCATGGTGAAGGTTATCAAGAAGCTGGAGCAGGGTTGATATTGGATGGCCTTGGTATAGAGCTTCTTGGGAAGCTATAGGAAGTGTAATTTGGCTTTTGGTTCTCTGTTTTCACTTGGAATCATCTTGTAAGCTTAATTTTCCATTTTGGCATTTCACTGTTAGAGTTGCTCATTAGCTTAAATTTCTGTTTGTTCATGTTTATTAGTCATAGTTAAATATAATTAAGCAATAAAACCAGTTGTTTGTTCTTTTTAATTTATAGTTGTTAAAAAATTTAGTTTGACAGTCAAATTAGTATAAGTGTTATTAATAAGTTTTATGTTGTTATTGATGTTGTTTAATGCTCATCTAGTTTCAGTATATGATAATATATAGTTATTAATCAAATGCATGGACTGAAACTGTGATAATCTTTGAAAATCACCAAAACAGTCTCAATAAGGCTTGTTTGGTTTTGCTTTGTTAACTGAGTTAAAGGGTTTTCCAGACTGTGTCCTTGTTTGTTGTTTATCTCACTTGGTCCTAATATCTCATTTCAACAAGAAAAACCAGTCTTTGTTTGTAAAAAAGTCAAAATTAGCTTTTGATCACATCTTGTGTTAACTGTTGGATTTTCATGATCCATGATCATGATTGTGTGTTCATAAGTTGTTTATATTGCTCAAACCAGTCTTAATTCATCTTATTACAACATATTAAATGAGTAGGATCAGCTTAAAGTTCATCAAAGTCAACCTTAGTGTTTAATATAAAAGTCAAAATTTTCATTTGGTCGTTTTTGAATAAAATAGATTATTTTATATAGGGCTTAACTTTGAGTTTTATGTTTTGAGCTTTTGGGATATCAAAATCTAGTTGCTCATCTTCATCACTGTATTTTTTATATTTTCTAGTTCAGCTTTTTAATAGCTTATTACTCAGCTTCTTTTGAACCCCTTTTCAAAAAGTGTGCCCTGTGCACAGCTTTGCTACCATCTTCACAAGCTTGTCACAAGCTCATAATAGAACCTCAGCTTGTGATTCTTGGTTCTTTGGAAAGCTGACCTAGCCATCTTGAGGTCCCAAGCTTAATTTTCCATTTTGTAGCTTATTTGCTAGGGTTGCTAGTGACTTTAACTTTGTCCCATAAATGTCTTAGAATTCAAATAAGCCAAGTGCTTATTTGCTTATTTTAAGCTTCTCAGTATGTCTTTTTGTTCTTTTTAGCTTTATTTAAGTAGTTTTAGCTTATTTTTATCTTATTTCAATCTTGGTTTCAGCTTACAAGCTTATTTGAGCTTAAAATTATCAAAATAAGCCAAAACCTTCACTGTTGAGCTTTTAAGCATTCAAACAGCTTATTTTAAAGTTTGAAAATTTTTGTCTTCATTATAGTTTCATATTTTAAGTAGTTAAGTAGGTTTAAAAAAAGAAAAATCACAAAAACATCATTTTTAAAATAGTGATAGCATTTATTTAATAGGAATTAGCTTTTTAAATTTTCTTTTCAGCTTATTATTAAGCACTTCTTGTTTTTATAATTTTCTTAGTTTTCTGTCACTTGAAGTCATTTTTAGTAAAAGTTTCATAATTTTTTCTGTTTATTTAGTATTTATTATAATTTTAAATAGTTAAAAGTATTAATTAATTAGTAATAAATAATTAAAAAGCATAAAAAATATCTTTTCAGTTTTAAAATTAGTTTTATAATATTCTAGATTTTTCTAAGTTAAAATTTTATTTTTCCAGGTTAATTTTATATTTTCTAGTAATTAAGTGTATTTTAAATAATAATTAATTAGTAATAAATAATTAAAAAGTGTAAAAAAATATTTTTTCAATTTTAAAATAAGTTTTATAATATTTTAGATTTTTCTGAATCATAATTTCCTTTTTCTAGCTTTATTTAATATTTTCTTATATTTTAGAGTATTATTAAATAGTTTAAAATAGTTTTTAATTAATAATAATTAAATAAATAGTTATAAAAAATAATTTTCTTTTTTCTAATAATTTTCTTTTATTTTTAGGATTCCAAATATATCATTTTCAAATTTGTAGGTCTGTTATTTCTTTAAACTCACGTTTTAATTTGTACGTTACGTAGTTTTTAAACGTACGTTTAAGTTTCTTTAATCTGATTGTTGTGCTTTCCAATTCTGTATCCAATTCATTCCAAGCAATCAGTAGTGTAGTTATTCATCAAAATCTTTACTTATCACTATCCTTAGTGATCATTCTATCATCTGAAAGTTTTGAAACACGATTGAGTCTCCGTGGGACTTAACGACCCGGGAATCCACTATATTCTCCAGATCTTCATTGCATTGGTTTCTGAGCAGTTTTAAGTTCATTACGGTTAGCCATTCACAAGTGGTTAGCTTGTGTGATTAAACTTGACGTTCGGGAGCCAACCAAATTTTGGCGCCGCTGCCGGGGAGGCTTTAGCGTGTTTTTAGACATTCTCATACCCGTACTTGCACATATACCCACTTTTGTAAACAGTTTTTTTGTAAAGTTATCATAAATCAAAAAGTTCATTAACACTTTTCCTAAAGTGTTAACAACACCAAACAAAATATAAAACAACAAAACAATCGTAACGTTTTCTATCTTGTATTTTCTTTTAAGGTGATTCTTAAAGAGATACGATTTGGTTAAACGAGACGATACCAAAAATATTGTCCAAAAAGTTTTTAAACCCTTTACACAAATCTATACCTACGTCTTTTCAGTGGTACTTAATAAATACATAAAAATCAACCACCGCAAATCAAGGCAGTACACCTACCAACTGGGGGTGTGACCATAATAAGTTCCCGAACAACAGATTTAAAACTTGCCTTTGTGTCCTTGTGATTTGGTGTACATTTTTCAAAGAAGCCATTTCATTTGTGATTATTGGTTACGTTCACTTGTCGTTTTGCCTCGCATTTGTTTTGAAAACTGATTTTTATACTTAGTGCATGCGCACTCGTTCTTCCAGTTCTACAAGTCCACTTTCTGAGCTTGCAAATATTCCTCGTAGACGTAGAGGACGTTCTGCTCCTTCAGCCGTGACTGAGGAACGTCTACCACCACCACCCCCTGTCGTAATGGCAGAAGATAAGCCTATGAATGAGCTTCTCCAAGCACCCATCGAGGGTTACGGAGATGCTATTGTTGTCCCAGCCATCTTGGCTGATACCTTTGAGCTCAAAACCGGGTTGCTTAATCTTGTAACCCAAAGCCAATTCTATGGTTTTGAGCGGGATGATCCTCATGCACATATTCGATGGTTTAACAAGATTGCATCTACCATCAAATACAAGAATGTCCCACATGAAGCAATTAAGCTTCTTCTGTTCCCATTTTCTCTAGAGGGACAAGCCCGGAATTGGCTTGAGAAACAACCCCCTCGTTCCATTGAGACATGGGAAGATCTAGTCACCAAATTTGTTAACGAATTCTATCTTCCATCCCGAACTACAAGTCTTAAGAATGAGATAATGAAATTCTCTCAAAGATTTGATGAATCATTCGGGGAGGCATGGGATCGTTACAAAGAGTTGCTTCGCAAGTGTCCGCATCATGGTTTTACCGAGTTAATGCAAATGGATACTTTCTACAATGGTCTGAACCAGACTAATCAAGACTCTTTGAATGCCTCCGCGGGAGGTAATTTCCTGAGCAAGACCACAAAAGAAGCCTTGAAAATCATTGAAAACAAGTCCCAGGTCCGCCCTTTCCGAGCAAAGACATATCAGTCTCAGTCTAATGCTGGACCTTCTACTTCATCTCCCGTGAGTACATCTAGCACCGATGCTAAGATTGACAAACTCACAGATATTGTTCAGGCTTTGGTTCTTGCTAACCAAAAGAAAGTCACCTTCACACAGACACCATCGCATGGTGAAGTGAAGAAAGTCGAGGTCTGTGTTACTTGTGGTGGCCCTCATGCATACTACAACTGTACTGCCACCGATGGTAGTCCGTTTGAAGCCAATGCTATAGCCGGTACTTCACATCAAGGAGGTAATCAATACTGTCCTCAAAATGAACCAAACTACCGTGCACCTAGCAGTATGACACCACCCGGTTTTAACCAGAATCCTAACATACAAAACCAGAATCAGAACCAACCTAGAATGAACCAAGGTTATCAAAACCAAGGTAATTTCTATCCCGGAGCAAATCAAGGTTTCCAACATCAAGGAAACCTTAATCAAAACAATTTAAATCGAGGGAATCAATTTCAGGGAAATGTGAATCCTAACCAAGGGAATTTTCAACAACAAGGTCATAATCAAAACATACGACCTCAAAATTTCCCTCCACAGCCTCCAGTACCATCATCTGATGAGTTATTGAAGCAATTCATGAAATCCCAAGATGAAATGAACAGGTTGTTGGTCAGTCAGATCGCTGATCTAAAGAAGTCTTTAAATGATCAACCCTCGGGCTCAGGAAAACTTCCGAGCAACACGATCGCTAACCCGAGGGGCGATGCAAAGGCGATCACAACCAGAAGTGGTGTATCATACAATGGACCCGCTATTCCTACTACCTCTTCTTCTTCTCTCCCAAAGGTAGTAGAAAATGAACCTAAGACGCACAATGGACCTTTGACTCCAATGCCTCCTCCACCAGGAGCAATGAGTCAAGTTACCAAGGATACAACGGACAAGGTGCATTTCTCAAGCCCACGAAGTACCGCACACGTTCCACCTTCGGTAGTCCAAGCTTTAAGTCCGGAACCCGAAGTTCCGAAGACAAATTCTGAGCCAGAAATGATTTCCGTCCCGGCTCAAAAGTCTAGTCAACTTCCTTACCCATCAAGATTGCATGATGAGAAGCTCAAAGACAAAACCAAAGAGCAAATGAAAAAAATTTTCCAAATTTTCAATGAACTGCACTTTGATATAAGCTTCGTTGATGCTCTCGTTCTAATGCCCAAATTTGCATCCACGCTTAAAGGCTTACTGAGCAACAAAGATAAGTTATCTGAAATGGCTAAAACCCCTCTCAATGAGCAATGCTCAGCGGTCCTTCTCAAGAAGCTTCCTAAAAAGCTTGAAGACCCTGGCAAGTTTTTAATCCCGTGTGATTTCTTGGGGATGGTTCAATGCTCCGCCTTGGCCGATCTTGGCGCTAGCATTAACCTCATGCCACTCTCAGTATGGAAGAAACTGTCTCTTCCTAAACTTACATCTACTTGTATGACACTCGAGCTAGCGGACTGTACAATAACTCGTCTACTTGGAATAGCCGAGGATGTCGTGGTAAAAGTAGGAAAGTTTCATTTTCCTACTGACTTTGTTGTAGTAGACTTTGATGCAGATCCTAGAGTTCCCCTCATCTTAGGGAGAGCTTTCTTGAGAACGAGCCGTGCTCTTATTGATGTATTTGCTGAAGAGTTGACTATACGGGTTGATAACGAAGAACTCACGTTTAATATCAACCAGAACTCCAAACCTTTATCCAAACATAGTGTTGCCACAATTGATCAAAAATCTGAAAGAATCAATGCAACACTCTCAAATTTCACGGTTAAGAGGAGTCACCAAAAACGTGCTGAGCTAAAAGCTTTGAAAATCAACCCTGGTTCAAACAAATGGTTTGAAAGTTGTACCAAAGAAGTCAAGAGTGTTCTTGATGATGATGATCTAGAATCGGAGACTTTATCGGAAGTGGTGGAAATTGCTAGCTCTAAGAGCACACCACTTATCCCACCTCCGGAACCAGTTTATCGTATTGAGTTTGTTAACTCTGTGGATGAAACTGAATTCTCTTCAAATGATCCATCATCCATGTCATCTCCTGATCCAATTGTTTCCGACTTTTCCATTTCTTCTCTCACTCCGGATGAGGAAGATGATAACTTTTGGAATGAAGTCGATGCCTTTCTTAGTGATGAGTCGATTCCAACAGGAGTTGATGATACTTACTTGGATTCAGAGGGGGACATCCTTTTTCTTGAAAGTTTATTAAACGAAGAATCGTCCCCAACCTTACCTCCCGGAAATTCCTTTGACAATCACCATACAAGCTTTAAGTTTAAGCTTAAAAATGTCAAAAATGGTGATTTGCTTCTTTCTAATGAGGAGTGGACATGCATTGTAATGCACATATTTATTCCATTCTTCACAAATGGTGTGGTTGCTCTTTCCCTTTTCTCTTTCGGGAATGAGGACACCATCTTTGACCCCGGTATCATCCTTTATAGTTTCTACTATTAAAAATACCGGTTGTATCTCGTCGGTGTGGAACTTTCTGATGTTCATTAACACTGTGAACGAAAGTCCGATCAAGATTGGTTTTCCACGTTACTTTCCCCATGAACCAATGAATGCGGGGATCGAGTCAAGCTAGCGACTCGGTAATCAAAAACAGTAGCACACACCATATGGGTTTTCACCCATGTTTTTGTCTTCTTACCCTTTTCTACCACCCTAGTGTGGGGGAATTGCCCCCCGCTGTTGTATATAAACCTCAGTCTTATTTTCAATCAAAAAAAAATAAAAAAAATAAAAAAAAAAATCTCTTGCTAAATAATGGCCGTAGTATTTCCCTTTTACGTTCTATGTTTCGGCATAACCGCCGGTACTTTGAATATTGAGGGCAATATTCATTTCTAAGTGTGGGGGGAATTCTCACGAATTTTATCATATAATTATGCCACCTAATTCCCCCATTTTTGGCCAAATTTTTTTTTGGAGTAAGTGTTTTACACTTACTCAACTTATGGTTATCAGTCCGCCATGTCTAAAAAACAAAAGGATTGGCTAATCCAGGAGCAAACGGCTCTTGGTAAAGATATCTCAAATCCGTTTATGGCTTGCAATTTGCCCAAAATTGTATGGTATTCAGCTCACCATATCTTTAATTAGTGAAGAGTTGGCTAGCCCGCAAGTTTATGGCTTGTGGTAAAGGCAGTGGAAAAACCATAATTGGTAATCGAATCACCAAAGATAATACTGATAATTTATCTAAGAGTTGGCTAGTCCAGAAGCAAACGGCTTCTGGTAAAGACAAATCAAATCCGTTTACAGCTTATGATTTGCTCAAAATCATTTGGTTATCATTGTACCAAGGTTCTTACTTGAACCAAAACAATTGGCTACTCCATAAGTGATGGCTTTTGGTAAAGAGTTCTTTAAAATCCATTAAAGTTTCAAAACATTTCAAGGGACTAGCAATATCTTAGTGTGGGGGATTGATGAGTGTCTAAATACTCATCATTTTTGTACCATCTAGACTTCAAAAACATCTGAAAACACTCAGAAATGCATCAAAATGATGAAAATATCACAAATCAGTGTTTTATGTGTTTTAAATGCAAAAATATCAAATTCAGATGAAAAACATATCAAGTTTGCAAAATTGGCAGTTTTAGTCCCCCAAGTTTCAAAAGTTGTCAAATCTAGTCCCTGGAATCCAAAAATGTGGAGTTTTATCATTCAAGGTCCCTGAAATATTCTAAGTTGTCAAAAATGGTCCTTGAATGAATCTTTGGTCAAATGGCATAAAAGGTCCCTCAACTTTGAAAAATGTCAAAAATAGTCCTTGGATTTATAAAAATGAAATTTTATGCAAAAGTGGTCCTTGTACTATTAAAGTTTGTCAAGTTTGGTCCTTTTGATATCTTTGGAAAAGGGGCAGGTTCAGTCCTTTATCTTTGGTCAATTTGCAAAACTAGTCCTTGTGTTAATACTATACCAAAACGGACTCTTTTAATATCACAAACCCAAATCCAATCCAATAACACTGCTGGCCCAAACCTTAGCCCAATCCCACTTGACCCTTGGACTTGAACCTTGACCCTTGACCCCCCCCCACCTTGAGCCAGTTCACAAACCCTCTTGGCCCTGTCATAACCAATTGTGAACCCCCCCCCCCCCCCAACGTATTATTAAACTCGGTCCACCAGTTACCACCTATCCCGCCAGGCACTGTTCATCCCTCACCTCTCTATCCCGCCAAACCAGTTACCACCATGGTTTCCTTGATTTGCTTTATCCACCATTTCCACCTGTCTTTCCACTTGCATACCAACCCCCCTCCACCTTCACAATCTTCCAAAGCTCATTAATGGCTCAAACCTGCTTAGAGACTTTTGGCGCCAAAAATCCAAATGGATGGTTATGATGATTCTGAGAGATTCAATGGTCAAGATGAAGTGGGAAAGTCTCAGATATGTCGACAAGAGCCTAAAAGTCTATAAAGGAGGGATGAGAAGCAATGGGAAGAGATAACTAGTGTAATTTTTAATTTCTTAGTCGTTTTTATCATTTTAAGCTTTCTAGTGTAAAACTTAGCTTTCAAGCAAGGTTGTAAAAATCGCTCGGCGGTACCGTGGCGGTTGACCCCCGCCAAGCGCCATAGCCGCCATAGCGGCGCCTAGGCGGCGCCATGGCGGTGACCCTAAATTACAAAGGAATTTATTAAAGAAATGAATATTAGCAAGATTAATTATAAAAACTAGCTTAAATTAGAACAAAATCAATAAAATCGGAGTTAATTGCCGTGAATTTGAAAAAAAAAAAAAAAAAAACCCAGATCTGAAGTTGACCGGCGTTGACCAAACCGCCGCCAAGGCCGATTTTGACCGCCAAGCTCCGATTTCTGACCGATTTTGACCAAAACGCCATGTTAGACCGATTTGGGAAATATCGTGGCGGTGGACCACCGATATCCGCCATGGCGCCGCCTAGGCGGCCGCCATGGCCGATTTTTACAGCACTGCTTTCAAGTACTTGTTTAAGTAATTTCAGTGTATTGTACAACCTTTTCAATAAGCAATTTTCAGTTTCAAGTCTAAAATTCAGTTTATGCAATTTTAATGTCAAAAATCTCATGTTATGTTAATGTTGTTATTAGTGGATGTTTTGGATTCTTAAGCACATATAAGCTCCCAGAAAGCTTATTAAAGCTTTTAGTAACATTAAAATTCAGTTTAGAACCAAAAAGAGAAAAATACCAAAAATACTAAAAAATAGTTGAAAAATCAAAAATCCATGGTGAAGGTTATCAAGAAGCTGGAGCAGGGTTGATATTGGATGGCCTTGGTATAGAGCTTCTTGGGAAGCTATAGGAAGTGTAATTTGGCTTTTGGTTCTCTGTTTTCACTTGGAATCATCTTGTAAGCTTAATTTTCCATTTTGGCATTTCACTGTTAAAGTTGCTCATTAGCTTAAATTTCTGTTTGTTCATGTTTATTAGTCATAGTTAAATATAATTAAGCAATAAAACCAGTTGTTTGTTCTTTTTAATTTATAGTTGTTAAAAAATTTAGTTTGACAGTCAAATTAGTATAAGTGTTATTAATAAGTTTTATGTTGTTATTGATGTTGTTTAATGCTCATCTAGTTTCAGTATATGATAATATATAGTTATTAATCAAATGCATGGACTGAAACTGTGATAATCTTTGAAAATCACCAAAACAGTCTCAATAAGGCTTGTTTGGTTTTGCTTTGTTAACTGAGTTAAAGGGTTTTCCAGACTGTGTCCTTGTTTGTTGTTTATCTCACTTGGTCCTAATATCTCATTTCAACAAGAAAAACCAGTCTTTGTTTGTAAAAAAGTCAAAATTAGCTTTTGATCACATCTTGTGTTAACTGTTGGATTTTCATGATCCATGATCATGATTGTGTGTTCATAAGTTGTTTATATTGCTCAAACCAGTCTTAATTCATCTTATTACAACATATTAAATGAGTAGGATCAGCTTAAAGTTCATCAAAGTCAACCTTAGTGTTTAATATAAAAGTCAAAATTTTCATTTGGTCGTTTTTGAATAAAATAGATTATTTTATATAGGGCTTAACTTTGAGTTTTATGTTTTGAGCTTTTGGGATATCAAAATCTAGTTGCTCATCTTCATCACTGTATTTTTTATATTTTCTAGTTCAGCTTTTTAATAGCTTATTACTCAGCTTCTTTTGAACCCCTTTTCAAAAAGTGTGCCCTGTGCACAGCTTTGCTACCATCTTCACAAGCTTGTCACAAGCTCATAATTGAACCTCAGCTTGTGATTCTTGGTTCTTTGGAAAGCTGACCTAGCCATCTTGAGGTCCCAAGCTTAATTTTCCATTTTGTAGCTTATTTGCTAGGGCTGCTAGTGACTTTAACTTTGTCCCATAACTGTCTTAGAATTCAAATAAGCCAAGTGCTTATTTGCTTATTTTAAGCTTCTCAGTATGTCTTTTTGTTCTTTTTAGCTTTATTTAAGTAGTTTTAGCTTATTTTTATCTTATTTCAATCTTGGTTTCAGCTTGTAAGCTTATTTGAGCTTAAAATTATCAAAATAAGCCAAAACCTTCACTGTTGAGCTTTTAAGCATTCAAACAGCTTATTTTAAAGTTTGAAAATTTTTGTCTTCATTATAGTTTCATATTTTAAGTAGTTAAGTAGGTTTAAAAAAAGAAAAATCACAAAAACGTCATTTTTAAAATAGTGATAGCATTTATTTAATAGGAATTAGCTTTTTAAATTTTCTTTTCAGCTTATTATTAAGCACTTCTTGTTTTTATAATTTTCTTAGTTTTCTGTCACTTTAAGTCATTTTTAGTAAAAGTTTCATAATTTTTTCTGTTTATTTAGTATTTATTATAATTTTAAATAGTTAAAAGTATTAATTAATTAGTAATAAATAATTAAAAAGCATAAAAAATATCTTTTCAGTTTTAAAATTAGTTTTATAATATTCTAGATTTTTCTAAGTTAAAATTTTATTTTTCCAGGTTAATTTTATATTTTCTAGTAATTAAGTGTATTTTAAATAATAATTAACTAGTAATAAATAATTAAAAAGTGTAAAAAAATATATTTTCAATTTTAAAATAAGTTTTATAATATTTTAGATTTTTCTGAATCATAATTTCTTTTTTCTAGCTTTATTTAATATTTTCTTATATTTTAGAGTATTATTAAATAGTTTAAAATAGTTTTTAATTAATAATAATTAAATAAATAGTTATAAAAAATAATTTTCTTTTTTCTAATAATTTTCTTTTATTTTTAGGATTCCGAATATATCATTTTCAAATTTGTAGGTCTTTTATTTCTTTAAACTCACGTTTTAATTTGTACGTTACGTAGTTTTTAAACGTACGTTTAAGTTTCTTTAATCTGATTGTTGTGCTTTCCAATTCTGTATCCAATTCATTCCAAGCAATCAGTAGTGTAGTTATTCATCAAAATCTTTACTGATCACTATCCTTAGTGATCATTCTATCATCTGAAAGTTTTGAAACACCATTGAGTCTCCGTGGGACTTAACGACCCGGGAATCCACTATATTCTCCATATCTTCATTGCATTGGTTTCTGAGCAGTTTTAAGTTTATTACGGTTAGCCATTCACAAGTGGTTAGCTTGTGTGATTAAACTTGACGTTCAGGAGCCAACCAATAGACTCCATGTAATGATCACTTGTGAAGAAAACCGAGTATAACGAATTTGATGAAGAAGTAGAATTTCCCAAACTTGTGTCTTAAATCTTGTACTACCCACGGAACTCCATACTTATACGAACCAAATATAAGTAGACCGCAATCCCTTGACAAGAATCCTCAACTAGTATGAGACACTGAGCACTACAATGTAACTCCTTTAAGTGATAGCCAATGTGTGCATAGAGCATCATAAGAAAAATCACACATTGCTAGATTCATCAAGCTATATGATAAGAACACGAACCTGTGAAACTCAACTACAACATCAAATAAATGATATTCAACCTTCTTCGTAATCAATTAATCAATAAGAATCAAATACGAGCCTTTTTGAATCTTTTTAAGAACAAATCACCAAACTCCTTGTGTGTGTGAACAATAACCTCTGTGTGTGTCGTCCAAAAACCATAACAATAATTATGCTCAACTTCCCCTCAATTCCAAAACAAGCCTATTAGCAACAATTTTTCTGTCATTAAACTGTCGCTAATCTGTCACTATCATGATTACTCCTTCCTTCCAAATCAGTTAGCGACACAAATTATGTTGCTGAACTGTTGCTAAACTGTCGCAAATCAAAGAGCAGTACTTTGCGTCCAAGCAGTACTTTCGGGTTCGAACAGTACTTTAACCAAAAAGTGCAGCAGCAGCAGTACTTTAAAAAATTATCAGTACTTTCGAAATCAAACAGTACTTTCGTCTGATCACTGATCCATAGAGCAATCAAATCACCACTTGTTCAGATAGAATAAAATATAGATCAATTAGTATTAAGTGAGAAACCTGTAAACGTGATATCACAACAAATAAAAACAAACTGACCCACGTGAGAAACCAGTATTAAACCCAATCGGTGGCCCACATAGTACCTTCGTGACCAATCAATGTCATGACCACCATAATGCATATACACCATACCATAGCAAATCAAATCCCACGTGATCAAGCAAATACATTATTGAATATGGAACAAGTAAGGATTATGGTCTCATGTGCTATAGAATAAATGGTACTTCGTCTGATCCATGTGCAACGTCCAAAGTAAAAAATCACTTACCCATATAATACTCGATATTATCCATGACATCCAAAAAAAAGGTCAGCTATGTTGCTTCTACTCCAATACACGTGATGAGTAGTGGGACCAGTATTAACATTCTCAAAGACCAAGCAATACATTCAAACCCACGAATGATAAATAACATAGGGTCAACTCTTCCAATTCAAAGCCACATATTTAATAGTCGATACCTTAAAAATAATTCGTACCTTCGTTGACAGTAAACCTTTTACCAATCAGCTTCATCTGCGACAATAAAACCTTGAACACCGAATCACAGTACTTTCACCAACTGATTTTCTTCGACAACAAACCTTGTAATCCTAGATATCACGAGCCCCAGGCTCTGATACCAATTGATGAGATCGTTTATAAGCTCAGCTAGGGATCAATAACAAATACTAATAACATGCACAGCGGAATAAACTAATCGATACTTTGTTATTGAACAAGGTTTTCATTCACTAATACTAACTAATCTTAGACGTTTATAGGAACACGTCTAGATAACTAAAGTAATAACCTAGGCGTTTACAAGACTATACGCCTAGGACACACACACACCTTTAGTCGACTACATTATGGAAGACTTATTTAAAACCTACACCTATGTCCTCTTTATATACTAGAGAATAAGGACTAATAAATAAAACTTCTTTTGCAAGCAAGTCCTTCCATCTTTTTGTAGGTTTCCTTCTTGTCATATTAAGTCCCTCTTGTTTCATTCTTTTTGTCTTATCAACTCAAACGTATAATTCCTAACACAAAATACCACTAATATCCGAATAGATTAAAAATATTGTATCTAAAATTTTGTAACAAAATTCGGATAACAATATTTATGTCCAATTCCATCTAATCGAATATGACAGTCCAATTAGTCCATTCCCTCTTCACATTTAGCCCACATATGAATCAATCATACAGCCCAATAGAAAGTATTGAGGTCGAGCAGCCCATCTATTTCATGAGCATAGCAGCCCAACAACATCACGCCCGATCCACCAAAAAGCACTACCCGATCCACACTTCACATTGTGATATCCGGTTAAATAAAACATTGCATTTCTATTCATATCACTTAAACCTAAACCTAAAACTTTACTCATGAAAAGAGCGCCTCTCTCTCCCAAATCTGAGAAAATACGCCTCCTTCATTCAATCCTTAAACCATCACTTTATTTCAGATCTTATCACATCAACATAGAAAGTGAATTACAAAGACTTCTCATACATTAGCAATCAACATAAACATCAAGAACCCATGAAGAACACAAGAGTTTTGAGCAACAAGATCCTTCCACTGGTCTCGGGTAGGTTGTAGTTGTTGTTAGTTGTTTTCGTTTTTGGTTTTGTCAATGAAACGAGTCAAAGAGATGGTGTAACATACTTGTTAACCTCATTTCTTTAAATTAGTATAGTAATCACAGTTGGGAAAATGATGATGTGCGTTCAGTTGCAAAAAAATCTTTAAAAGATTAAAAAAATTGAATCGATCTGAGGTCCTTTTATTTCAATTTCTTGTGTGAAGTCTTGGTTTTGTTGGATATGAGATTGAAGTAATAAGAGGAGGATGAGTTAGGTGAGATTGGGATGAGTTGATTTTTGATTCGGATCTGGTAATAGTTTTCATGGACTGATGATGTTCTTAAACGGAACTGAGGTCGAGATGTGTATATGGTATACGGTATTGATTTGTGGTGGTGGTCATTGTTGTTTTTACGCGTAATTTTCTGTCATACGCGTAGCTTTTTTCCTTTGAATCCTTATGCGTAAACTGTTTATATCTTACGCGTAAACATCATGACTTATGCGTAAACCGAGTTTAGTTTATGCGTAAGCATATGCTTATGCGTAAAGACATACGTGTAAAATTTCTTACGCATAACTTCACAGTTATGCGTAACTACTTTGTAGATGCTCCTTATGCGTAGAAAAAGAGGATTTTGATCCTTTGACTTTTTCCAGGGAGTTTTTCCGACCACTTTTTCCGACCAGATTCATCTTTACCCAGAAAAAGCATATAAAACTGCTTCTGTTAACCTTGTTTGACCACGAAACTGACGGATTTTGTAAACAGTGAAAGACCATATAACTTTTTGTTTTAGACCAAAGAGGATACAAATACATGTTTAAACACTGTTTACCAATAAATACGGAAAAAAATTTTCCGACCTATAAAAATAGGACAAAAACAGTCAAAAACATGTATCAAAAACCAACATAAATCAACAAAAGATAACCATGGCTCTGATACCACTTGTTAGGACCGAAAAATACATGATTTATGTGGTTTGGAGGTCGGGGTTGGTGGAAGAAGATGAAGAAATTCATCCCTTCTAGTGAGAGAAACTAGAGAGAGGGAGGAGAAGACAAGGATAACTTTATAAATAAAACACACACTACACTTAACCAAATGCTTCACTTCACCCCTCATGGAGAGTCATGAGGGGTATTTATAGGCTCAACAAACCTTAACTTTGCCACTTAAACGATACTAGTCCCTATGGGTAAAGTATACTACGCATGTAGTCCAATTCACGTAGGTGACGTTATCTTTATAAAAAAGAAAGGCTAACAATTCTTCTACATCTCATTGCAACGATAATCAAATGGATCCCGTAGTTATATTTGACGATCAAGATGACCTTATGGTTAATATTGATAATCAAGTTGACTCCGTGGTTATATTTAAGGATCTAAATAATGATCATGTTGAGACTCAAGTTGAACAATATTAACCTTTGTCTAATCCAGAACTTGAGCTCATGACCAACTTAATTCAGACCACCCAATCTCAATTGGAAAAGTGCAATGAAATCAATAAGAAACTGCAAGATAAAATTGAACTGTTGACTAAGGATAATGAATGCTATAAGTTCCAACTCAACATTTTTCAAACAAAAGAGAAACGTGAAAAAGGTTTTGAAGTCGTGTTTGCTAGATCTTACCAAAATGAAAAATCTTTGGAAAAACAGATATGTGATCTAGTTGCCTCCAAGAATGCATTGCTTTCTCAAATAGAACAATTAAAATACGATCATAAACAACAACCTGAAGCTCTCACTTCGGAAACTCAAAAAGCCAAGTCTGAGTTATTAACTTGTCAAAAATAGTTTTGTGAGTACAAAAAGCATTCGAGGAGACAAATAGATGACTATCTTGAGGAAATTGTCAACTTACAACACAAAATCAAAGAGTTTCGAAATGTTGTTTACAAACATGGTGAGTCAATCACAACAATTCAAAAGTTTACTTTTAAACCAAATCCAAATTGATATGAACCAATTCTTGCTGATTACAAAGCAAAGTTTTCACATAGAGCATTGAAACCAAATCCTCAAGTTTACAGTGCAGAACATAGAATTGATGAGTCAATTATGAGTTTTGTTGAATATAATCGTGATGAAGAAACAGATGCTGACGCTGAGAGTCGATTAAAAATGGAAAATATTAAATATAACAAACCATACAATTACTCAAACGTCGCTCCATTTGTTAAACAACAGGACAATACTAACACACCTTGGGTTATCACACCACTTCCTGAGTCCTCTTCTATTGATGGTCCCCAACACAATGGTACACAAATTAATGGTCCTTTACCTTCATTTAATGAAGTAAAATCCTTACCTGACAAATGTCAAATTCTTAAATATTTTGAAACATTTATGTCTGACATCAAACTTTTGGAACGTGAAATTGAAGTTCATTCTGAAATAAAAGCAGAACATTTTCAATCGCCACATGCGTGTAATCAAAGAGATATTTTTCAAAAAAGACTTTTGCCTCATGTCCGAAATTTGAAAATGTGTGCAATCTATTGGGAACGGGATCTTCAGAAGGAGACTGGGCTTATGAAAACAGTTTTCGAGCAAACTAAAACATCGATTTCAAATACTAAACGAAAAAGAAAATGTTACGAAATCATGTTGATCGACTCTTGGAAGATGTTATTTGTGCTGATACCATCAATGTTATGTTATTACATATTGTTGCATACTCATTTGATTATATTGTTGTTGATTCTGTTGACTCTGTTGAAAATGTTGAGAATATCGATAATGTGCGGCAAATTAAATCTTTGAAAATTGAAAATGAGTGTATGTTAAATGAACTTTCAAATGCAAAACGTCGTTTTCAATGGTGTCAAAAAGATTGTCAAAATCGAGAACTTGCCTTGCAAAACAAAATCAACCAGTTACGTGCAAAATCTTTCGATCCAAAACTTGAACAACTGGATGATGATAACGTGTCTTCAAAATGTCAAATTTCAAAATATGAACAAGAAATTGCCAAAGTCAAAACTGAATATGGTGTCATATTTGATTTGCTCAAACAGACTCGTGAAAAAGCATCAAAAGAACTTGATAATCATCTTGCATACACTAGAGATGTTTTAAATGTTAGTGGAAACATTCGCTCTGAAAATCAAGATTTGTTGCACACTATTATTGAGTTAAAAGCTAAGTTAGGAAAGTATGAACCAGATAAGCTTAGTAACACTAATGTACTTGCACCTAGAAAGTTTAAACTTGAGACTAGAATGCCCAATGACAAACCACAAGATACTATTGTGCTTCCTTCCACTGATACATGAATAGTTGCCTCTTTTCCCAACGTTTACACTTCACAGCTTAAGAGCAAAAACAGGAAGAATAAGAATTTGCAACGTAAGAGAAGAACAATAAAGACCTCTGAAGTAGAAGAACACCTTAGGACTTTGAATAAAACTCAAGTTGCACCCACTTTAGACATTGCGTTAGACAAATGTAATAGCAAAAGTGATGTAACAAATGATGAACCTTTAAGTACTTTGAATGTTATGTTTGAAGCTTCTTGTGCTAGTTGTCGTAAAAGCATGTTTTCTGGTTGTCATGATAAATGTGTTGCTAATGCAATCTTATCTCGTAAGCGGAACAATAGAAAACGGAATACCTCTAGGCCCACTAATGCTTCTAAGTCTGTGCTAGGTAAACCGCCCTCTAGTGTTTCTACTACGATCATTAATGTACCCATAGAACCCACTTCACTTCCTAGGAAGAAAATATCACCTAGTGCATTCACTAAGACCAAAGCTAAAACTAGTTGGACTTGGCAGAGATGGCTACAAAATACACCCGTATTTAAATGGATTCCTAAAATCATTAACATGTGTGTTTCAACTGTAACTATAACGGAACCCTCTAACTCTTCGGGTTCCACCTCTACCTCTATTCCACATGTGTCGTTTATGTTTAATGCAGGTGATACAGATCATCTTCTGGATTGTTGATAGCGGATGTTCCCGGCACATGACAGGCAATCTCAAACTGTTATCAAACTTTGTATCAAAGTTCATTGGCACTGTCAGGTTCGGGAATGATCACTTCGCAGCTATCATGGGCTACGGAGATTACATCAATGGGAACATCAAATTAGCAGAGTTTATTATGTGGAAGGACTCGGTCACAATCTCTTTTCAGTCGGTCAATTTTGTGACGGAGATTTAAAAGTTGCTTTTAGGGAGAAAACTTGTTTCATTCGTGATCTACAAGGAAACGATCTTATGTCTGGAAACCGCACATAAAGCCTTTATAAAATATCAATGCAAGACATGATTGCTTCATCTCCCATCTGTCTACTTTCTAAGGCAACATCCACAAAATCTTGGTTGTGGCACCGTCGACTTTCACACTTGAATTTTCAAACCATAACCAATCTTGCACGATACAAACTTGTTGAAGGTCTCCCAAGGTTTCAGTATTCTAAAGATCATCTATGCTCAGCTTGTGAACAAGTGAAAAGCACTCGTGCTCACTTTCCTTCCAAGGTGGAACACAACACTCAACATGTGCTTCATCTTCTTCACATGGATTTGTGTGGCCCGATGTGTGTGCAGAAGATTAATGGCAAACGCTACATTCTAGTAATTGTTTATGACTACTCAAGATGGACTTGGGTTTATTTTCTTCGAAGTAAAGATCAAGCTCCACAAATGATCATCACCTTTCTCACAAAAATTCAAGTTCAGCTCTGGAATATAGTCCGACAAATTAGAACCGACAGAGGAACCGAATTTGTAAATCAAACTCTTCGTGAATACTATGAGAAAGTGGGAATTGAGCATCAAACATCTATTGCACAGACCCCATAACAAAATGGTGTTGTTGAAAGACGAAACCAGTACGTTAGTGGAAGCTGCAAGAACGATGTTGATAAATGCAAAACTTCCAGATTACTTGTGGGCAGAAGCCATATCCACTGCATAGTATACTCGGAACCGTTCTATGATAACCAAACGCCACAACAAAACACCTTATGAGCTTATCCATAACCATAAACCGAATCTCAAACACTTTCATGTATTTGGTGCTCTCTGTTACCCGAATATTGATCGTGATGAATTTGGAAAGCTCAAGGCTAAAGCTGACATTGGAGTCTTCGTTGGATACTGTGAAACAATTCATGAAAATTTTGATGAGCTTATAGAAATGGCTTTTGAGCAAAACAGCTTGGAACCCGGACATAACCATCTAAACTTCCCCCAAACCCCATCATCAGTTGAACCAAGCATTCAGCTTACTCATCGTCAAATGGAAAAACTATTTGCTCCTCTGTTTAGTGATGATATTGATCAACGTGCTCCAGATGTATCAAATGTTTTCGCTGCTCAACCTGATACTAATCGAATCCCTGATACACCTGAAACAACAACAACTGTTGAAGAAGCACCTCCAATTGCTTCTACAACAACAGCCAAACAAACTACATTCAATGACGCTGAACCAGCTGATGATCTTCTGAATCATGATGTACCTACACCCGCAGATTATGATCCAAATGCGTTCTTTAACCCTTTCGCAAATGCAACTGCTTCTTCAGATGTTGCGGAATCATCTACAAGCCATTTGAATCAACCTAATCTGCATAATATATATCAACATCAACCCTCCACACATCGTTGGACTAAAGACCATCCTCTTGTGAACATTATTGGAAACCCGAATCATCCAGTAGTAACTAGACAACGCCTTCAGAATGGCGGTGAACATTGCATTTATGCACTTACCGTTTGCCAATCTGAACCTAAAAACATTAAAGAAGCAATGGATTATGACAACTGTATTGAATCCATGCAAGAAGAACTTAATCAGTTTAAACGTCTTGAAGTATGGGAATTGGTTGAAAAACCAACAGGGGTCTATGTTATTGGTCTGAAATGGATTTGGAAAAACAAGTTGGATGCTGAAAGTACGGTTATTAGAAATAAGTCACGTCTGGTGGCTAAGGGTTATACACAAGAAGAGGGGATTGACTTCGAGGAATCGTTCGCACCGGTTGCTAGACTTGAGGCTGTACGGATTTTTCTGGCATTCGCGGCTCACATGAACATCACGGTCTATCAAATGGATGTCAATACCGCTTTTCTGAATGGTAAACTGAAGGAAACGTTGTATATTGGTCAGCCAGAAGGATTTGTTGATCCAGAGTTCCCTAATCACATCTACAAACTAAATAAGGCTCTCTACGGTCTTAAACAAGCCCCTCGGGCGCGGTACGATGTGTTATCATCCTTTCTCCTATCTCACAATTTTGTCAAAGGATCGGTCGACCCAACATTGTTTATATAATATCACGGGGAACACATTTTAATCGTTCAAATTTATGTGGATGACATCATTTTTGGGTCAACACATAAAAAGTACTCAAACGCTTTTTCATAACTTATGAAAACAAATTTTGAAATGTCAATGATGGGTGAACTTACGTTCTTCTTAGGACTTCAAGTTCATCAATCACCCCGTGGTATTTTCCTAAACCAGTCCAAATATGCTCTTGAAATTTTAAACAAACATGGAATGCAAAGTTGTGATACCTATGCCACACCAATGGCACATACCAACAAACTGGATGCTGATTTACATGGGAAATTGGTTGACCCTACCAAATACCGTAGTATTATTGGGTCTCTCATGTATCTAACAGCCAGTAGACCTGACATTGTATTCTCTGTATATCTTTGCTCCCGTTATCAGTCAAGACCAACTGATAAACACCTCACTGAGGCTAAAAGAATCCTCCGATACATCAAGGGAACCATTAATTTGGGGATCTGGTATCCGAAGGATTCTGGTTTTGAACTAATAGGTTTTTCAGACACTGATCACGCATGTTGCTTAGATTCTCGGAAAAGTACTTCAGGTGGTTTGCAATTCCTTGGTGATAAATTGGTGTCATGGCAATCGAAGAAACATGATTATACATCACTGTCCTCAACCGAAGCTGAATATGTAGCCATGTCGGCGTGTTGTGCTCAAGTCATTTGGATGAGAACACAACTCAAAGACTATGGTTACGTATTTGACAGAATTCCGGTGTACTGTGACAATCGAAGTGCTATTGCGATCTCGTGCAACACCGTTCAACATTCGAAGTCCAAGCACATCGATCTTTGATATCATTTCATCAAAGAGCATGTGGAAAAGGGTACCGTTGAATTATATTTTGTGGGTACTGAACACCAACTGGCGGATCTTCTCACCAAAGCCTTAGCTCCTGCTAGGTTTACTGATTTGATCCACCGGATTGGCATGAGGTGTTTGACTGCAGAGGAACTGGATGAACTTTTAACACACTCTTAAAACCAGTCAAACACCAAAACCTCTTTTGTAAATAATTTTATCAAAAACAAAAATAGAAAAATATAAAATCTGATAAAATACAAAAATATTCTTCTATCTACATTTCTACAAACATTGCAAGTACAAATCTTCCGTCAACACTTTGCTCTTTCAAACATTTTCATTATTTTTCACGGACAAGTGTTGAGGGGGAGAATGTAAATATCTCTCAGTTTCATAAAACCTTGTACTTGCATGTTACCCATTATTGGTTGTATCTTTGATAATGGTGGATACGTTTCTTGTTTTAAATACTCCTCGGACTCAAATTTGTAAAATTTCACTATTTTTAAAGTCAAGGGGGAGTGTCGTCAAGTTTCTTTCGAAACATCACGTTTTTGCTTAACCAAAATGGAAGTTATGGGCTGTAGTTGAAAATGGTTGAGGTGGAGGGACTATTATTGTCAAAAGTTGAAACTCATATTAATACGTATCCCTTCACCTAACTATACTCTACATTTATTACCATCATTAATTTTTCAACAACCTTCATCCACGCCTAACATTCAAACTCAAATCCGTGCTTCAATCTTCAAATTTGTAAGTGTTAAAAGTTTCATTGTGTGATTACAAACGAAGGTTTTTAACCTTAAACGATTTCAATGGTTAGATTTTCCAAAATGAGTGATTTTTGTGTTCTTAACCTTACGCGTAAAATAATGATCTTGGAAATGAATGTTTTGATGAAATGGTTTGTGTTATAATGATTAAAAACATGTTCTATAATCATTTCCATCAAGGTTTTCAACCCATAAATCGTTTTTAATCATATTCGTGATTTAAGGTTTATGCGTGGAATTTGGGCTTTTCTATTGTGAGTATTTAAGGACTATTAGATGCTTGAGATATGTTTGATACATGTTTAATTAACCAATAACACCTTTGAATCAAACCCAGAAACATCAAATTTGTTAAATCAGACTTTAGGGTTTATGAACTCGTTGGTTTGGGTATTTTTGATTCATGATGCTTTTGATGTTTAAACTTGTTGAAAATGTCTTTTCTTGCTTCTAAGACTTCCCAGAAATTATTTGGTAGATTTTCCATGGCTAGATTGCTTACGAGTAGGATTTAAATTTTTTAGGGTTTATGTTTACGCATAACACTTTCCTACGCGTAACTAGACTTAATTGTGATATTGAAGGTGATTGAAGTAACATGTTAATATCAATGTTATGATTGATCTATTTTAGGCTTCTACGCGTACCAATTTAGAATCAAGGTTAAAATGGAATCTACGCTTAAGGATCACCTTATGCGTAGACGTTACGCATAAGAGCAATCTTACGCATAACTTATACGCATAAGGTTCTACAATGGGACTACGCGTATCCTGTGAAGGATATGCGTAAACTTGGATTCTATGCATAAGGATTACTCTTACGAGTAAACCTTACGCGTAAATCCCCAACCTACGCTTACGCGTAAGCTTTATGTTAAGTGCTCATTCCTACGCGTAAGCTTTCTTACGCCTATGAGTGACTCTTACGCATAAGCTTAATCCTACGTGTATGGTTACACTGTTTACGCATAAGCTTACAATCCTACGCTTAAGCCAAAATTGTATCTAAACTTATGAAATGTTACACGTACAAACTTGTAATAAGTTACTCATAACGACACAAGACCAAAATGTCACTAATAAGCAAAAATGGTTAAAATGTTGTGTGAATGAATGAAAATTTGGACTTTAAAATTCAAAATTAAGATACTCGCGTAACTTATCACGTCAACTTTGGACTATTGGACAACATGTGACTTTGGACTCGTAACATTTACTAACATAACAAATTCAATAATTGGACAATAAAATCAACTTTTGACTAACATAATGTCTTTCGATATGTTGGCTCTTTTGTCTCAATACCTTTCAGATCACGATATGGACGTCATCATGGAAAATGTCAACGCACCAAAATGAGCTCATAATGGAAGATATTTTCCCAACTGATTACAACAAGACGATTCGAAAGAATAACCTCAAGGTCGATTTTGAGAACTTCACCTGCTCAGAATCTTCATGCAAGATTGTTGTGGATATTCTTAAGACTCGTCCCTACAACAACATGCTTACGAACTCTGCAACTGTGCCAGAAATCTATATTCATCAATTTTGGCACACAATGAAAAAGGTGGATGGTCAAGACACTGTCTACCATGACCCTCAATCATAAGGAAGTCACCGTTAATGTTGCAGATCTTCGGTCAATTCTTCTTCTACCTGCTATCGAGGCTGCTGACTATGTGGCAACCCCAAGTGAAGAGGCTACCATTCAATTCATGATCGACATTGGACATGATGAAGCTGTCGGGGTCATCACCAGACATTCCTCTGTGGAACTGAAGAATATTCCTCAACCTTGGAGGACATTGTATATTATGATCGCCAAGTCTGTGTCTGGAAGAGACAGCGGTCATGAACATCCCAAACTCATGCATCTGCAAACCTTCTGGGGCATGGTCAACAAGAAGCAAATCGACTTTGCTAGTCTGATATGGGAAGACATGATGTCCCATCTCAAGAAGCCCGGGACAAAAGTTCCTTTTATCAGATACACCAAACTGTTGATCCAAAATATTCTCGGGAAAAATCGGGACATTCCCTTGAGACTTAATGACCCCAACAATCACTCTGTGTTGTATGAGCCCACACTAAACATTTTCATATTTAAGGATTCAACAAAGAAACAAGGTGCAGTACTACTTGATTGCCTTCTCACTGATGATATCAAAAGTCTTCCATCGTATTGTCGATACCAAGAAGCAGTGAGTAAAGGCAAAGTCGGGTTCATGGATGAAAAGACTTCAGCCATTCCAGTCAAGAAGACACGAAGTTCAGGTAGCGCTGGAAGCATTGAAAGCACTGGGAGCGCCCTCAAATATCCTAAGACTGATCCAAGTCTCAAAAGAAAAGTATCATCTAAGGGTGCTACTCCTAATCCTAAACCAGCACTTAAACTAGAGGACGAAGACTCGGAGAATACTGAGTCTGATGAGGTGGTTCGATATTCAGAAACTGCTACAGATGAAACTACCTCGCTGAGGTTATATGACAAACCACCCAGTCCCAAATCAGACAAAGGGAAGACTTCAGTTGGTGAGCAAAAAGAAGAAGAGAGTTATGATGATGAAAATAAACCAAAGGATGAGGAAAGAGCTTACCACAAAACCCTTAAGCATCTGAGGATTCAACATGCTGCTACGGAATTCAATCTCCAACAAACCAAAGTCCCTGGAGGTTCTAGTGGTGGAGCATTTTCCACACCAGTTCTTGATGCGGTTAATCGACCCGATAAGGGAACTGGTACCACCACTAAGGAATCAACAGAGCAACACCAGCAAGAGGATGAAATCAAGGTCGAATTTGAAGAAGAAGAGGAACAAGAAAATAATGAGAAGATAACTGATGAAGACATTGAGCAAGCGACTATGGAAAGGACTGAAGAAGAAGCTCGGGCTAAAGTAGAGGAAGAGGCAAGAGCTCAAGAGGAAGCTGACAATTATCTTCAAGATAATCCAGAACATACCCCGGAACAATCTTCTGAGCCACCTAAGGACCCTGAGCCATCTCATGACTCATCTTCATCTGATTCATCATCTCATTCATCACCACCAGCATCTAAAGATGCTACCACCAAATCTTCATCCAGATCAATCAAGAAACCCACTGACACTTGGGCATCACGTGCCAAAACCAAGATTGTTAAAGTTGTCAAGCAAGCAAGGAAACGAAATGTAGTTAAAAAGAAGTTGAACCAGCTGGCTGACAGAGTTAACTTACTCGGTGATTTGATGAACGAGTTCTCGGAGGAAAGAGACCAGATCAAGAAATTCCTCAACCGAGACATTCAGGGTGAAATGGACAAGACGATTAGGGACTATACTCATAAGTTCCTTCTCGACACCGTCCATGGAGTCACAAGAGAAATGTTCGCAAGACAACTCTACCCATATCTGATGTCATTGGTCAAGCATACACTTTCAACTACACCAGCAATGATGCAAATCCGACCAGTTCCACCTCCTGTTGTCACTGAAGCTGATTTGATTTCAAAACTGATTATGCAGATGTCTTCCTGATCTGGAACTTTCAATTCTGATGAATTAAAACTTTTTGAAGCATTGCTTGCATATCAACAAAAGCAAACTTGCAAGGAACGAGTTGGTCAAGAAAAGAGACCAAGAGACGATGATGATGCGGACAAGGATTCAGAGCCTACACGTCAAAAGAAAACAGGTGAATCCTCATCTATGCCTCCACCACCACCACCACAAGCTCTTCTCAACGTCCTCCTGCTAGTGATAAACCTCAGGACTCTGAGTCTCCACTACCATCGGAGAAAACTGGTGATCATTTCCAATACACCGGTGGTGATGACGAAGAAATTCCTGAGCCCCAACAACCGCCCTCATCAACACCATCAACCAAGCAACAATCAGCATCATCCTCCAAACCAAAGAAGAAAAAGTCTACCTCAGTTGTATCATGGTTAAATGAAGATGACACTGATGAATACGAATGGTTTTCCAAGCTTTTTGATGCCACCCCTCGATTACCAGAAGGCCAAGAACCGGTAGATGGTCGAACCATGGAGCACGTCAAGATAATTTAAGATAAGTTCAAAGTGAAGAAGATGACGAAAGGGGAGTTACGTAGAATCAAGAACGATGCATTTCAACTGCTTAAGGACAGCATCGATAGTGCTATTGAAGTCGAATATCATCTAGACAACATCGCACGAGGTATGTCCAACAACACTGATTGGCTCAACCCTGAATCAAACATCGACTTCACAAGACTAGATAAGACTTCATACTACACTGACTGGACCAAGCCACTACCAACCATTGGTCGACCTGATCAACCCAGGATTCCCTACCAATACTTCTTCAACAATGACCTGGAATTCCTTCAACACGGTAGCGATGTAAGCAAGAAATACGCTACGTCACTCACCTTTAACATTCCAGCAACAGTCTTCTCCAACAATGTTGCCATTGAGGAAGAAGCCACAAGAATGTTTGTTGAAAATGCGGTGAATTATGATCTCGATGCACAGTATGGCATTCATCATTGGTCTGCAAAAAGAAGACTATACTACAGAAGCTGCCAGGTTCAGAAATTAAACAAAGAGGTGTTCAATGACAAACGGATCGTTGCTATCATGAATTTCAGTCTGGCTACAAAGTGGGATTATTCATTCCTGGAGGAAATCAAAGTCAAACGCCAAGACGAACAAGAATATGATTTTACTGAAGCGGATTTTCCGAGATTGTCACTCAATGACATTGAAGACATGTATCTGGCTAAGGTACAAGGTCGGATGCGACATTTCTCTACCAACATCCAGCTCCAGTACATCAAGTCATTGTTGATATTCATAAGAAGCAGAGTGATCCAGGAACGTGTTGAAGATCTTCAACTTGCTGTAGAATCTTACAAGAAGAAAGTCAATCTCACTAAACCGCTGCTACACTTTCCCAATATCAACCAACTCTCTTAGTACACCATTGTGAAGAAACCAAAGTTTGGAGTTGTTTACCGCAGTGAACTTCACCACAATTGTCTAATGGCGTGCGACGAGCTTCACAAGTTATGTGATCATACTCTTAAGAAAGTTCATGATGGGTAGCGTATCGGTTGAAGGAGATTCACGAAGGTATTAGGTCGAAGAAGAGGTGGAATTCTAGGGAAAAGAGGGTTGTGAAGAAATTTATCCCAAGGATAGATGAAAGGTTGTTTCATCGTGATCAGATTCGGAATTTGGAGAGCTTTGTGGGTAGACGATAGAGTTTCCCTCTTACAGGCTATCAACGTCTAGAGAGAACTCCCGGTGTTATTGAAGAATTGCCTGGTACTCCTTAATTTATTTCTTGGATTGATATTTGGATGATATAATTATTGACTATGGTTTGTGCACACATAACAATGTACAACCTGTTCTTGTAATGAAAGGACCCTGTGGTACGCATCAGTTCTTATAAAAGGTGCAAAAGCTTCTTACTTTTGAGTAAAACTTATCAAAACTTTCACTTTTTCAAAGTTTTGCTCAAAAGAACAAGTAATTCCCCTTATGTTTTCAAAACCTCAAAAGTCAATATTACTTATTGAGGGGGAGTATTTGCTTACAAATCTTTGTTCACAAAACATTCTTCGTGGAAATCTTCCCACAAAACTCGCAATGGACATATTCGATATCAAAATTTCATCAAAAATAACATGTATATGCCATTTTTTAGGGGGAGAAAAATTGTGTGATACAAATATGTTGCAAATGTGATTGAATCTTCGTGCTAAGACTTAACCCATGAATTGACGAGATCTGAACTGTCATACATCAAAAAGATTTGTCTTCCAAGACTTATCCGAGTAGATTGTACCTCTTCGAGAAACTCTTGATAGACATGAACTTTGACGGGTTTGACAACCTTTTTCAAGGTTTGTCCACACCTTCAAGGTAGTTATTAGAGTTAGTTGTCACCTAAAAGTTGAAAATGCAACTCTTTAACTATACAACGTAATTGTGTCTCGCGAGGCATTGTCTATCTTGAGTCGATCAATTCAAAAGTGCGAGCTCTACCCTCACTGTGCAGATTTCTGTCAAAACACTTGAGCACATGTGGAGGGGGAGTATTTCTGAAAATGCAAAACTCTCGAAGTGTTACAAAATGTTTTCACTCATAAACACTTTGAGAGATTTTTGAGAAAATGGTTTTATGGCAACATAGAATAGTCAAGGATTTATAAGGTGACTAAGGTTAGGAATAACCGTCCTATGATCCGCCAGAGCCGGAGGGATCTACCTAAGGACACCACCAATATTTAGTACTTAGAAGTCCTTAGGTATGATTATAAAAAGGAGAAAATGAGAATCGGAGAAAGAATGAGTTGAAGAATTAAAAAGAAAAGTAAAGAAAAGGGTGAAAAGAAATAGCCCTCCAAATTATTCAACTTAGGGCAGACACCGAGTTCAATACATACGCTACTGGTTGTCACTAGATGACACCGATATTGAAGATTAAAGTCGTCATGGACCCAGTGACGCATGCACTAAACCTTCTTAGCCACTCAAGTTTCTCTCAACAGAAGCTTATTTCATTCTCACATGGAACCCTACGTAAACTAAAAGCTTTCTCTTAGAGATTGCTAGTATTGAAGAAGGAGACCCTCTCCCTAGTCTCCGCTTAGGAAAACCAAAGCGCACTATTGAATCTAGAGCCACAAGAAGATCTCTTAGGAACACTTGACATTTCATCACTTGTCGTTCAACATTAAGGACGCAAGTGATACATTTTCGAGTCCTTCACAGATCTTAGCAATCTGTCGAGAACATTTATGAAGGGTTCACATATGTGATCCTCAGTGATTGAATGGAAACTCCTGCCAGGGTCAACATCAAACAGCCTTGACAGCAGGTCGCTTCGGTAACTCCTCGTGGGTTACGCTTAGCGACTCACCTGAACTGTAGGTGTACTTCAGTACATCGTGTTATCCTACTTGAGGGAATCCAGTTCAGGAACAGCCTTTGCTAGAATTAGAGATGTGTTTTCACACTATGCTGTTAACACGCTCGAAGTTCGAACTTGTAAGTGCTGGAAATCCCGCTAAGGAGATTCCTTTCAAGAATCGAGTCCTGAAGATGTGGGTCATTACTTGAACTTGTTCAACGTAATGCCAACTGTCCCTTATGGGATTCGGACGGCTGATTCGCCCGACCAAGGTGAATGGAATCAAGACATTCATCAGAAGAACAATCGTAGTGGTCAATTCTCTAAGAAACGACCACTGTGATCGATTGGTATTTATCACTAACCCATTCTTATGTTTTCTTCTTATGGATGTTTCTGGGAGATGATCGCGCTGATTCTCCACATGCTCATTCCAACAACAACAATATTTGAAGTTCTCTCGAAAGGCAAAACAAACGTCCGAATGATTCTTCCTCCAAGCCAAAGAATCTACAAAGTTTAAAGACTTAGAGAACTATATCAAAACTGAAATCCAATGTCAAAGAGCGTGTGAGCATGTTGGAAAAGGACGTGGAGACACCTGAGCAACGAAGCAGACCTGATGCAGACAACAACAACATAACATCACCATATCCACACATGAACAATGAATAAAGAACAAAGATTATAAAGACGTCAAAGCTGAAAACTTCAAAAGAAACAAGATCCTCACACTGGGGAGATTGTTGGAATCAAGGCACTTCCTCTCACAAGAAAGAGAAATGTCAGAAGACGTCAAGGCAACTATTACATCAACACCAACAACTTTTCCAAGATTGCTGGAGTCTTTAATTACCAACACTTAGGGGGAGTTTGTTGGAATCACTCCTAACTTTCAATATGTAATAGGTTGCTTAATTAAGCTTTTATGTTAGTTATAAATGGCAAGGCTTATGTAGAAAGCCCATAGGCCTTGGCCCAAGCCCAATAAGTAAGGAATGGACTAAACATGTTGCCCTAGTTCCCTTCCTTATATAAACTCATGTAAACCTTCCTTGGAAGGTTGGTTGTTCATTTTACACAAAATCCTACGCATAACGTTTACATATTCCATACTTGTGTTTTGTGCTTTGTGTTCAACCGATCACTTCTTTCCTATTTCTTACATATTGTTACTTGTATTACATTATGGTGACCTAACAATCACTATATCTACTCATTTAAACTATAGTTTTTGTAGTAGCTAACTCTTCATCAACTTCCATAGGTGAAGAATTACTATATTTCCCCTAAAGAAAAAATTGTCCTTTCACACGAGGTCGTTGATCTGCTAGTTTCTTTCTGCTTTCATATCGTAACTGTGGAAAGAAATCTCAATCAGAAATGTGGACTAAATTTGAACACAACCTATCACAGTTAACTATCATAAAGAAAATGTAAAAAAATCACCGTAGTAAGAACTTTGAATACAACACGTTCAATCCAGTAACTGCTTAAGTAGGCACAGGGAAGCTAAACTAACATAATTAAAGTATACGACTTCATAGAACACTATATGTGTCATTTCAAAGCATCATCATCCTATTTGATTTGCGACAGTAAATCAAGTGGTTTATGTTGATTTGGTACCGATCAGCATAAAATGTCAAATCTGCAACTAAGTCTCAAACTGTTGCCAAAAAATCTCAAACCGATTAACCAATTACCATATGACATCCTATTCCCCACATGTTGTATATAGTTTTAATAAACAAAAGCCTCCTTGATTTAAAAAATGTAAATAATTCCATCAATGACAAAGCAAAAGATTCAAGCCATTGGGAGCCAAAAGAGATAACTATTTCATGCTCAGCATACCTCCTACCATCGCAGAGCCATATGTCTTGTGTGTGGGCCTTAACCAGTAAATCAATATCAACCATTTCGGGTGCGTTTGGTTTATAGGGAGGAATGACAATGTGTATGAGAATAGGTTTAGGAATGAATGAGACTGGGTATGGATCTATCAATTAGATTGTTTAGTATGTAGTTGGGTTAGGGTAATACATAAAGAAAATAAAGGGAATCACTAAACCTGCCATTTCAGTGGGGGTATGGCCAAACCCATAGTTAGTGGGTTTCCAGAAACCTAATAAATTGCAGCATAAAGGTACAATTACAATCGATATTATGTATCCAAATCTTGAACGGTTCAAACTTAGCTCTCCTTATATCATTCTATTCCAAAACAATAAATTAATGCTCTAATTTTAAACTCATGTGAACAAGTTATTTCGCCCAAACAAACCCAAAATGGCCAAGTATTACATAATTTAGTTTTAATAGCATAGAATCGAGTAAAATAAGTTCTGAAGTATAAAGAGAGGGAGAGATATATACATAATCAGGTGTAACGGAGACGTTTTCAACCAATTCCCACTTTTGCCCCTCGAAGTGTACAAATCCTTCATAACCATTATCATATAGAACCTGTAACGATATAGCAATACATGTTAGTCACAATATAAAGTATATAGAAAACGTTTGAAACCTTGGAGCAAATAACATCACATTCATACCTTGTGCATCTTAATAGTACAATCATAGGATTTCACAACTCCATACGAACTATAACAGAATATTATCAAATTAATTGATCCACAAATATATCACAAAAATTATCAAGTGCTACTTACATTTCATCTTTATGAGACCAAACTTTTATCCTGCTCCCCACCACATTTTCACCATGCTCAACCGATTGAACTGGGTAAACTGTCATCATAACAATAGACAAAACAAACATGAATCCCCATAGATAGATTGCCAGATAGGGGCCACCTTTCTGCAAACATAAGAGAATACTGTTGCTTCAGCAAGTTTGCAATAAAAACATGAAATATGATCAAATAATAGAACTAGCAGTACATGTACTATCAAAATAATGGCAGCCACAATGCGTGGTCCTATTATGACACCCAAGAACATGCCCTTAATCATGTCTCGAATGAACAGCCAAAATGTTTGCTGTTACCACAAATACCATGTGTTAACAATGGAATAGCTTGCTTATAGCAGAAAAATAACTCACTTGATAGGCGAGTTTGGTCCGGGCCAAATCTAGGGGATATGTGCATAGAACGACAGTTCCTCCAGCTGCTGAACCAGCTAAAAGATCTACAACGGGCCTTGTTCCTAATACAGTGTAGTTGTCCAATATCCAGCATCTGTATTGCTCATATGTCATGAAATGCATTGCAGCATATGGAACTATTCGAAGAACACTAGCACCATTTCCTCTGAAACATAAAAGAGTACAAGGTGTTTAATTCAATTTTCATTATTGATCATCGGCAAAATAGATTAGACGGAAACTCAAAGTCATACTTGTAAAACACAGGAAGCCCTTCATTCTTCAGAAGTCTTTTAAGCGCTTGATAGACTCCAATAGTATGGAAACCTTGGGTACGAGTCTGGGTATCCAAAAACAAGAAATTTTGTTATTCCTATACACTTTTTGGGCGTTTAACAATAATGACATTATTAGAAGCTATGTACCAATTAACTATACCAACTTAAATTCATTGTTTTCCAACTAATCTTGTTCTTCGTGTTCATACATGTATTAACCATGTTTCGTAGTGTTCCCAATAACATAAAATGAGGGTATTCACTAACCAAGTTAAACTCGTCCAAAAGTGTAACAATAAGCCAATACTCATGATCATACTATGTCCTTTTCATTATATGGTAACTCGCATGTATAACCTTTCTGTATACTGATATGACATAAATAACTAAGGCATGTGACTTGTTAGCATACATAAGATAGCATCAATCTTGCAAACTATTGAGTAATAATCGAATTTTGATATTGCCTCACATAAACCCTCATTTCAAGTGTCATGAGCTTAACTCAAACTATAGACTTACAGTCGTTCAAATGTAAGTGTTGCTTCAACTATGTTGAAGAGATACTTTAATATATTTTACGGTTTAGCCTACAAATAAAAAACTAATAATAGAATCATAGCCTAAAGTTTAAAATTTTTATTTTAACTTAGTCCATACTATCAAACTCTTCCATAAAACCCACTGTCTTTAACGCAATTTATCTTCCTAACATCATCTTATAGTGGTCCTACAACCCATGTACGCAGTATGCTAACACTTTCACAAAGAAACACAAAAATATATGAAAAAAATATCAATCAAAATCCCACCTGCAATAAAATCTTAATCCTTTCCAATGGAGCAACAGCTATTTTAGCAAATGCACCCGCAGCACCTCCGGCTATTAATTCCTTAACATACACCGGTAACGAATCAATAGCCGAACCCTCAACCAACCCAGCCACACTAGTCAAAAATAAAGAACCTTATGAAGAGACCATATTCACAAAACACACTCCAAAACCAAATTCCAAAACACCAACTTATTCTTTTCCAAAGTATTAATAAACGCTAATCAATATTCCTATCCGCCTTGCAATTTGAAATACTCCTTATCCCATCTATCTCTAACAATTCCCTCAACTAAATCACACGAAAACTGTCTGAACACGCACAAAAACACGTTTTCCAGACAATCTTTTTCGATAATGACAACAACCATATGCATCAAACACTAAAACTAGAAACCTTAAAGTAATAGGAAGTAAGTTATAGAGAAAAGAGTTGATAAACTCTATTTGGCTGAACACAAGTTTAGGGTCTGTTTAGACAGTAAACTCTATTAGGGGGTTGTTTGGACAGAAAAATGCTTTATGGGCGGTTTGACAGAAAACTGCATTTACAGACTGTTCGGACATAAAGGGTCTTTTCAAGATAACTACATGAATATAACCATGACAATATCAAAACATGCAAATGAATGAAGTAAAGTCAACCAAGGTGTGAAAAATGACTTACCTCCTAGAACATAGTTCTTTGCAACTCCTTTGTATGCACAATTGTAGACTATTTCATTCCTTCATTTACATACCTATTCAAAGGATTAAATGCTAAGATACGAATTCATATGTTCAGGTATAGAGCTGAAGGAATGGTCTTGTGTACATGTTTGAGCACGTCGCTTGATTTTTGCTGCAAGTTTCCCACTTTTCAACTTCATCTACCCATGGGTTGGGTTGTCTGTTGGGATATATGGAACCAATACGGGGAGCTGGCGGAGATGAGCAAAGTGGAAAACCCACATGTGAAAAGTAACCATTTTAACTTTCTTTCTCAAAATTTCACTTACTCATATATTCGGTGATCCAAAGGAGATATCCTACCTCTCCCATGTTGCTGCAGAACCACGCAACACTTTGGGACATAAAGAAGCTGCTTCGGCAAATTTCCTTTCTACAATCAAATGATCCAGATACCTCGATCCCACCTAATGAAATAGTTTTACATATTTCTATAAGATGATAGTAAATGTATAAATAACTAATCCATAATATATTTATCGTTGTTACAGTTAACGATCTGAGAAATATTTACCATCCCCATAGGATTTATGATAATAGGTTTAAAAGAATTTAAACAAGATACCTCATCAAGAAGCTCACTACGCCCCTGCCCCGCTTCGACTGCTGCTAAAGCTTTCTCATGCCATCTATGTTGAAGAAGCCAATTGATATGATCTTCCGCATCCCTGGCAATCTGAAGAATATTATCATTTTAAATCTAAGAATTCGCATGTATAAGCTGAAACAAAGAGGTTCATATAGTAAATGACAAGCACATTATTGTGAGATGAAAGATGCATAAGAAACCCAAATGCCATCAGAAAAAAAACTTGTGTTTGTACATATGTGAACTCATTTTCCCAAAATCAAATAACTGTTACTTACCTAGGTTTGGCAATAACTACATCTTCTAGAGATACAACATAGTACAATGGTTCATCACCAGCCGCCCATTGACCCCCTGCATAGCTGCTACCTACATCTTAATTTGTAAGTATCTTATTATACAAGAGAATAAACAGAAATGAGTATGAGCATGTACCTGTAAAAGGAACATGAGCTAGAGAATAATATTTCGCCTTGTAGTGCTCAAAGCCAAGTACAGGTAATGCATCTGTTGCAGGCTCGTCGTTGTTCCATGTTACCACATGCACTTCTGGTCTTTGTGCATTCCCCTACTTAAAGTAGATGCAGACATCTTAGTTATTTTCATCTCAACAAGAATGTATATAAGGAATGAATCTTGAAATAATTGCAGCATGAGAGCAAATGAAATACCTGTCGACATGGTATATCTTACTTCCACCTCAGTGACTGCCTTATACCAGTGTAGGTGAGCCCCAAAGATCTCCAAATCAAGCAAACCAAAAAGAAAGAAAAGCATCACTAATCTTCGTAACAAGGGTCCTTACGAAGGGCATTGTAATATCATCCATTTAAAGATATAGACTGAAGTAGTATCTCCTGCAAGAAAGAATAGTTAATTAACAGTGTACCACTACAAAAATGTAGGATATCCTAATCTCTTGTTGAGTAAAATGAACATTGTTGAAAGTTATTGTTATTTAGAGTAAAATGTTATTTTTAAATGTTTGTAGAGCCAATTATCTTGTTGGAACCAATATGACAGTAACCCTTTACAGTTTCGTAAAGGTGAAATCTAAGAAAGCAATAGGAAGCTCTAGTTAATAACTGAGATTAACTAACACTGGCTTACTCAGCTGAGGAAACCGTGTGAATTTTAATCTAAACAACAGTAACTAATGGTGAAATCAAAGAAAGCATTAGCATAAAGTATAGTTTTAATAGGGGATAGATAAAGAGTCAAAGGCTTGCTGGTTTTATCAATACAACTGAAGTACATGAACTCAAAACAGCAGAAGATTATTGTGTAATCACATTAGCTAATCAAGATGTCACAAGAATCGTATCGCTTGATCAGTTGATCATCAATCTTTATATATGTAATATTAGCAATTTTAAACCAATCCTCACCTACCTCTTTTTCACACCTTATCTTCAATAATTCACAATCGGCAATAACCAGAGATTTAAGTGCTTCATGATTTTGTATCCCATCTAGCACACACCTAAGATTTGGGCAACCCAAGATTTGCAATTCCTCCAGAGCCATTAAATTGCTAAGCATCTCATCTGGAAGAGACTTCATATCTTTGAAACTCTCAATGTCAAAGAAGCTAATAGTACCAAGCTTCCCTACTGAAATAAAAATATTCTCATTACTACCTGTGAGTTTGCATAAGTCAGACCCTGAGGATACAAATTCTGATGAACGAGCTGGAGATATAAAAATAAAGGTTATTAGATAATACTCCGTATCAGATTTAGGTTTGAGACATGGCATTTTTAGATTTTCATTAAAAAAAACTCATATCACATTATGGATAAAGGATCTTGCCTATAATTATCAGTTCAAAACTCCAAATAAAAAGTTTCTGGATGATCAATTTAATACTAGCTGCAATAAACATGATATGTAATGGTGAGATTTATTATCTTAAAACAATATAAGCAAAAGCACTTTGGATATCCAAAACACTCCAAACTGCTTATCGGTTTGCAAAAGATAAGCAATCCCAAACACAATATCAAACAGCTTACTTTCCCTTCCTCTACTAGCTTCTTGAGTTTTCCCATCTATTTATTATCAGTTCTCACATACAAAATTGTTACAAACAGTTCAATCTTACCATCGTTACCATACAAGGTGGTTACCTTTTATTGGATATTAATCTTTTACGAAATCCAGTAAACTGTACTACTCACTTTTGATATCCCATGATACTACAGACCAGATCCTATGGCAGTTCAAGCAGTGGATATCTCTCCATATGTCATCCATTTGTACCTTCAGGTACAAATCAGACATAATAAGTCACTTTACCCATCATAGAATGGTATTATGTAAACTGACCATAGGTGGCAAGATGACGGGTTGGGTAATGGGTTAAACCCGATCCATTTTGAAAGGTATACTTTTAGGATGGGTCAAAAAGGGTAGGACCGGGTCTTGTTGACCCGCAAACACTTTTTTGTCCATTTTCTCAAAAACTTAAAATCAATCACTTGGAGACTGCTGATACTTTCTTCTATGAATACTTGATGCGTAAATTATTATTACAGAAACCAAGAGTATTTAGAATAATAGCCTAAATCTCCAAATAAAAGTATTTAGGAGGCTATGTGCATCAAAATTACACATCATGACACTTTCAACCCGTTTCCCTTTTAGTCCAATTTTTTTATTTGACTCATTTGAAATAACAGTAGACTTACTCTCCAACAGTCCCATCTACTCGTACACGTGAGCCCAAGTACTTGTAATCTGGGTATGTATCAACTGCATGTCTGAAAACATAAAATTATTTGATGTAAATCCTGATGTGATCATTTCTATAAGTAGTAGCAGGAACATCACCTTATCCAAAGCAAGTTTTTTATTAAAGTACAAGTACTAGAATGTGAGATTCTTACACAAAGTTGTTATGCAGTGTTTCAATCTCGGGATGGTCAGGAAATCTACTGACTAGCTTCAATGGAGAATGTGCAGATCTGCCAGGAATAATTTTTTGTAAGAAACCGGTTACATTAACGCAAAAATGCACAGTTGTAAAGTTGTTGAACTATTGACTGTGATAGAATATAGCTAATGACCTGTATAATGACAATAACATCAATAAACTATTAACAAAGACAACTACTAGTATACAAATTTGTGCTAAAGTAAGCAACTTTATGATTTTAGAAACTTACAGCCCACTAATGTTTATTAGTAATGTCCCATCCACCATGGTACCGTTTAAAATGATCAAGTATATCAGGCATATTTGTTCTTGCTGCTAACACAAGTGTCCCGGTCGGGTCATTCGCTGGACCAGGAGCCTGGCTTATAGCTGATACGCTTAAGATCCCCTTTCTTTAATGCCCTAAGTTATCTTCCCATGTAGTATTTCAGAATTCAATGGTCTAATCTTATTCATCAACTACATGCTTAGACTAGTAATGTACAAACGTAAACGTATAAAGCAGTAAATTAAACCACATGTTTGTTGCATGACTGTATTAAAGCTACTAAAGGGGTGTTTGGATTAGCTTATTTAGCCCGTTTATGGGCTTATTTGATTTTGTAAAAGCCAATAAGCTCACTTTTTAGAGCTTATTATCAACTTAAGCTTATTGGTGTAAGCCAATAAACTCAACTTCACAGGCTCATAAGCTTGAATAAGTGAGCTTATTGGCTTTTCCAAAATCAAATAAGCTCATAAGTAGGCTAAAAACAAGCTAGTCCAAATACCCCCTAATTGAGATACATATAAAACATATACATAAATAAATAAAAATTAAATACCTCGAGTCCAGAAATATTGTTCCATTACGAAATCGGTTCAATACCAGAATCAGTAAAGAGGTTTTGACGAAGAGAGAGCTTTTTAAGATTGGTTAAATTAGAGATACGTGAATCAAGCTTGGTTAACCGATTAGTTAAATCATTATTAGTTTTATACTGCTCGTGATGGTTTCTACTGCTCGTTTCTCACTTAGTACTGCTCTTTCACGGTAGAACTACTGCTACTCTTGAGACACTGCTGCTGCTACAATTGTTCGTTTATGCTACTAGAGGTACAATTGTATTTTTTATTTGAGAGCATGATGCGATCAGTGAAATATTAAAAGGGTTTTTGATAGTTTCAACAATAAGGTATGACTTTTGAACATGATACCAATTAGTTATTATTATAACTGATTGGTCAAAAGTGGTTCAATCAAGTAGCTTGAGTCTTGGCCTTGTTATTCAAACATAATACAAACAGACTATATATTATTGTGTTGATGATTCGGGTGGTCTTAGATGATCAAAATACATTTTTGCCATATTTAGAGAGAGAAAGATAGAGAGGATGTTCTTGGTAGAGACTTGGTTCACAAAATATGGAAGGTTAGATTATGAGAAGCACCACCCCTTCCATAGATGAAAGGGGTATTTATAGTTACAAACATACCGTCCTCCTATCGGACTGTGGATCAGGCATACTGTGGGTAAAGACCCGTCCTTCCTTCACGGTGTTACACTACGCTAAACTAAACTAATAACTAACTAATAAACTGATAAATAACATAACTAACGATATGTCTACGAGCTAACTTATGCTAGATAATATTTGGGGTGACCGACTCTTCACTATGGAATTTCTAATTCCGAACAATCTCCCCCTAAGGGAGGTCACCCCATGTTTTACATTTCGAATCTTAGCATTCTATTTAATCTTCAGTCTTGAGCTCGTAGACTTTAATTCTTCAACATCTGCATCTTTGTGCTTTAGCAGTGATTCTTCAAAGTCCGATTACTTTGTACTTTCAGTGGAGGTCTTTGAACTGATCCACATCATTGATGATCTTCGAGCTTTCATTGAGATCATCAGCCACAGTAAATCTCTGGATCACCCTTTATTGTGTTGCCATCATGTGAAGTTGTGACTTTCGGACCGACATGCTCACACTTTTGAATCATGACATCTTTCCATCAGAGTAGCGGAAGCTTTACTGGTTCATGATATTTGCAGCAGCGAAGCAGAAGCATAGTATGAAATATCAGAGCCAGGTTATGTAGATATGCACCAGTCATGATTTCTTCAAATTAAGTGTGGATGTTGTGAGCATACGGCATTGGATTGACCGCTCAATTCTGATCAGCTGCAACCGTCCAAATGTACCTGCAAACAACAGTTAGCAATAAAACACACGAAAGTGTCTTTGATCACTTTCGTCGAATTGAGGTACACGGCCCACGGTTCCCCGTTGATCAGTACAAGTACTGCCTGTGATCAGGTAGGATTCCTAAGAATCGCCTTGACAGGGTTTCGCAGCTGTTCTAACTGTTCTCAAACCGGAACGTCTCAAAGAAGACAACACGGAGTGAGTGAACCAGCGAATTGAGATTCACTGATTGATGAAAAATGATTTGAAAACAATCGTGTATTGATTAGAAGAAAGAGTTTTGCAATACGACGAAGGTTTTATGAGAAAGATCAATTTTCAATCAAAAATACCTTTTGTATTTGAGAAGAGTACACATTCGACGTGCTAGAGAAAAGAAAGATTCGCACATCGAACGGTTTTTCCAAAAGTATTTTTTCAATCAGAGATACTTTTTGTGTTTGAAAACATAAGTACACATTCGACGTGCTAGATAAAAGAAGGTTTGCACATCGAATGGTTTTTCCAAAAGTATTCGTCAATTCCATTCCTGGACCAAGGTTGATTCAAGATTGAATCTCCCAATCGTTTCTATCCAGTTGTCACAAGCTTGATCTGACGAAAAGATCTCACATGTCACCCACCAAGAGCTTGTTTGATGTTGGCTCTAGAAGGATTTCCATCTTCATTGTGAGTACTTTTACATATCACTCAGATGTTCTGGCAAAACCACAAGGATAATGCGTAGGACTCTTAATATATTCTTACTTTCCACAATGTGTGAAACAGCAAGTCTTCATTAATTTAGTGTCCTAATGAGATATTGTGGATGATCTCTTGGCTCTAGACTCAATCGTGCACATTTGGTTCCTATGCCGGAGACTAGGGAGAGGGTCTCCTTCTTCAATATCAACAATCTCTAAGAGAAAGTCGATAGATAATGTCGGTTCCCCGTGAGAATGAAACAAGCCCTTTTAAGAGAAACTTGAGTGGCTTGGGAAGTTTAGTGCAGTGCGTCACTAGGTCCATGACGTCTTGTCTTCAATACCGGCGTTACCTTGGTAACCACCAGTAGCATATGTGTTGAACCCGGTTACTGCCCTAAGGTTGAATTATTGGAGGGCTATTTCTTTTCACCCTTTTTCACATTCAATTCTTTTTCATTCTTCAACCTCTTCAGTGCTTACCGAGACTTCATAACTAGAACCTTGTTGGGTTTATTCCAGTACTAGCTCTGTCTCAGTCCGCACTCTTCCCATTTCTCATTTTTCTCCTTTTTTCAATATACCTAAGGACTTCTACACTATCTAGTGGATTGTCCCTGGGTAGATCCCTCCGGTTCTGGCGGATCGTGGGAACTAATACCTAACCTCACCATCCTTATAACTCCATGCTTAAAGTAAAATGGTCGGTCTTTTGGTACAGTTCATTCTTCCTTGAAACCAATTGAAAAATCATTTGGAAAAACAATCAAGGTACTTGTGATACGAGATCAAAGCATTTTGTACCTTAATAGTTTTGATCATTTAGAAAACCTCCCCCTCAACATGTGCATATGATTTAGAAATTGTTTAGCACATGGAGGCAAGAGGACTTTGAAATATTTTCTTTGATCACAATTTTCATAGAAAAAGCCAATTGATTTCTTGGTAAATTCTCCCCCTTAATATGTGCATAGGATATTTGAAATCATTTTATCACATAGAGGCAAGAGTTCTTTTGAAGTACAATCACGATCACAAAAACCATTAAGAAACCATTTAGAAAATCAATCAAGGTACTTTAAGTTGAAACGTCGAAATCTTTGTACCTTGAAAGTTTATTTCTTTTTTAAATGCTCCCTCTCAATATATGCTTCGAGATTCGAAAGTGTTTAGCACATATGGGAGAGCAGCCTGCACTTTTGAATCAAATCGATCATCATTTATCAAATTTCATTATTAAATCACAAATTCTCCCCCGATCAAAAATATCAAACCCTTTGAGATTTTGGATCCCAAATGATTTAATAAGGTTTAGAAAATATGGGAGAATATGTGCCTGATTTAAAAAACTCATCATGTTTTTGGATAAATGCTCCCCCTTAACATGTGCATTATGTATTGAAATCGTTTGGCACATGGAGGCAGGAGTGCCTTTAAAGGACTAAAACCAATTCCATTTAAACAGATAACAGATTTAAATCACGATCTCTCCCCCGATCAAAAATTTCAAACCATTTGAGATTTGTGATCCAAAAAGATTTAAATCATTTAGAAAATTTTGAGGAAAGGCTTGGCAAGATTTGATTTTGAAAAAATGACAGATAAGGACCATTTTAAGACATTAAAGATTGTTAGTGTCAGGTATGATAGTTTTAAGAGATCTTTAAGTAAAATAAAACAATTTCACAATCAAACAAGAACAGAAAAAATTTCAGTTTGCAAGATCTTTGAGTTTTAAAGAAAATCATACCATGACATAACATTAAATCTTTAGATCACCACTTTTTATTGTACAAAACGGACTTTTATGAAGAAATATTGTATGAAAATAATTTATTTTAAATCACTCTCCCCCTCAATCGATGACCGTAGTCGTTGATTGAGTGACTTAGATTTTGATAAAAATGAAGTCCGGTGATTTTCAAAATTTAGTCCAATTTATTTTCAAAAACAATATTTTCCATTTTCAAAAACAATATTTTCCATTTTCAAAACAATTTAATCAATTTTTTTCAAAATTGTTTAAAAATCATATCCTGCACAAAGATACGTTAGGTGGTTGAGCTGCTTTTGTTGATGTTGCTGCTGTAGGGCTTGGAAGAAAAACCGTCTGCAAATGCAGTGAGACTTCTTACGTTGAATTTTAATGCCAACTGAGGTCAAATTAAGCTCCGTTTCTTCAGTCACTTAGAAGAAAACCATCTGCTGATGCAGTGAGACCTCTTACGTTGCATTTATGCCAACTTTCCATTGAAGTCAAATTAAGCTTCGTTTCTTCATTTGTCAACCCAAGATATAGTTACCCTTT
This sequence comes from Chrysanthemum seticuspe, assembly GCA_019973895.1. Taxonomy (NCBI): domain Eukaryota; kingdom Viridiplantae; phylum Streptophyta; class Magnoliopsida; order Asterales; family Asteraceae; genus Chrysanthemum; species Chrysanthemum seticuspe. The sequence continues at coordinate 206,378,146 of BPTQ01000009.1, read as the reverse complement.
CCTTTTGGCATCCAATCTTCTTCAATTGTGGGATCCGGATCGGGAACATTCTTATATACCAATATACCTGCATACGTTAGTGAACACAGATACAAATATATGGTGGTCGACATCACCCAAACAACAATCGACTAATAAAAGTCAATTCAACATATCAATCAGATCATAAAAGGTATGGGAATTATGTGTTCATCAAACTCTAATCATCTAAACCTAACAATCATATCCTAAATTCCTAGTCCTTCGACACAGGCAAATATCATTTTTTAATTAAGCACGTAGGATAATTAAGAAAGCTCGTTAGATGATATAGATTTGAAAACATTCTCCCCCTCAATCAATGACTTATTTTCTGAAAAGTTTAAAAGCGCTGAAGTCATTGATTGAGTTTTCAATTTTTTGCGAAAACTCTGAATCTGATTGATTTTCAAGCAACTCATTTACCACCATTTTTTGAATACAACAAATATTTTTCTGAAGAATTTTAGACGGAAAAACATTTGTGTAGGAACAGCAGTCCTTCGACATACTTTCCTTAATTAGTTTTAGGATAAGTGCACAAAATCTTTGAAAAATGTTTAAGCGTAGCACTTTCCTTCTTTGAAAAACGGGTTGCTATCAGAAATAATAGCAAGCCATAGTTTTAAGCACGGGTCACAGTCTGAAGTAACTGTAAGCCTTATTTTGAGACATGTTTAGAAAAGAATATTTACACCTCCTGCTCGAAATTCATCTATGGTCCCGTGCCATTATTGAATGACATTTCTAAGACCGTAGATGTTATCGATACCAGAAGACATGTCATAGAAAAACATATTTTTGGTATTTTTTTGAAATTTTCTGATTTTTATGGGTTTTTGAAGGTTTTATAATTTTCTTTTTTCTTTTGCTGGTTTTATATTTTTGTATTTGGTTTTCAATAAATATATACAAAGATAGAGAAGATGATATAATTAAAGAAGATGATGATACGAGTACCGAGATAAGGATATCGAGCAGCCCCGTTGAAGAAGATAGAAGTCATCATCTCTTAAACATTCACCACCAAAGCTTCCAAGGGCTCTTGAATTGAAAGAAATTGAACCATCTGAAAGTGAGACTTTGGCAGCTTCCCCCCAAACCGACAATCCTTTAGCTGAGCAGATTCAAAGCTTTCTTTCAAGCTTCTCTTAGCCAGGTGCACATAGAAGCACACCATTATCATCGAATTTGCTGCTCCTTTTAAAAATAATCACTGTGATTCATCGTTCGAGGTTATATCATCCAATAGAAGAACAACAACGTATCATCCCACACATAAATAACTCTTCTCAAATTTCATTCCACTGAAGTCAGAAGCAATCCATTCCAAAAGGTGTCAAGAGACCACTTCCCCCACGTAGTTGAATTGATGCAGTCAGTCTCTTAGACTAGAGCTCACAAACCCGAATACACATACCCGAAGACAAAGAAACTTATACCATCGAAGTAGCAGATTAAGTCCAATAGCCAAAGAATAACCCCGATGTATACTTTTCTCTCCCCCTGAAGAAAGTGTATGAAGCTCAAGAGCCCGAAGTACCCGAATGCCCAAAGAGAGAATAACCGATAACATTGAAGAAGCTGGCCGAATCACTGATTATCTCTGCGGGTGACAATCTCTGCGGATGTCAACACTGGAATAAGTGATTATATCTCTGAATCACAGATTAGGCCCTCAAGTAAAACAGCTGAGCATCTCCATTGTACACAATCTCTCTCCCCTAATGATTGTGAAAACATCAAAATCATCACACACTTGTGTACCTCTTTCATCTTCAAAAACTAACTCTTCCATCTCTTCCCTCACGTAGTTGGAATAATAACACTAAACGCCTTGATGAGTAAAACCTTGAATTTCTCTGCGGTCATGACATTTGTTTTCCCAGGATATCTTCAATCACTTAGAAGAATTAAGTTCATCAAGTTTACTCGCCATGAGTCAAACCTTGAGTTTCTCTGCGGTAATAACATTTGTTTTCCCGGGATATCTTCAATTACTTAGAAGTATTAAGTTCATCAAGTTTACTCGCGTTTAGATACGTGTCTCCTTCCCCCTTGCTAGTTTTGACACTTCAGAATCAGCAACATATTATAAGCCCAAATACTCGAAATCTGTTGAGAAGAACGCTTGAAGTCTTTGTAAGAATCAACTTGCTGAAGTACATTGTGAGCAAATCTAATTAGGGATTAAATTCGACATTTCACTCTCCCCCAATTAGTGCTCTCTCCTAAACCGACAATCTGTTAATAAATGCCTGAGATAAGAAGAAGTCTTTAGATCTTTAAGTGCAACTCGTCTTTTGTCATCTAACATGTAGCAGAAAATGTAGAACCGACTGTAGACTCGACCTTCTTCAAGATTGTCCAGTTGGGGAATAGAGTGTTAACATCTTCAACTCACACCAAAAAGCATCCCAACAAAAAGCATCCCAATTAACTTACATCTTGCAAATCCCCTTAACTACAATCCCTCCCAATCAAACAAGAACAGAAAGATGTTCATCAAGGAAATCAGCAATCAGGCCGCAACGAACACACAAGATGGTAACACCAAACTACCAATCACATCAAACAAGAACAGAGATATTATTCGGAATCATCATGTTGATGTATACGTGAAGCATTAACTGGAAGCACTTTGTCGATAAACTCATCAATCCGCGTGAAGATGTCAACCAACGGCTCTTCAGAAGAAACTCCATGTAAAGATGACCCGATTAGAAGAAGCTCGGTTCTTACATGAGTTAGGAGCCGTACGACCATATATTCTCATATGTCAATCAACCATGCAGTATTATCACACTTCTTCTCCCCCTCAAGAATTGCATACGGAGATGCCATTCTTGATTAAACAAGTGAAAATCATCCAAATGTAGTCTATTCACACTTCTCCCCCGCAAAATTAGCACATGATGTCTCCATCTTCATTATAGTTGAGCAAGTGGAATAAGAAAACAATCAACAGTAGCCCGGTTCACTTGATGACTAAAGCGCATGGAAAAGGTATGAAGCATGTTGATGAGAATGGTCATAATAAGAAGATTTCTCTTCTTCAGAAGATAAAGCGCACTGAGACGTACACTTTTCTTTTCTTTAGAGTACGAGGCATAAACTGTTGTGTTCATACGTCATAATCTCTCTCTTTTCAATCTCTTGGCAAAACATGTAATCACCCCATTATCATTCAGTAGGCTCTTTGTTGTGACAGCTGATGGAGAAAACCCAATATTATGAATTTGGCCCTGAAGTAAACTAGCCCGAACTCGTGACTTAAACTTACACATATGTAACAAAGAGCGGTGCCGATTTCCATTAGCATCTCTAAGTACTCTCTATGTACTCTATACTCTTCAACCAACCAACCATCAAGTATAAGACGTACATTACCTCTTGAAAATCCACAATTAAATGTGACATTGAGCACTACAATGTAACTCCTTAAAGTGATAGTTATTTTTGTGGCAAAAAGAGCCCAATTTCCCCTCGTGGTAAAAGAAAAAAAGACTCCCAAAAATAACTAGATTTCCAAGTCTTCGTTTTTGATAATAAGCTCGAACAAGGATCTTGAAGAATTTTCATCCATCCATCCCCGATACCTTCAGATACTAAGTACACTCGCCCGTGATATTTCACTTCAACCTCAAATAAATAATAGTGAATTAACCCCCCGTTTGTCACATCTTCTAGATAAAAGCTCAATTCTAGCCTCCTTTGACCTTAAGTGAACTATGATAATGGTGTTTCATCCCGACCATGGTTGAAAGCACATAACCCCGTAAAACCTTGTAATAACCAAACTGCCATGAAGCCGACCCAAACACACACCCAATTCATGAAGTACACCCTTTTATCCCTTCTTTGAAACAGAAACCGTAGCACCAGCATCAGATAAGATCCAGAATTACACTTTCCTTTCTCCAGGATGGTTCCATCATTACGGGATTTTACAATTCCATGGTTTAAACCGAGAAATAGATTCTTTCGCGGGATTTTACAAAACCAAGAATAAACCGTAAGATAGATCCGGAAATGCACGTTACTATTACCAGGATGTTTCCATTGTCACGGGATTTTACAAGTCTATGATTTAAACCGAGAAATAGGTTCTTTCGCGGGATTTTACAAAATCAAGACAAAACCGTAAACAATGTTAGCTTGAATGTGTTATGACAATTTTGGTTTCGGTGAATATTTGTTTTAGGGGAATATGCAGTGGTTCATCAGTGATTCATTATCCAACATCATCAACGTCTTCAACCATCCAATAAACACTGTGGTAAATACATCATTCACACATTCTGTCGGTTAATGTTGTGACCTCCTGGTGAAGTAAGCCCGATATACCAAACTTGATCATGAAGTAAAATTTCCCAGAATTGTTACTTAAACTTGTACTTATCCTTGTGAAGAAGAAACGGTGTACCCAATGTACAAAACCTCTTGACATTCTCAACTGAGTGAGACACCGAAGTGATAGCTACGTTGTGGGTTAAGCGAGAAAGAGTCACACACGGAACTATATAGCCAAGTCTTTATCACACTCCATAAATGCCCAAACAAGTCATCTTCGCGGAAGGGTAGAAAGAAAGAAGACGAAATAAGTAAACGTGCCCGGAAAGCTTCACTTCAAAGTCAAATAAGAAATACCGTACAAACGACCCCGTAGTCAACTTTGTTCAATAAGAAATTCAAGCCGTGAAACAGAATCTTCCGTGAAAGTGTATAAATCAAAGTATCATACCAATATAACCTCAAAAATCACATCATTACACCGAATCTCATATCATCAAATTTTCATCTTCAAAATTCATCGACAATGCACATTAAATTGCAGGTCTCACATAATTCAAACCTCATAATAGACAATTCACATATGTTCAAATTTACTCATTACCGAATCAATTATGAGAAGCCCATCAGTCCATCACATTATATCCAAACCATCACATATATTGACACATCCGATAAACATTCAAGCCCATATTCGATACAGCACCTCTCCAAAATCCAATACCCGATCCGTATAAAAAATACAAAAATCAGAATAAATTCATGGTACATCACTTAACTCCATATGCATGCATTAATCTTCATGTCATAAAATAAATACCATATAATACGTGACATGTTAAGCACAAGATATACCACCTGATGCATTCCAAAATGGTGGTTACTACCATAAGTTGAATTTATACTAGGCCCATTCAGATTCATACACTTGAAAGCTATGTTGTGGCCCATTCAGTTTCATACATGTGAGATTATTATCTTCAAGACCCAAGTCCAATAACAGATTATCCACCCGATCCAAACAAATATAACATATGGGTATATAAACGTATGGTACCCTAATCTTTCTCACATTAACCCTAAACCAAATGATAAGCGCCTACCTCAAAATAAACTCCTCACACCTAATATCTCTCTTACTGACACTCCATCAAACACCGATCAATCTCATCAACTGCCTCACTCCAATTAATCTTCCAATAGATCGAACAACATAATCACAAACACAATCTCAACCATACGCAATATATATCATCATTAGTTGCTCAAGAAGAATCAATAAAGAGTTTAAAGGCTTCAAGATCCTTAACGGCTTCAAGATCCTTAATAGGGTCTCGGGTAGGGTTTTGGTTGTTTGATATTTGTTGTAAACGACCTTGAGTTATCAATACACGAACCAAGAGGGTGGATAACATACTTGTTATCATACTTCTCTTATAGTTCGGATAAATAATAAAACTTTGATTAAAAAAATCTATGATGAGAATATGTTCAACAAAAATCTTGGAAAGATAAAACTTGAACATAATCTGAGATTCCATATTTAATTTTCTGATTTCGAATTTATGTTTTGAGCCATAAAAGACGAGACTATGGGGAGAGATGTGAGGGTATATTGAAGAGTTTAGATCGAGTCTTTATTGTTTCGATTTAAGTTGTTCGTGGATTGATGATGGGTTACTTGAACCTAAGGTCGAGTTGTATTTTGTTTGGTATTTGGTATAAGTTGAGTTGTGGTCAAGGTCGGTTCTTCTTCATCTCCATTTCTGTAAGTCGCTAGTCAAATGAGTCAAGTCGCTAGGATATGTAACAAGTCGCTACCATAAGTGACAAGTCGCTAGGGTCATGAGTCAATTCGCTAACCAAATATTTTCAAGCACAAGTCGCTAACTAGTAAAGACTAGTCGCTAGCATATTTTGACACAAAACTCGCTACACATTATCAAAACAAGTCGCTAAATAGTGACAAGTCGCTACCCTTTTTCATGAAACAAGTCGCTATGTATAAGGTACAATGAACCTGGACACAAGGACAAGTCGCTAACTTGATAAACAAGTCGCTAGAATGATTTTTGAATTTTTGCAGATGAGTTTTTCCGGCGAGTTTTCCGACAATATTTCCGACCATCTTCAAGGGTAACCCAGAAAATATGACAAAGACTGATTCTTTTGACCCATGTTGACCAGTGTATGGACCATTTGGCTGCATAACTTTGATAACATTGATGTGAACATTGATGTAAACTTTGACCACCTAATATGATAACCAAAAAAAACACAAGACAGACGTGACAATGAAAGACTCATAAGACATGTTTTACCAAAATATACCACAACATGTTAAAACCAGTTTACCTATAATAATAAACGGAAAACAAATAATCCGACCACCAAACTACACGAACCAGTTAAAAAGCATGTAACAAAACAAAAAAAATGATCAACACACAAAAACTGGTACCATTTGTAGGATCGATATATTATTGTGTTGATGATTCGGGTGTTCTTGGATGATCAAAATACATGTTTGCCATATTTAGAAAGAGAAAGATAGAGAGGGTGTTCTTGGTAGAGACTTGGTTCACAAAATATGGAAGGTTAGATTATGAGAAGCACCACCCCTTCCATGGATGAAAGGGGTATTTATAGTTACAAACGTACCGTCCTCCTATCGGACTGTGGATCAGGCATACAGTGGGTAAAGACCCGTCCTTCCTCCACGGTGTTACACTACGCTAAACTAAACTAATAACTAACTAATAAACTGATAAATAACGTAACTAACGATATGTCTACGAGCTAACTTATGCTAGATAATATTTGGGGTGACCGACTCTTCACTATGGAATTTCTAATTCCTAACAGACTAAAACTTACCCGAATTAAACCCGAGTACGGATTCAGCTCAACGTGAATTGCGCGAATCCAAAAAACCCAAAAAAACCTAGGTCTCAAAACCGTTAATTTCTGAAAAAACTCAAAATGGGTTAGATCAAGAATCGGGTTTTGGATTTGATGAGTGTTGTTGTGTACTTGGATTTGATGGTAGTTAGTCGGTAGATGAACATGGAGATGGATCTGATGATCTTAATTGCTGCTAATATCCAGAAGACGCTGGAGATGAACATGGAGATAAATTCGAAAGAATCAAATGAATTATATCAAGAAGACAAGACATGGATTGGATTTTCTGTGGGTGCGTGATTTTTTTTGAATTTAAAATGTAAAATGACCAAAATATCCTCGTGTATAAATACAAGTTGCCAAAAAATATAAAGTTGCCCAAAAAATAATACAAGTTGCCCAAAAAACAATACCTTACAATACATGACATATACTTTCAAAATACGTACTTGTGTCATAAGTTGTCGGCCACGTGGCAGCCCCTGGTTGGGTCCAAGAAAATCGGTGGGCAACCGGTCTAGTTTCAAATTAAAAAAAGGCGTGATCCGGAAAGTGATAAGCCTCAGGGCGCCTGGTCTATTTGCGTCATTTTCCATTTTTTTTATTTTGTGTGCTTCTTGTTTCTTGAGTTTTTATGTTTTATATTGAATGTGATCTCGTGCATGTCTCTGTGTTATTCTTGTTTAGATTAGTTTCGTATTAAATTCTAAATATGATTATCTTGTTTTAGATTGTCTTGTTTTAATTTGTTTTACGCGACTAATTATGTGTGCTTGTGTCTATGTGATTGTCGTTTCTCTGTGATCGTGCGTTTACTTGTTTTAAGTGTTGTATTTTGTTTTTGGTATTCTTCTAGTGAAATGTGTTTATGTGTTTTATTTAGTTGTGTTTATTTTTGTGTTCGTTACCTTCTATGTTCTTGTTATATTTTATCAATAAATTTTTTGAAATAAAACTTGTTTTTCAAAAAAAATAAAGAAATCGCTTCCAACCGATCGGTGTCACACCCCCAAATTATTTGTTTTGCAGCGGAATGGAATTCCTGGGGATTGACTGTCATAGCATCACAATCACAGTTATATTGAACGACCTAAAGTGTCGTTTTAAAACACATCGTTTGACATTTATTTAAAACATACAGAGTTACAAGATAGGTCCCAAAAGATGATAAAGTTTGCGGAAAATATAAGTTGATTACAAGTCCAAACGATGTTTTGAAAAGAAAACCATAATATACAATGAGACAAGTCGACGCCGCGACTCTATGAGGTTCCTTAATCGTGCCATGATGCGAATGTCTTAGTTACCTGAAAATACATTGCTAAAACGGTCAACAATAATGTTGGTGAGAAATCATAGGTTTATGAAAATGATTTATACGACTACACAAGTATAGATAATGTATGACAATGTCGTCACAAAAATGTTACAATTGCTATAAGTCCATGACATCGAAACTAGACTGATCATGATGTTCGCCCCAACAGAGTGTTTGCCAAACAACTCAAATAATGTTATTAAATGAAATGCATCCGTTTAACCAGTTGGAATCCACCAACCCGGATGGAGGAGTCACCCTCGATAGATCTATCCACTCACCCTCGCTTCTATGAAATTAACGGCTCATGTTATATAATGGGGACATTCAATTGGCATGAGGTAACTTAAGCAATGTAATGAATTTGATATACTTGGTATCGTAATAAAAATGATGTGCAATGTATTCTCCCCCGTAAGTTTGAAAATAAGTATAAACATGTACAACGGGGCTATGAAAACTCACTTGATGAATTGATGCGATGACAAAAGTGAGTACACCGAAATGTAGCGTGAATCTCGAAACTGACCTATTATGAATGATATGATATGTAATAAGTCATGATGTAATGTTATGCATGCAATTCGGATGATATTTATACCACTTATGAATTTTTGAAAACAATACTTCTCGTCGAAAATATAATCTTTTAACGTCTTGACCATTTTTAAATTACTTTACGTGTATTTATGTTGAAATGATATCCGACGATAATCATTTAGTGATTTATTTTGAAATTATAACTTTTCGTCGTAAAATAATGTCATTGAAATTTCCATGAAAGTGACAAAAACGGCCTCTAAAAGCTAGTCGTAAAATGGTGCACGTCGAGCGTTAGGAAACAAACTCAACGGTTTTGGGAAGCTCGTATCATAATCTCAAAGTTTTAGTACATGAGTTTCCATCCTAGAGATCTTGAACATAAAGAAAAATAGAGGTTAAGTATGGTACTTATGTCCCAAAATATAGTTTAAGGATATTTTTCGGGCAAAGTTTAAGCAACCGTAATTAATTCATTACAACTCCGCTAATCAAACGATCGGACATTTTGGAAAGTATACTTGGCGATTTCACTTTTACTAGAAGACTTCACTTTATGAAAAGTTCTAAATCAATGTTAAAAACAACCTTTAACTTGGTAACTAGTTTTTGCCGCAAAACTTGTCTATTAGAAATGTGTTATAGTTTTTCTTATATGATAATAGTTACGGCAACTTTTGTAAACGTGTATAATTTAGTCGTTACAAATCCGTTTTCTACGTTTTAAAGATCCTTAGCTTTGTATTAAAGTATACTAACATATTTTTGACAAGTCGACATAATTTACAACGCCCAAGCTTCATTTTTGACTCGTACAAAATAAATAATGTTTGCTGAAATTCCAGAAAATTTATAGTTTTCGTCGCCAAATTGAAAAATTCATAACTTCTTCGTTATAGCTTCGTTTTAATCCGTTCAAGCGGCCACGGTTTTGTTTTAAAGTATATTTTCTAAATATCTAGGCCAAAAAATTTTGCCTACTTTCGAATTTTCCAGAATTTTAAATTAAGGACAGACCCTTTTTAAAACGTGTCGAAATGAGTTTTTCTCGCGCCAAACCTATTCTAACCCATTCAAAACAACTCCGAAGCTATTCTAATCCTACCATACACCTTCTTAGGGTGTCATGGGTTCCTAGACATCACCAAAAATTATATATAACAAGGAGTAATTTATAGGATGGAATATATATATTTAACACTTAAAAACCTTAAAAAGTGGTATAAACATCACATAACTTGCATGTTTCTCAAATAAAATGATATGATTGATTGGTGCAAAACCGTCAAGTTTTCTCACACAAACTGGCCACTTGTGAATGGCCGACCGTAAGAAACTTCAAACAGTTTAAACACCAATGCAATGAAGTCCAGGGGAGTATAGTGTTTCCCCGGGTCGTTAAGTCCCAACGAGCTGTGCGAGAATAGTCAAATGTTTAGTGATCGAGAGGATTTGAACGGGAAAGGATTGTGATTTATTATAACTAAGGAAAAGGTACATAAACTACAGGGGCTTAAATGCAAATTAAAGAAAATGAAAAAGATAAAAAATTATTAAATAAACGCTATCACTATTTGCAAAATGATGTTTTTTGATTTTATGTTTTTATAAAACTGAAATTAAAAACTACGTCACGTACAAATGAAAACGTGAAACTTACACAATATTAATCCTAAAAATATGAAAATGACATTTTTACAAACCTAATGATAAAAGAAAATTATTAGAAAAAGAAAATTATTTTTATGACTATTTATCTAATTATTATTAATTAAAAACTAATTTTAACTATTTAATAATAACCTAAATTACAAGAAAATAGGAAATAAAGCTAGAAAAATAAAATTATGACTTGGAAAAATCTTAAAATAACAAAAGAGAATTTTCAAAACTATTTTTATATTTTTCTGATTATTTTTATATTTTCTAGGAATTAAAAACTATTAAAAACTAATTAAATTACTTAAAAATACAAATTAAACTATGAAAAATCTGGAAAATTACTTTTTTTACTTTTTATATTTATCTAAACTTAAGAAAAATGAAAAATTATTTTTTTGAACCTTTTCTTAATTAATTGGATTAAAAGCTATTTAAAAAGTGCTAAAAATTGATTTTAATGCAGAAAAATAACAAACAGGCTAGGAAAAATCTGAAAAATTCAAGAAAAGCTTAAAATAATATTCTAAAGCTGAGAAAAATATAAAAAATAGGGGTTGTGTGAAGGAAATTGAAGCTGCAGTAGAAACTGCTTATAAATAAGCACTTGGATAAGCCAAAAGAAGACCAATAAGCTATAACTGTTTACAGAAGCTATAAACTGCTAAAATAAATCAAAATGAACTAAAATTAAAAACTCCAAACCTCTGAATTGCAAGTTGCTAAGACTTGGCTTATTTGAGCTTTTGTGCCAAACACAGGTTTAGGGTACCAAGTTTGAGCTTATGCACAAGCTTCAAAATAAGCTGAATATGAAAACCAGCAATTGGAACTTGGAGAAGACCTGTCCAAGAACCTTAAAACCAAAAACTAGACCTAGGTGAGCTCTATAGAGCTCTGTGCAAGAGCTACAAAAACTGCACAAGCCCTGTGCAGCTCAGTGCCCTGCACAGGGCATTTAATCCCATTTTGACAAGCTCAAATGAAGCTTAGGAAAAATTCACAAAATTATACAAAAATGATAACAATAAACTAGACCAGTTGAACTTTATAAAGCCACAAGTTTCATTGAAATTGACTCAGAAATGAGTTCATGAAAAATCCTCTTAGATAGGCTCAAAACATGTTTTTCAGTTTGACTTTTTGAGACAGAATTGAAAATTGACTTTTGTGAACTTAACAACTCATTTAAAGGACTGAATTAGAAGTATTATGATGAAATGACACCAATGGCAGCTATATTTATGATTTTTAAACACAAACTAGCTTTTGATTTTACAAAAAGCTCAACAGTTAAGCTGTTGAGACAGATTAATTGGAAGTTTGACTATGGGTGGTTGCAAACACAATTAGAAGACAGGTATGAGCATGAAATAGCTACACAAGCATGAAACAACAGAAACCTACCACTGCATAAACCTTGAACACAGTTCAAAGAGCCAATCCAAACATACCTTTACTAACTGATATGAACTAAAAACTGAACAACTTGCTAAACCAACATGATTTCTTGATCATACTAAGTCTAAATACCCTAATTAGAACTAAATAAACATATTTGAACTACAAATGACCACAGATACAAGTACCAACAAAAGCTGCAAAATGACTTGAAAATTGGAATTGAGAAAATCACTCACATGTGTCCAGCTGGTGTTGCAGGCTAAACCAAACCCAAAACACTACCTAACCTAGTCTAATCCAACCCAAATCAACCTCTGCTTCAACCCATTCCATGTCCAAACTACTTGAACCACAATTGCTCTGCACAGTTTGACTTTAGTTGACCAGCCATGGAAATTACTTGAAACTGAATTACAAGCTTATCAAAAGCCATGATAAGCTTGATTAAACTTGTTTGTGCTTAAAAAGAAACTAATAGAAGCTTGTAAATAAGAAAATGAAACTGAAATTTGCAACAGTAACTTGAAAATATGAACTTGTACAAAACCTTGAGATTGATACTTAAAAGTGAATTCCAATGATACAATGACTTGAGTTTAACACATTTGAAGCTTAAAATTACATTTTAGCACACTAATTAAGATAACTAAAAAGAAACGACATACAAAGAAAACTAAAAACTAACTACTACTTATTTCTTGTTTCTTCTTCCTTCATTTATACCCAAAAGGTCTTGCCACGTGTTTCTGAGCACATCCCACCTCTCTTTTGAGCCAATGGATGAACAGAGATCATCTTGGCCATTTATCCAATTTTGGCGGGAAAGGGTTATTTTGACCTCTGTTGACTTTTAGACTGTAACTAGGGGGGGGGGTGGCTAGGTATGATGATGATGGGTAGTGTTGAAGGGATAAGGTGAAAAGGTGAGGTGATGGTGGCTGGATTTGCAGAGCAACTTGGGAGAGACAGGTGTACAGTGGTGAGAGGGAAAGGATAGAGTTTGACTTGGTTTGACTGGGCATAATGGAAGGGGTCAAAAATAGGTAATGACAGGGGGTCCAAAATGGTATAAAGGCAGGGGTTCAATTCAGTTTTGACAAGGCATGGTTTAATATTATAGGGACCAATTTGTAAATCTACCAAATTAGAGGGACCAAAAATGTAATTTCTCCAAAGTTGTTACAAGGGACCAATATTGACAAGTTCCAATAGTACAAGGACCAGTTTTGACATTTTCAATTTTCCAGGGACCAAACTTGACATTTTATGAAAGTTCAGGGACCTTTTCTGCCATTTAACAAAAGATTTATTCAAGGACCATTTTTGACAAGTTAGAATATTTCAGGGACCTTGAATAACATTTTTCTTTATTAGATTTACCAGGGACTGTTTTTGACAACTTTTAAAACTTGGGGGACTAAAACTGCCAATTATGCAAATTTGATACGTTTTTCACCAGATTTTGATATTTTTGCATTTAAAACACATAAAACACTTATTTGTGATATTTTTATCATTTTGATGCATTTCTGAGTGTTTTCAGATGTTTTTGCAGTTTAAATGGTACAAAAATGATGAGTATTTAGACACTCATCAATGATCATAATAATGAATGTGAAATAACAACATGAATATGAATGCTTACAAGAAATATGATGAGGTTTAAGGACAAAGGGTTTTTCCTAATCACTTGAGGTTTTTATTGCAAAACCTATACAACAAGTGATACTAGAGTTTAAAAATCTTTGTCTTGAAAATTTTTGATGCTTCCACCTTGGTCCTTGTGGCTGCCGAATTTTGGAAGAGAGAAAGAGCAAGAGAGTTTTTTTTATTTTTACTTTGAATAAATGAAGTGAAAGAGTTAGTTTTAGTATAATACTAATATACTTGAGATATTTGCAAATTTTCTTGTGACTCATCCCTCCCTTGTTGACAAGGGAGGATAGTCATTCATTTGTTATATATATATATATATATATATATATATATATATATATATATATATATATATATATATATATATATATATATATATATATATAAGGGAGGATAGTCATTCATTTGTTATATATATATATATATATATATATATATATATATATATATATATATATATATATATATATTTTAAATGTTTAAGTATAATTACTTGTAAGATATTTGAAGTTAAGTGGTAACTTGTGTAAGCTTTTGAGTATTTAAGGTAGCATTAGATAAAAATAAATTTTAACGGGTCAATATAAAATATATTTAAGTCATAAAAATTATAAAAATACATTTCTTGCAAAATTTGAGTGAAATAATAATAATCGTGTAGAATTTAAGAAAACCGTCGTAATTATATAAATATAACAATTTATATACAAAATAAATTTAAAACACTGGGTAAACTCATAATATTATTTTATAAACTTAATATGAGTATAAAAATATATCAGGAAATTTTTTGGAATTAATGGATCAATTGTTCAAAATAATTAATTACGCGATAACGTTTATTTAATAAAAGTTATACGTTTAATGAAAAATGCAAAACCATGCATGAACTAATATGATGACAATGATGTTAATGAAATGTAGACTAAACTTAGTCTATATGAAATGACCTCTATGATATGATCATGAATTCACAGCTAAACCATTATGGTTACGTGAATTTGATGCTCGTAAACCTAGTTCACGATAAATGATAAATAATGAAGCATGTGTAATGTTTTGAGAATGACCTAAAAATACGAATTGTCACTTTCGCCCAACCAAAAAGGAATTCAGTCCCTGAATTCAGTCCTTGTTGGGTCCTACGGTGTTGTTGGTGAAAAGATGAGGATATTTGAGGCGCATCTGGTCTTCCCGTTCCCAAGTAAACTCAGGACCTCTTCGAGAATTCCAGCGAACCTTCACTATAGGAATACGACTTTGTTTCAACTGCTTGACCTCGCGGTCCATAATTTCTACCGGTTCTTCCACGAAATTTAGTTTATCGTCGAGTTGAATTTCTTCCAATGGAATAACGAATGATTCGTCCGAAAGACATTTCTTCAAGTTTGAAACGTGAAACGTGTTGTGTACGTGACTAAGTTCTGATCGAAGATCAAGTCGATAAGCTACAGGGCCAACTCTGCTCAAAATCTTGAATGGCCCAATGTACCTTGGGTTTAACTTCCCGCGCTTTCCAAATCGTACCACGCCTTTCCAAGGCAATACTTTCAACATCACTTGGTCGCCAATTTGAAATTCCAATGGTTTGCGTCTAACATCTGCGTAACTTTTCTGTCGGCTTCTGGCAGTTCTGAGTCTATCTCGGATTTGAATTATCTTTTCTGTTGTTTCCCGTACCATTTCTGGACCAGTGAGTTGTGCGTCTCCAACCTCGGCCCAACAAACAGGTGATCGACACTTTCGACCATAAAGTGCTTCGAATGGTGCCGCTTTTATACTGGTGTGATAACTATTGTTGTACGAGAATTCGATCAATGGAAAATGGTTAGCCCAACCATTTCCAAAATCAATCACACATGCTCTCAACATATCTTCTAATGTTTGAATTGTCCTCTCACTTTGGCCTTCTGTTTGTGGATGATATGCTGTGCTCATGTCTAATTTGGTTCCAAAAGAATCTTGTAATGATTTCCAGAAGTTTGAAGTGAATCGACTATCTCTGTCGGAAATGATAGAAATTGGTGCTCCATGCCTCGAGACTATTTCCTTGACATAAAGTCTAGTGAGTTGTTCCATGGAATAAGTCTCTCTAATTGGTATGAAATGAGCTGATTTGGTAAGACGATCGACGATTACCCATATAGCGTCGTAACCTCCCGATGTCTTAGGAAGTTTCGTAACAAAGTCCATTGTAATGCGTTCCCATTTCCATTGTGGAATTTCAGGTTGTTGGAGTAATCCTGAAGGTTTCTGATATTCGACTTTTACCTTAGAACAAGTAAGACATCTGCTGACATACGTGGCAATTTCTGCTTTCATGTTCGGCCACCAATAAAGTTTCTTGAGATCCTGATACATCTTATCAGAACCTGGGTGAATAGAATACTTTGACTTATGCGACTCATGCATAATCAATTCTCGTATCCCGCCATAAAATGGTACCCACATTCTATCCTTGAAGCATAAAACTCCATCTGCTCTCTTTACAAAGCCATTTGCATTTTCGGGCATACCATAAAGCTTTTCACTTGGTCGGTTTTCCTCCTTGAGTGCCTCGATCTATGCCTCAAGTATTTTTGATGGTAAAGGTGAACTGATCGTCATTCCTAATGATCTTACTCTTAAAGGTTTGGGTCTTTCTTTCCGACTAAGAGCATCAGCCACAACATTGGCTTTTCCCGGGTGATACTTGATTTCACAATCATAATCGCTGAGTAATTCCAACCAACGACGTTGCCTCATGTTAAGTTCCTTCTGATCAAGAACATATTGTAAACTCTTGTGGTCCGTAAACACTGTGCACTTTGTACCATAAAGGTAGTGTCTCCAAATCTTGAGTGCAAAGACTACGGCCCCCAACTCAAGATCATGTGTGGTGTAATTCTTCTCATGAACCTTAAGTTGTCGTGAAGCATACGCTATCACCTTCTCGTTTTGCATTAAAACAGCTCCAAGCCCTTTATGTGAAGCATCGCAGTATACAACGAAGTTCTCAATTCCTTCGGGTAGTGCCAAAATTGGCGCACTGCAAAGCTTTTGCTTCAACAACTGAAAAGCAGCTTCTTGTTTCTTTCCCCATTCGTACTTCTTGTTTTTCTGTGTCAACTTGGTTAAAGCTTTAGCTATCTTTGAAAAACCTTCGATGAATCTTCGGTAATACCCGGCAAGTCCTAGAAATTGTCGGATTTCTGTAGGATTTGTTGGAGTAGCCCAATCTTTTACGGCTTCAATCTTTGCAGGGTCTACTTGTAATCCTTCACTATCAATGACATGACCAAGAAATTGTACTTTACGGTTCCAAAAATCACACTTCGAAAATTTGGCATACAACTCCTCATTCTTGAGTAGTCCTAAAATCGTTCGTAATTGCCCTTCATGCTCTTCTTTGCTCTTTGAGTAAATCAATATGTCGTCGATGAATACTATAACAAACTTGTACAAATACGGTTTACATACTCTATTCATGAGATCCATGAATACTGCAGGTGCATTAGTTAATCCGAATGGCATTACTTGAAACTCATAATGACCATAACGTGTTCTAAACGCTGTTTTCGGTATGTCCTCCTCTCGCACTCTAAGTTGATGGTAACCTGACCTTAGATCAATCTTTGAATAGATACTAGAGCCTTGCAACTGATCGAACAAGTCGTCGATTCTGGGAAGTGGGTAACGGTTCTTCACCGTTAATTTGTTCAGCTCTCTATAATCTATACACATTCTGAAAGATCCATCTTTCTTCTTCACAAACAAGACCGGTACTCCCCAAGGCGAGGAACTCGGCCTAATGAATCCTTTGTCTAAAAGTTCTTGCAACTGATTAGACAACTCATGCATCTCCGATGGTGCTAATCGGTAAGGTGCTCGCGCAATTGGTGCAGCTCCAGGCACTAAGTCAATATGAAATTCTACTTGACGTGCCGGTGGTAGTCCTGGTAAGTCTTCGGGAAAGACTTCAGGAAATTCTTGAGCAATCGGTACATCCTCAAGTCGCTTCTCCTCCGACTTCTTCTCGGTTATATGTGCTAAGAAAGCAAAACAACCTTTCTTTATGTACTTCTCCGTTTTGATGCATGATATAATACTGAGTCTAGTTCCACTTCGTTCCCCACGAATGATCAAAGTTTCGCCGTTGTAAGGAAGATGAACAACTTTTTCATCACAAATGATTCTCGCACGATGTTTGGATAACCAATCCATACCGATGATGACGTCGAAACTACCAAGTTCTACGGGCATAAGGTCTATATTGAAGGGATGATTTAGAAAATTGAGTGTACAACCACGGACAATGGTGTCGGTGCTAATTAAGTTACCATTAGCTAATTCAATGTTGTATGATGTGTCTAATGTGGTTGGTTTGATATTGAGTAAAGGTGCAAATGCAGTGGACACAAAACTTTTATCGGCTCCCGAATCAAATAAAACTGATGCATAACGATTATTGTTAAGGAACGTACCCGTTACAACATTCGGGTCCTCCCTAGCTTCTCCACCTCCTATGACATAGGCTCTTCCCTGTGCCATTCCACCCTGATTCCAGTTTCCTTGGTTCCTTCCCTTTGTACACTAACTCTTGTAATGTCCCCTTTCTCCGCAACCAAAACATGTTACTTGTTGTTTCTGATTTTCCCCCGTAGTTGGCATCTTGCAATCCCTAGTTTGATGTCCCATTTTTTTACAATTCCCACATGGATCTGGACAACGTCCCTGTTTGTGATGACTTGAACATTTCTCACATTTCGGCAGAATCCCCGTGTACCCCTTTTTCTCCGTTGGGCCTGCAACATAGGCCTTTGTAATCTCCTGTCTCTTAGGTGGTCGTTGAGCGACATTTCCACCTCGATTGTTGTTGTCCCACTTTCGTTTATTGTTGTTATTGTTGTTGTAATTGTTTCGGTTATTGTTGTAATTGAAACGGTTGTTGGTATTGTTGTTGTTTCGGTTGAAGTTGGTGATTTTGCCTCTCTTTACTACTTGAGCCATAAGCTTTTGCGACACTCGAATGGATTCCTCAATCGTTTGCGGATCAAACGAAGTCACATCTCC
The DNA here is from genome assembly GCA_019973895.1 of Chrysanthemum seticuspe. Lineage (NCBI taxonomy): Eukaryota > Viridiplantae > Streptophyta > Magnoliopsida > Asterales > Asteraceae > Chrysanthemum > Chrysanthemum seticuspe. The sequence continues at coordinate 206,359,302 of BPTQ01000009.1, read as the reverse complement.
TTGAATAACTTCAGGAAGTCCCCCGATGAAAGCCTCCAGTAGCTTCTCGTTATCCGAAACCATAGATGGGCATAACACTGCTAATTCTTGGAACCTCTGAACGTAAGCATCAATATCATACCCAATAGTGACCAGCTCATAAAATTCAGTCTCCAACTTTTTCACCTCCGTACGCGGACAATACTTCCTTGTTAGCAAACTCTTGAATTGCTCCTAGGTGATCCTGTACGCATTTTCCATTCCCATCGGCTGAGCATATGAATTCCACCACGACATTGCCCCATCCAGTAGTGTACTCGTAGCAAACTTAACCTTGCTATCCTCCGGGCAATTACATAACAGAAACACGGATTCCATTTTCTCGAACCATCTAACCATGGCAGTTGCCCCTTCAGTACCCTTGAACTTAGTGGGATCTCCACTTTTGAAATCCTTATATGAACAACTTCTAACCCCGGACCCTCCTGCATTACCTGCATCAGCAGCAAGTCTAGCGGCCTCGGCAGTTGCCGCAGCCTCCGCAGCAGCCGCCACCGATGCTCTCTCGGTCCTTAATGCATCGGCTATGCTATCATTCACATACTTCTGCATAGCCGCTTGAGTCAACTCAGGTGTGGCTTTCTTTGGCGCCATTATTCTTCAAAACCATAAGATGAAACAATTATGAGAACTTGTAAGTAGAAACAAACATTATACATATATATCCACAACCACAACATGTATAATATAAATGAAATCACAACGGAACAACCACGAAATATCACAAATAAAATCACAACACACGTGGATAATATACATGAAAATTTCGGCCTTAGTGGACCGATATCATAGATAGTAAAACCATTCCTACATAGTAGAGTCAATACTTGATATTTTGTTTGTACAACAACCAAAAGACAACAAGTTCTTTAAACTATGTCACACACCTTGTGACTAGGATAACAGTAAATAAAAACTATACATGATAAAGGTCTACACTAGGCACCTCCTGGTGCTCCGCCAGCTCGATCATGTAGATCACGGACCTGTGTAGTCAAGCTCGCAACCAAACCCCTCAACTCGCTAATCTGAGCCTGTGCGGTAACCATGCTCTCACGAGCTAGTGCCAACTCCTGTGTATGACGCTGAAGCTCGTCCTGGGCCATCTCGGCTCTGTCATATAACTCAGGAATCTCCTGCCTCAACTCAACAATATGACCCCTGTTCTCTAACTGTCTAGATTCTAAACCCTGGTGTTCCAAATCAATCGAAACTCTACCTATCACGAGGCCTTCAACCTCCTCCTCAATGTTCTCCACTCGATCTAATGACAGTTCCTCCAACTGTCCTAGCATCCTATCAATCTGAACCTGTTGGCTATCTATACGTGCCCCTAATGTCTCAGTGGAAGGCTGTCTAGCAGCAGCAGCCTTTGAGCTCTCACCTATCTCGAACCTAGCTGGTGGTTCGGGTTCTGTAGAGGATGATGCAGGGATGTCAAAACGTGCTCGCTTTTTGAGTGGCAAGTCCAGTGTAGGTATAGGTTCCCTAAGATAGTATGATGAAGATGATGATGATAATAGTGGTGATGGTGGATGAATCGGGCCATGTGTAGGGCTAACAGGTGGTGTAGGTGCGACTTCGCCCTCCTCAAAGGGTTCGGTCTCAGTGTCAGTCACAATAAGTGGAAAGTCTGAAGTAGAGCCAATAGAAGATACAACTACAGTGTGTGATAAGGCATCGTTCATGTTGGAGTCGGATGAGACATCCTCCATGTTCGTGTCAGATGATATAGGGATAGGGTCGGAATCTGAAGACATCTCTGTGACAACCGTTGTAAAATAAAAGTAAATAACTCGAAGAAAATGTATATGAATCCGCATATAAAGTGAATATGCACTCATGATGAAATGATAAGATGCTATGATAATGTAGTTATAGTCTAGGGTCAATGATGCAACCTAGTTCTCTATAACTGAAGCTCTGATGCCAATCTGTCACACCCCCAAATTATCTGTTTTGCAGCGGAATGGAATTCCTGGGGATTGACTGTCATAGCATCACAATCACAGTTATATTGAACGACCTAAAGTGTCGTTTTAAAACACATCGTTTGACATTTATTTAAAACATACAGAGTTACAAGACAGGTCCCAAAAGATGATAAAGTTTGCGGAAAATATAAGTTGATTACAAGTCCAAACGATGTTTTGAAAAGAAAACCATAATATACAATGAGACAAGTCGACGCCGCGACTCTATGAGGTTCCTTAATCGTGCCATGATGCGAATGTCTTAGTTACCTGAAAATACATTGCTAAAACGGTGAACAATAATGTTGGTGAGAAATCATAGGTTTATGAAAATGATTTATACGACTACACAAGTATAGATAATGTATGAAAATGTCATCACAAAAATGTTACAATTGCTATAAGTCCATGACACCGAAACTAGACTGATCATGATGTTCGCCCCAACAGAGTGTTTTCCAAACAACTCAAATAATGTTATTAAATGAAATGCATCCGTTTAACCAGTTGGAATCCACCAACCCGGATGGAGGAGTCACCCTCGATAGATCTATCCACTCACCCTCGCTTCTATGAAATTAACGGCTCATGTTATATAATGGGGACATTCAATTGGCATGAGGTAACTTAAGCAATGTAATGAATTTGATATACTTGGTATCGTAATAAAAATGATGTGCAATGTATTCTCCCCCGTAAGTTTGAAAATAAGTATAAACATGTAAAATGGGGCTATGAAAACTCACTTGATGAATTGATGCGATGACAAAAGTCAGTACACCGAAATGTAGCGTGAATCTCGAAACTGACCTATTATGAATGATATGATATGTAATAAGTCATGATGTAATGTTATGCATGCAATTCGGATGATATTTATACCACTTATGAATTTTTGAAAACAATACTTCTCGTCGAAAATATAATCTTTTAACGTCTTGACCATTTTTAAATTACTTTACGTGTATTTATGTTGAAATGATATCCGACGATAATCATTTAGTGATTTATTGTGAAATTATAACTTTTCGTCGTAAAATAATGTCATTGAAATTTCCATGAAAGTGACAAAAACGGCCTCGAAAAGCTAGTCGTAAAATGGTGCACGTCGAGCGTTAGGAAACAAACTCAACGGTTTTGGGAAGCTCGTATCATAATCTCAAAGTTTTAGTACATGAGTTTCCATCCTAGAGATCTTGAACATAAAGAAAAATAGAGGTTAAGTATGGTACTTATGTCCCAAAATATAGTTTAAGGATATTTTTCCGGCAAAGTTTAAGCAACCGTAATTAATTCATTACAACTCCGCTAATCAAACGATCGGACATTTTGGAAAGTATACTTGGCGATTTCACTTTTACTAGAAGACTTCACTTTATGAAAAGTTCTAAATCAATGTTAAAAACAACCTTTAACTTGGTAACTAGTTTTTGCCGCAAAACTTGTCTATTAGAAATGTGTTATAGTTTTTCTTATATGATAATAGTTACGGCAACTTTTGTAAACGTGTATAATTTAGTCGTTACAAATCCGTTTTCTACGTTTTAAAGATCCTTAGCTTTGTATTAAAGTATACTAACATATTTTTGACAAGTCGACATAATTTACAACGCCCAAGCTTCATTTTTGACTCGTACAAAATAAATAATGTTTGCTGAAATTCCAGAAAATTTATAGTTTTCGTCGCCAAATTGAAAAATTCATAACTTCTTCGTTATACCTCCGTTTTAATCCGTTCAAGCGGCCACGGTTTCGTTATAAAGTATATTTTCTAAATATCTAGGCCAAAAAATTTTGCCTACTGTCGGATTTTCCAGAATTTTAAATTAAGGACAGACCCTTTTTAAAACGTGTCGAAATGAGTTTTTCTCGCGCCAAACCTATTCTAACCTATTCAAAACAACTCTGAAGCTATTCTAATCCTACCATACACCTTCTTAGGGTGTCATGGGTTCCTAGACATCACCAAAAATTATATATAACAAGGAGTAATTTATAGGATGGATTATATATATTTAACACTTAAAAACCTTAAAAAGTGGTATAAACATCACATAACTTGCATGTTTCTCAAATAAAATGATATAATCATAATAATGAATGTGAAATAACAACATGAATATGAATGCTTACAAGAAATATGATGAGGTTTAAGGACAAAGGGTTTTTCCTAATCACTTGAGGTTTTTATTGCAAAACCTATACAACAAGTGATACTAGAGTTTAAAAATCTTTGTCTTGAAAATTTTTGATGCTTCCACCTTGGTCCTTGTGGCTGCCGAATTTTGGAAGAGAGAAAGAGCAAGAGAGTTTTTTTTTTTTATTTTTACTTTGAATAAATGAAGTGAAAGAGTTAGTTTTAGTATAATACTAATATACTTGAGATATTTGCAAATTTTCTTGTGACTCATCCCTCCCTAGTCGACAAGGGAGGATAGTCATTCATTTGTTATATATATATATATATATATATATATATATATATATATATATATATATATATATATATATATATATATATATATATATATATATATATTTTTAAATGTTTAAGTATAATTACTTGTAAGATATTTGAAAGCTTTTGAGTATTTAAGGTAGCATTAGATAAAAATAAATTTTAACGGGTCAATATAAAATATATTTAGGTCATAAAAATTATAAAAATACATTTCTTGCAAAATTTGAGTGAAATAATAATAATCGTGTAGAATTTAAGAAAACCGTCGTAATTATATAAATATAACAATTTATATACAAAATAAATTTAAAACACTGGGTAAACTCATAATATTATTTTATAAACTTAATATGAGTATAAAAATATATCAGGAAATTTTTTGAAATTAATGGATCAATTGTTCAAAATAATTAATTACGCGATAACGTTTATTTAATAAAAGTTATACGTTTAATGAAAAATGCAAAACCATGCATGAACTAATATGATGACAATGATGTTAATGAAATGTAGACTAAACTTAGTCTATATGAAATGACCTCTATGATATGATCATGAATTTACAGCTAAACCATTATGGTTACGTGAATTTGATGCTCGTAAACCTAGTTCACGATAAATGATAAATAATGAAGCATGAGTAATGTTTTGAGAATGACCTGAAAATACGAATTGTCACAATCGGTCACCCCTGTAACCGGTTCGGCTGGAAGGTTGGTCATATTTGGTTCATTCCAACCGATCGGTTAGATCCCCTGACCGATCAGTTGGACCAATCGTAAAAAAATATTTTTTGTATTTTGTTTTTGTGTGCTCATGTTTAGATCAAATAAGTTTAAGTGTCTTGTGGGATCATTCCTAAGATACATGAGCATTAGTATTATTATTATTTTTTTATTTTTATTTATTTTTATTTTTTTTATTATTATTTTTTAAAGATCAGTTTGTTAGAAACTCGTTGTATTTACAAGAAATTAGTGTGGAGTCGCGAAACAATCTGGGCCCCCACCCCTCTAGCTATAGCAAAGCTGGTCCTACTAAAAATATGAACAACAGCACGTGCGCCATTTTATTATTATTATTATTATTATTATTATTATTATTATTATTATTATTATTATTATTATTATTATTATTATTATTATTATTATTATTATTATTATTATTATTATTATTATTATTATTATTATTATTATTATTATTATTATTATTATTATTATTTATTTTTTATTTTTTTTAATAACATCACTTTATTAGAAAATCATAGGATTTATAAGAAATTAGTAGGGAGCCGAGATACTAACTGGGCCCCCACTCCTCTAGCTATAGCGAAACTAATCCTACTAAAAATATGAGTAGCAGCATGTGCTTCAATGTCTTGAGTCACCGAGAATCTCCGAATACGCTTTATTATTATTCAACATTTTGCCATTTTTTAATTTTGTTAATATTTAGTACATTGTAAATAAATAAGTGCATGCGTTTTTAAAAAATAAAATGTTTCGAACTTCGTAGGTATGTTCACTGGAAACCCTCACGAGACTATAACTCGTCCACTCAGGCCACCGAGGGGTTTAAAAGGCTTGTTTCATATGCTAAATGCAAACGTGATGCATACGAAAGTGAGTTTTAGGATTTTACGTGTTTTGTAGTTTAATTTATTTTTGCAGATTTAATAAGCTCTTGGAGGAAAGATTGATTGGATTGTAACCTTACACTCATGGTTGGATATGGTTGGTTGAAAGAGAAATCGAATGATCTCAAACGCTTATCCTAGCGTTTGCTTATCATCTTATCATATGGAGTTCGATCGCGATTTCTTGGCCCGGGAAGTTTCATTTCTATCGGACTTATTTATTTTAATTTTCCCTATTTTACATACTTTGAATTTTATTTTTCACATTAAGGACAATGCGTAACTTAAGTGTGTGGGGAAGTAAAATAAGAAAAACGAAACTAGTTTTTACACTCCAAAAGTTTTGGGCCAATTTTTAAAATTTTGTGAACTTATTTGCCATCATAATCTAGTTGTTTTCACGCTTATAGGATAATATATTAGAATAACTGGATCAACCCACTGGTGAAATCTGTAAATTTTGAAAAACTTGAGATGTGTCCCGATTAATATTGCAATCCATTATGGGATCGATGACATTTGCTAGCAGATTTTATAGCCCTTCCACTAAAATCGTGAGGATTTGAGCCTGTTTCATATCATGTGCATCTTTTATGCTTGAATTCTTTTAGCTATGAGTGTGCCGGTGATTTTATTTATTCTTGAACTTGTACTTGTAAATCATTAGCAGACCGCAGTAAGATCACATTCGTGTGATATAAGTGTATATGCGTGATAAAGAGGCAACCTTAGGAATAAAACCAAATGGCTTTCCACTTACATCTAATGATTTTAGCTAACCACATCGGTTAGTTAACCTCCCATACGGACCCATTTGTTAGCGCTCACCTTTAGCGCTAGATACCCTTAGCACAACCTTTGAACCATCCCATTCTTTTTGTTACATCCACCAAAAAAGCAAAAAAATTTTACACTTGAAACCTTAAAGTAACCCTTTTGTCAAAGTCTAAACGGTGGGTTGCTAGTCGCTTGCTATGTTGGATTGTTTTTGATGATTATTAGTTAGCCGCACTTTACTATTAGTGTGAGCAATTCCGACAAAGACGAAGAGTGCACATTCTTATTTGTTTTTTTTGTGGTGTGTGCTTATACGAAGTGTGGGAGAGATGTGATGTATGTGAAAAAAAATTGAAAAAAAAGAAGAGGAAAAAAAGAGAATACATCATCGAAAGAAAAAAAATCAAAGAATATATATATATATATATATATATATATATATATATATATATATATATATATATATATATATATATATATATATATATATATATATATAGGGGAGAGTTAATGTGAGATCATGCTTAAAGTTGTAAAAATAAGATCAAGTCTAAAAAACCACTAAAACATTTATAAATAACAATTTTAGCAATAATACACAAAAAAATAACATTTTAATACAAATTAACATTTTAGCAACTAATAACCAAATGATACATGAGTTTTGATTAATGATACACATGATACACGTTACACTAATAAATATTCCAAAACCTTATACACATACAAAAACCCGATACACATTACACCTCTAATCAAAGTGTATCACCTAGGTTTCGTAAATTTTAAAAAGAAATCTATCGAAACTTTAACAATTTTAGTTGTAGCTAATAAAAAAATTATTTTTGTTGTAAAGAGAGTGTTACTTGTCAAATTTTAGTTGGATCTTATTTTAACAACTTTAAGTTTGATATTATTTGATCTAGATTCTATATATATATATATATATATATATATATATATATATATATATATATATATATATATATATGTGATGACAATTATAGCCACTGTGCTATATTATGATGTAGATGAAGGAAGGGGAAGTAAGTTTGAGATATCGATTAGCCAATGTGCTAATACATGATATATATATATATATATATATATATATATATATATATATATATATATATATATATATATATATATATATATATATATATATATATATATATATATATATATTTGGTGATCGATATGTGAAGAGAAGTTAGTAACTATACGCATTTATGGGTTTGCGGATTGTTTGGTGACTAACAACATGGGTGTTAGACTTGACTTTATTTTTCTTTTAAAACCAAATTCATAAATATTCTCATGCCTTATCCATTCCCTTTTGGCTTTGTGAAAATATGAAGTGCATGAATATTTTTAGTGAGCATCCGGTTCTTGAAGGATCGAATGACGCGCCAGCGATCTAGTGCATATTTTTGTGACCATCCGTTATGCAAATAACGCGCCAGCGATCCGAGGTATACTCTAGTGACCATCCGTTGTTTGACTTAATCAAGAATTCGCGCCAGCGATCTATCATATTCTTGTATGAAATATTTCAACAAAAGCCCGATAAACCCTGTTGGGAATTGCCGATTTGAAGATTGTGACATATTGGATTTCACATACACATCAAACCAAACACAAAGTAGGCGTACAAAGAGTTCTAGAGAGAGAAAGTTAGAGGTTTAGGGAACTTTAGTGAGAGAAAGAAAAGTCTTATTATGAGCTCCAACTGTCTACCCTGGAAGGTAGAGAGTATTTATAGTCTTTACATAAATCGCCACCTATCGGGCTGTGGATCAGGCATACAGTGGGTAAAGACCCGTCCGTCCTCCATGGTGTTACTTAAACTAAATACTACTTAACTTATAATAATCTACGACTACGAGCTTTCTAATGATTACATATACTTGAGGTGACCGACTCTTTAATAACTGGATTTACTAAATCCTAACAATCTCCCCCTAAGGGAGGTCACCTCAAACATATACTAAAATTACATTGAATACAAACAGATATTACATTAAAAATTGTTCTTGCATTTATGATGTAGTACTTTGCTCCGAAGCTCGTAGTCATCGATTCTTCTCATTGCATGTTTGGTTAATCCAAGTGGAGGTCTTTTTACTGATCCACGTGATAATAATTGTTGAGCCAGCTTTTGAGATCATCAGCAAACATCAATCTCTAACTCATCTATTGTGGTGTTGGTATTATGTGATATTGTGACATACGGACCGACATGCTCACATTCTGGATCATGATATATTCTCATCAGAGTAGCAGAAGCTTTCGTTGATTCATGACATTGGCAGCAGCGTAGCAGAAGCATGGAGTAAAAATATCAGAGTCATTGATGCACTAATCATGATTTCTTTTGAGATGAATGTGTTGAGTGAGCATGCGGCTATGCATTGACCGCATCATTCTGATTAGCTGCAAACGTAGGGCGTACCTACATAAAACAGTTAGCAATAAAGCACACGAAAGTGTCTTTGATCACTTTCGTTGAATTGAGGTACACGACCCACGGTTCCCCGTTGATCAGTACAAGTACTGCCTGTGATCAGGTATAGTTCCAAAGAATTTCCTTGACAGGGTTTCGCAGCTGCTCTAGCTGTTCTCAAACCGGAACGTCTCAAAGAAGACAACACAGAGTGAGTGAACGAGCGAATAGAAATTCATTGATTGATGAAAAGAGATTTGAAAAACAATCGTGTATCGCACAATAGAAATTGTTTTTGCAATACAACGAAGGTTTTAATGAAAATCAATTATCAATCATAAACACCTTTTGATTTGAATTATTCGTACACGGTCGAAGTGCTAAAGAAAAGAGTTTTTAAGCACAAAGACCGGTTTTTCAAAGGTATCCGTCAATCCATAACCTGAACCAGGATTGATTCAAAGGATTGAATCGCCCCATTGTTTCTGTTTAGTTGTCACATAGTTGATCTATTGAATAAATCTCACATGCCACCTACCAGGAGCTTGTTTGATGTTTGCTCCAGAAGGCTTTCTATCTTCATTCTGAATATGTTTGCATATCACTCGGATGTTCTGGCAATACCACAAGGATAATGCGTAGGACTCAAGATATAATCGCTCTTTCCACATTGTGTGAAACAGAGAGTCTTCATTGAAAGTGTCCTAATGAGATTTATTGATGATCTCGTGGCTCTAGACTCAATTTGTGCATATTTGGATCCTGTATCGGAGACTAGGGAGAGGGTCTCCTTCTTCAATATCAACCATCTCTAAGAGAAAGTTGATAGATAATGTTGGTTCCCCGTGAGAATGAAACAAGTCCTTTTAAGAGGAACTTGAGTGGTTTGGGAAGTTGAAGTGCAGTGCGTCACTGGGTCCATGACGTCTTGTCTTCAATACCAATGTTACCTTGGTAACCATCAGTAGCAAATGAATTGAACCTGGTTTCTGCCCTAAGGTTGAATAATTGGAGGGCTATTTGTTTTCACCCTTTTCTCATTCAATTCTTTTTCATTCTTCAACCCCTTTAGTGCTTACCGAGACTTCATAGCTAGAACCTTGATGGGTTTATTCTAGTACTAGCTCAGACTCAGTCCGCACTCTTCCCATATCTCATTTTTCTCCTTTTTCAATATACCTAAGGACTTCTACACTATCTAGTGGATTATCCCTGGGTAGATCCCTCCGGTTCTGGCGGATCATGGGAACAAATACCTAACCTTATCATCCTTATATCACCGTACATAAAGTAAATTTGGTCGGTCTATTTGGTATTGTTCATCTGCCATTGGAACCAATTGAAAACCATTAGAAAATCAATCCAGATACTTGTGATATAATATCAAAGCATTTTGTACCTGAATTGTTTTGATATTTTTAGAACAAGAGCTCCCCCTCAACATGTGCATCAAGTGTTTGAAATCGTTTTGCACACGGAGGCAAGAGAAAGAATTAACTTCTTTGATTACCATTTCCAAAAAACTATCAACATCACTTCCCTGATCAAAACAAGTAGATAAAGCATATAGGGGAAGGATGAGGTTTTCATAAGCTTGCTCCCCCTCAATATGTGCCTTGAGGTTTGAAAGAGTTTTGCACATACAAGAGGGAACCTGCACATTGATATAAATTGATCACGTTTCAGATCTTTGTGGGTTAAGATAGATGCTCCCCTTCAACATGTGCATGGAAAATCTGAAATCGTTTGGCACATGTGTGAAGGAGAGCTTGTACATCCTTATAAAACCATTTACCGTATTATCAGTTTAAATCCAATTTAAATCACAAATTCTCCCCCGATCACAATTATCAAATCATTTGAGATTTGTGATCTCTGTAGATTTAAATTGATTTTGAAAGCTTTTAAGGAGAATTGTGATTTGATTATGAAAAACGTTTTAACTGATAAGGATCGGATTTTGAGACTTTAGACTCCATTGAATTAAACATGCATGATTATCTTTTGAAAACAATTGAATGACAAATAACCTTTTAATTTAACTAAAATCATTCTCCCCCTCAATCAATGACATAAGTTGTTGATTGAGAGATAGATATTTTGACAAACTTCTAAGTCCAGATGATTATCAAAAATAGAGTCCGAGTTATTTTTCAAAACAACTAGTTTTCATTAGATAGTAAGGATTAGTTTAAAGAATCAGAGCCAGAAATTTGAAAACCAAGATAAAGCATGTCTCTGTTCTATCTTTGAAAAGCGGGTTACTGCCTGAAATTACAATAAACCATTTTTTCTCTTTCTCCCAAAAATATTTTTTGCTTTTTTGATTTTTTTTTATATAAAAATTCGAACAACATCTAAAGTCCCGTGTCATTCTTTGAATGACAACATCAAGACCGTAGATATTATCGAATCGAGAGAAACATGACAAACTGACAATATTTTTTAAAGATTTTTTGAATTATTTCAAATTTTTATGGATTTTGAAAGTTTTATATTTTTCCATTTGATTTTTTGAAGGTTTTATAATTTTGTACTTTGATTTTCGAATAAATATTTACAAGAGATAAATTAGTTTAAGAGAATGATGAAATGAGTACTGAGATAAAGATATCGTTCAACACGTTGTAGAAGAAAGGAATCAACATCTCTTAAACTTTCGCCACCAAAGCATTCGAGGCTTCTAAGAAAATTGTCTGAACATGAGCCTTCTCAATTTAAATCTTTGGTAGCTTCCCCCCAAACCGACAAACATCGAATAAAGACCATTTCCCTAAGAAGTAAAGTTCAAGACAAAGCGGTCTCATTGAATGAAGCTTAGCACCCCGAAGAACACGAGAACACCGATGTAACAAATTGAAACATTGATCGTCTCAGTGGTTATCAAATCCGGATTAACTGATTATGACCGATCACATGAACCTGTTGTGCATCCCCGATGTACACCTTACTCTTCGAGATTGACCAGTTGTCTATTTAGGGGAACAATATATCAACATGTTCATTTTACCAAGTGCATTCCAGTTATCTAACATATAACCAATCAGCACATAATGTACACATGTACCCAACAAGAGTAGAGACGATGGCATCCATGTAAGATGTTGAGTCACTAATCATCTCTGTGGATGTCAACTCTAAAATAACTGAATTAGCTCGATCAAGTGAACATTTTGTGCATCCTTGATGTACACATATCTCTCTCCTGATGGTTGCGATCTCATCGAAATCATCATTACATAGTGTACATGAAGCAATAACCAGAAGCACTTTATCATAACCATATCGAAGATGTCGATAAGCAATATCATCTCACGCTCCAAATATTCTTCTCATATTTCTTCCAACTGAACACTGAAGTAACACATACCAAAAGTCTCCAGAGACCACTTCCCCTAAATGGTTGGAATAATACATCCTTCCCCCAAATAGTTGGAATAATACACCAGAAGCCACGAGTTTAAACACTGAGTTTCTCTACGGTTATGACCTTTGTCTTCCCCGGATAACTTCAATCAAGTAGAAGTGTTAAGTTCATCATGTGTACTCGTTGTGCTTTTAGATGTATGTCTCCTTCCCTCTTGCTGGTTTTGATACCTCAGAATCAGCAACACATTATACATACCCAATATTCTTGAGAATAGAGAAGAACAAAATATAGCACAAATGTATCTTGTGAGAATCTACTGCAACGGAAACTCTCTCTGACTATCTTAACCAACCCAGATGTAGACAATTTGAAGTGACCACTGATGAAGCAAACCCGTTATACCAAACTTGAAGCTGAAGTTGAATTCCCCGCATTTGTATCTTATGCTTGCACTAATGTTGGAAGAACGGTGTCGAGAATGTATGCTTCAAGCAAATCTCAAAGTTCTCACAACTCAAACAAAGTATGAGACAATAAAACCTCTTGAGATTATCCACACCGTCATATGCATGTGACACAGAGTAAAACAACGTAACTCCTAATAGTGATAGTTAACCAGGTCTTCAACCATCCACCCCGACTGCTGGTAACTAGATAACCCAAGTCTTCAACTCAAATTCTTAAGCCCGAGCAAGTTAACAAATAAGAACACGCCTTTGTGAATGTCAACTTCAACCTCAAATAAGTGATAAATGAGTAACTTCGAAGTAATCAACTTGTGTCAAATGTCGAACACGTGAATAAACATACAATCGGATGTACATTGACCAACTGAATGAACCAGAGCAAATGATTCCTCTACATCAATGCATTCTTCCTAAAGGTATACATGTAGAGACAGATCTGGAAGATTTACCAATAATGTCTTTGAGCGGATGAGGAAGTCATTTTCCTTAATGTTCATGTGATTGATTTACAGAGTGCACATTTAGGAAAGAACAATGAAACAATGATCCGTGAAGATTTGGCAAAGGAATACCAAAGAGCAGATCACTATTCATGAGTGCAACTGCAATGATAGTCATTAACAACGCCTTGAGAAATAACTGGAGATTGGGCCTCTTGAGTAGTCTGAGTTGTACTTCTTAGATGATCAACATTCGCTAGCGGTTGGAAATACTCATCAAACATATCTTGAAACAATGAATCCCATTTATCCTTAGTAAGTGAAACATTAGGCGTTGGAGGAGAGTCATCAAACATAAAGTCGTATGACCATTATTCAAACATCCATCATCATTTGGTATATTCACTCTTCTCCCCCTCTAAAATTGCATCCGAAGTTGCCATTTTTGATTTAACAAGTGAATAAGAATATACACCAATGAACGTAGATCCACTTGATGTCTGAATGAATATGGGAGAAACATGAAGTTTGTTGATGAAGAATGTCAATGATAATGGTCATAAATATGAAGATTTCTCTTCTCATGAAGATAAAGCGCACTGAAGCTACACCTTTCTTTTCTTTGAGGAACGGGGCCGCCTGAAGTGTTATCTACAGACGCCATAATGATGAAGTACGAGGCCTGAACTGATGTGAATAGACGTCATTGTTAAGAGCCCAGTCATATGTTTAGAGCCGCCCAAATCCAAATACCAAGGGACAATTTGTAAGACCTGCTTTGGACAACAGACGAAGACAGAGAATTGGAAACATTGGATCCCCACGTGCTGATGGGTTCCTTTTGGTTAGCACAAACAATCTTTGAATCAGCAGAAACCCTAGATGCAATGGCATTATTCCTAGGAGCTGAACTAGTAGAAGCATCAGACTTAGTCAAATGACATTTTGTGCTTAATGGGATTATTCTACCAGTTGGCTTCCAAACCTTAACAGGCACTATTCTAGGCATAGTGGATCTAGCTGAGGGGTAAGGTTTGCCATTCGTTAATATTCGACCTGTGGGCTTCCACTGAAATCCTACATTTGTAAACACATTCCCTGTAGGTTTCCAGGATTGCTTAATCTGTTTTGCTCTCTAAACTTTCTTAACTGGGTTATGAATCTTAGACCTCAGAAATAACACATCACATTTATCATGATTACCAGAAAATAAATATTTTTTACATGTTTTGCAGACAGCATGAGGCCTCGAATTAATTTCAGTAAGCTTAGAGCTAATACTAGAACTAACACGATTCTTTTTGTTCAAATCAAACTTCTTGTCCCTATGGTGTTCTTTTACTTCCTTATCATTAACACTTTTAGTTTGCGTAATCCTATCCTTCTTTGCATTGCTTCTAGGTTTTGACCCACTAACTTTAGTGTCAATCTTAACATCTAGAGAAGTAACGATGGGAACATTACATGGCTTCACTACTTTCTGCATTCCTGGTCTAGAAGTGCTGGGATATGAAATTCTAGGAGGCACATCAAAGGTTGCTTGCTTGAATTTCGACATGGAACAAGGCATATCAAGGGTCACATGCTTGGCTTTAGGCATAGAACAAGGCACAACTATTCTATCTCGCCTATTGCTAGATTTCGGACTTGTGACAATTACATACTCTAAGAGTTCCTGAGATCGTTTGGCATCCATGCAGGCATAGGCTATAGTACTATCAAAAGGTTTTTCTAATCTTTCATCTTCAACGATCTCACGGAGACCCTTCAAACTTTCCTTAAGGTATGAGAGATATGCTGTATGTGCAAGTTCATTATTCCTAATGGGCGGAGGAATATATAACATATCAATAGCATACTTATCACAAGCAGAAACCTTAGGAACAAAATATTTGCAATTGGGGATTGGCAATTTTCCTTTCACCTCACGCTTCAGATTCTCAATCTCGTTAAGTAAAGAAGTTATATTTTCAATTTGTTTGTCATGATTAACTTTAAATGAATCACATAACTCTTTGTGTTGATCATTAACTTTTGAAATTTCAGCTTTAAAACAATCATTTTCCTTTTGTAAGTTATTAATAATGTTTTGAAGTTGGAAATTTTTAGAATCTAAAGGTGGAGGCATTCGGGAACTAGTATAATCATGCTTTTCTCCCTTTAGTTGTGAGATTTGGGTCCTCAATCTTTTGATCGTGTTGCAATGAGCTCGAATTTGTTCATCACGTTTGCTTATTTCAAAAACTGCATCAAACTCAGGAACATCAGAGGATGTCTTGATATTTGAGGTTTTAACATTTTCTTTGAGATGTTGATGTTTTAATTGCAAAGCAAGATGTTCAACTTCTAATTTAGAATAATGTTTGACCAAGTTATCATGATCATCCTGTTCTATTTTCTCATGCAATTTTGAATTTGTTGTTTCAAGCTCAATGACACGATCATGGGAAACTTTCAAAGCAATAGATAATTCATGAAATTGAGAAGCATTAATGGAACAATTCGTAACGGTGTAGAATACATCTTGAGCAACACAACTCAAAATCAAGTTCTCATTTAAGATATGCAAGTTCTTCCTTTCAATTTCATTATATTTGAGTTCCCTTTCATAATCATTGACTTCAACAATCATTGCATCAAATTCCTTTTCCATTTCTTTAATATCCGAGTTTATCTCCTTTTTAAGACTTTCAAATTGACCTTTTAATTGTTTAAAGAAAGGCATGACCTCAGTTAAATAACATTCTTTAGTTTGCTCAAAACCCCTTTCCCTCTCAGTTATCCCTGTAGGTGTGATTCTCTTCTTACACGTTTTCTCAAAATTAACAAACATCTGATAAAGAACATATAGGCTGATTAAGGTCTTGCTATTAGTGGCAATAGATCTAGGAACTAGATGCATTGGTGTATTAGGAGGATACACAGTGGCTCGAGGCAATTTCCTAAGGGGAGGATTTGTTACAACAAGATTCTCTGCTTTTTGCTTATCTAAGTCCTTTTTCCAGAACACTTGTTCGAGTGTTAACAACGTCTGAGGCTTAAACATGTTCAAGGAAATCCAATTCTCCTTCTTGTAATCATGGGGTGTGATATTTATTTTCTTCTCTTTACATTTAGGATCATCTAGTTTCTTGTTCATCTTTTCCCTAGTGACTTCATCTGATTTCTTATCTTCCTCAGTGTACTCAACGCAACTAGGTTTCTTTCTAGGCTTAAGGATTTCATTGCCATCATAAAGAACCTTATGAGCATTTCTAGCCTTCTTAATGACCTCTGGATTTTGTTCCACAACAAGGGGAATGTTATGCTTATCGCTTAAGAATCTATGCTTAGTGATTAAGTGAGCAGTCTGAATGGTATTTCCTTGTACGTACAACTTATTTTCAAGCTTGTTCTTCAAGGTTTTTAGATTAGAAAAATCATTCAAAAGTTTTGATTCCTTAACACTGAATTCTTGCTTAAGCATTTTAACATTTTCTTGAAGTTCTTGTTTTTGCTTAGCAGTTTTTGAAAGATTATCTTGTAAGGAGTTTAACTCTTGTTTCAATACTTCTTCTCTAAACCTACTTTTTCTAATAGTTGTACGCATTTGGTCATCCATTTCCTGCTCACGGGAGGTTAATTCAAACTTAGCACGTTGTTCATAAATAGCAACACGTTCTTTGTAAGCATTAAGTTCAGAAATAACAGAATCATCAGGGGCACGTGCAGTGTATTCGTCAAAAGCATATTCATCATTGACTGCATAAGATACATCACTTGGTACAATCCCACTTTCACTTTGTTTCACATATTGATCATATGGGACAACATTGATGTTACCCATATTTTCAATATCTGACTCAATAATTACATTTGATTGTACTTCGTTATGTATCTTTTGCTCATCAACTTCATCGTATAATTTTAATACCTCAGAAATGATTTTGTCTTTGGATGGACCAGCTTGTGGTGATGAAGAGACTTTAGGAGAGACCATTGGAGAAATGCTAGCCATGAAAATGGTTTGTGCATTGGGTTCTTCATCAACATCAGAGTCGTATGCATCACAATCAGCTACTTGAAAGGCATTCTGATGATTATGGCCTATCTCCTGAATTGGTTGCTCATCCACATCTGCATCATATGTCTTAGCATTTCCCTGAGCCAAGAACAACAACTCCTCTTCATCCAAAGCTGCACCATTATCCTAAGCTTGCACAAGCAACATCTTATCCCTGAAGTACTCGGCATTCTGAGGGCGTTTTGGCGATGTACAGTTCCTTGCAATGTGTCCCTCACCTCCATAGTTGTAACACTTGATCGACTTTACTTGTCCTTGATTTCCATTCCTTCCCCTATTCTGATTTTCCACATACCCTCCTCCTACTCCACCTCTTCTTTATTCATATTGTCTTCCTTGAGCTGGTTGTACTGTAACTGTTGTTCCCTATTCACTATCGTTTAAAAACAATTAAGTACTTAAAACAAATTTAACGGTGAATAATGACTGAAAGTAATGTAAGTAAAACACACAAAGTAATTTTCAACATCATATTCTTATTAGAAATAAATCAAAAGAATACGTTACCCAAGTACTTGCGGAATAGTACTTGGGATTGAAATGACAAGGTTTGGGGTGACTCCTCTCTAAGCTCAGGCTAAGTCTGAGCACAACTCTTAGAACCCACTGAGCTAGCTCAAGGATAAAGTTGTATTTGGAGGAGTGAAAAGTTGGCTTGTGTGTATGTGTGTTTTTACAATTCACAAGCTTCAAACATTTCACTCTTCTTCTTATGCTATTTATACAAGTATGATATTTAACTTTAACCTAGAAGACAAAAACATAGATCACAGCAAACACGAATATTGATGTATTCAGTTACTATTTACCTTTCTATTTATAGTAGGCGGCGAGACTATTTCCTTTGACAGAGAATCGCCGCTTACTATAAATGGGAAGATATGATCTTCATAGATTGAGACTATGTATAAACTGGATAAACACTTGAGGGACTTAGTTTTATCTGGGTAAAACTTTCCCGCCTAGTCCAGCTCATTCTTCAGTCTTTAAAGCTTTCAGTCTCTTCCTTCGTTTGTCTTCAGTGTTTAACAGTTGGAGAGGAGTCGAAGGGATTCAGTGAGCTAATGTCATCACTCACTGAATCCACTATCTTCTTCTTGACTTAGTCTTCACCCTTTAAGTTCCGCATTGCAGAGTGGAGAGGCTCCTTCTTCGCCTCATACTAAGTGTCCTGAAGATAGCTCACTGAGAGACTATGCGCTCAGTGACCTGATTGTGTTTAACGGATTAAACACTTAGGTTATTTTCTATTCAAATCCTAGTTTAAGGGGTTTGGGTATTTACTGAACCCAACAGTCTCCCCTATTTGGATATACAAAAGTGTTTGATCAGTGTAAGTGAGCAAAAAGGCTTCTTCTTATACTGAATGTACTAATGAATACAATAAGGAACATTTGAGTAATTTGACAAAACATACATCTTTTATTGATCAAATTACATATTTCCTATCACTAGTACAAAAGGATAAAATGATGTCAGTCTAGATGAATACCCAGTGCTTCGAGCTTCACTTTCTTGGTGATGAGTGTTTCCCTGTCAGGATGGTCTCTTATCTTTGCATTCAGGTCTTGACAGAACCTGATGTTTGCTGGGGATTGGATCTGAGAGGCCACTGGGATGTAGCTGATCATTGTAGCCACTCCTGCCGGATCGATATCACTCCACCTTTGGAAAGCTGGGTTCCCGTAGACATCAATGAAAAATAGCCCTCTTTCAGGCTTTTCAATCACTAAACAGTTCACAAATTTTACCCCCTCAGGCAGCTCTCTGTTGCATTCTAAGCCAGACACTTTGATTTCAGGTTGGAACTCAACTCTTTTCCTTTTGCTAGTGGAAGCTTGTGGTTGAGATCCTTGAGGTGCAGTCAAGGCAGGCTGAATTCCCAGTTGGGCTGGTGCATCCCTCAGCCTTTCATATCTTTTACTGAGCGTTTTCATCAGATCGTTGACCACCTTATTTTGCTTCTTTCCAATGATCGGACCAAGTTCATCAAGTTCAGTGATCCCAAAGTCACTGAATTTTAAGGGATCATGAATCTCAAAGTATCTTTTGTCATCCCCTCTGTAAACATTCATAGCCAATGGTTTGGTGTTGGGAATAATCTTGACATCAGTGATTTTTTCAGGAAGCCTTCGGCTGGTCATTGTCCAGTTGTACTTCTCAATTCTGCTTTGCCTGAGAGCTTCAATTTTCTTTCTCTTTTCTTCATACTGCTTTCTCATTGAAGCCATTTGAGCAGCCTGAGCATCTTTGAACATTTGTCCTGCCTGACCCTTTGGGAGTTTGCTTGCATCTAATCCCATGTTCTCAGCTTCTTCGGCGACAACCTTTTCCAGTGCTTCTTTGGTCTTCTTATCATCCTCAGCTTGTTTCAATTTCCTTTCTTCTTTAGCAAGGTGTTTGGTTAGCTGTTGAGGAGTGAAGAGATATTCAGTGTCACCGATTTTGTAGGGAATCTTCTCAGGCTCAGTTGTTGTCAATATGCCTTTGCCTTTGTCCTGGCCTGAGGAAGAAGATGCAACCAAGGGTGGTGGTGTTGTCATTATTGGTGTTGTGACTGTTAGTGTTGTTGTTGATGTATGTGGTGGTAGAGATGAGATGGGTATTGCTAAGACTGGTGCAGATGATATGGGAGCTACTGAGACTGGTGGTGTTTGCTCCCCCTCAGTGTGAAGAGGAGTTTCTTCAGCAGTATTCTCCCCCTCAACTGTTGTCGGAGCTTCAGTGAGGGCAAGAGTTGGCGTTGGTGCTGAGGGGGACTGAGCAGTTTGACCCTTGAAGGCCTGATAGATTTCAGTCATCATAGCCTTAATCTCTGTAGTATCGGCCTGAATACCAGTGACCTTTTCATCCAAGTTAGCTTGAGAAAGCTCCAAGGCAGTCATCCGGGGACCAAGATTCCAGGCCAGGGAGGAGGATGCCTGAGCCATGGTTGCCACCTGTGTATTCAAAGAGTCCAATGTAGCTTGAAGAGACTGGACTGAGGATGGAAGACCCTGAACATTGGCAGACTTGAGCAGATCTAGCAGTTCATTAAGGTTTGAGGATTGTTTCAAGTATGCCTCAGTAGTCTTTAGCAGTTGAGAGTTAAGTACTGGATCTTCTTTGACAAACTCCCTGATTTCATCGATCTTTGTGCCTACATTCTGAAGGTGCCTTAAGAAGTTGGACATATTTTCATTTAGTCCGAAGAGTCTGTCATACATCAAGTCCCTGTGCTCATGAACATTTTCATCGAAGCCATGTACCTCTGCCTTTAGATCAGCATAACTTGCAGCAGCCTCAATATGTTGTTCCCACAATGTTTTAGTAACCCCTGAGTATAGCTTCCTTGAAGCCCTGGTGATCCACTGAGCCAACTGCCTTTCAATGAGGGGAAGAACATTGTCAAACTCTTTGAATTCATCAGAGCTTGAGGAGGATTCAGAGGCCTAATCATCATGTTGGAATGGGGATTCAGTATGCTCCTGTGGATCAGGCTGAGGCTCTTGTTCAGATTGAACCTCAGCGTCTGCTTCATCCCCTGCTGACAAAATTACTTCTTCACTTTTAGCAAGGTCATCATCAGATTTTAGTAACTCAGCAACCTCAGCAACTGTTATCAAGGGAGTGGGAATGGGTTCCATATCAGCGGGTGGTATTGATCCCTCTGAGTCTTTGTCCCCCGTGGACCCCTCGGACGCTGGTGGGAGTTTCCCAGCGTCTTCTTGGGAGGCAGGATTGGTTTTGGGTTCCATATCGGAGGGTTGTTCCTTTCCCTCCGAGTCTTTATCCCCCATTGACCCCTGCGACACTGATGGGTTTTTCCCAGTGCCTTTAGCAGAGTCAGTGATTGTTGTATCCCTATCAGTGGGTTGTTTGTTTCCCCCTGAGTCTTTGGGATCGATCAGTGTGCCCTCAGACAAAGGCTTTGATTTGCTAATGTCCTCATCAGGCGTAGTGGAAGGCGCTCCCCTACCAGCGGGTTGTTTGTTTCCCTCTAGATCTTGGGGAGTAGTAGGTGTGACCAAGGGCACTGACTGTGATGTATCAGTGTCCTTCGTTGTCACGGGGGTGGTTGTTTCCTGGTCAGTGGGTGTCTGTTTAGTCTCAGGCTTTTTGTGTCTCTTAGGCTGAGCTCCTGAAGCCTCAGGGCCCTGGGACTTTGGTTTAGTCTTAGTCCCAGTCTGAGATTTCCCCTTTCTCTTTTTAGGAGCAGGGTTTGGAGACACTGATCCCTCCTGGTTGTTTACAGCAACCATATGGGCCGTCAATTCAATAGGAGTGACACGGGATGGGTCCTTTTGAAAATTTGATGGACTCAGGATGCCAGGTAAATTTCCAAATTTTTCATCCTGAGTATAATTGGATCCCAGTAACGATTGCAAAGCACAAGAGACAAACCTAGGATACGAAACGTACTTCGTCCTAGTTTTGCTCTGTAGCTTCGTTATGAGATGTGACAACTCGCAATTTCAGGTCATTTCTCAAATTTACTATTCAAGTTTCACTATTTCATCATTATCGTAAACTAGGTTTACGAGTATCAAATTCGCGTAACCTTAATGGTTTAGCTGCGAATTCATGAACAATCATCAAGGACATTTCATATAGACTAGGTTTAGTCTACATATCATTAGCATCATTATCATCATATTAGTTCATGCATGGTTTTGCATTTTTCATTAAACGTATAATTTTTATTAAATAAACGCTATCGCGTAAACATTATTTTGAACATTTGATCCGACACTTCCAAAAATATTCCTAATATATTTTTATACTCATTTTAAGACTATAAAAATTATATTATTAGTTTACCCGGTGTTTTAAATTTATTTGGTATATAAATGGTTATATTTATATAATTACATCGGTTTTCGTAAATTCAACACGATAATTATTATTTTACTCAAATTTTGCAAGAAATGTATTTTTATAATTTTTATGACTTCAATACATTTTATTTTGACCCGTTAAAATTTATTTTTAGTTAACGCTACCCTAAATGTTCAAATATATACCTAATTACTCAAATATACTTTCAAGTATACATCTTATCTACATCTTAATACTAATAAAAAAAAAATGTAATTGCTAATTCAAATACCCCCTTGTCGACACAAGGGGGATGACTCACTCAAAATTTACATAATATCTTCCATTTATATTGTATAATATTCATAAACTACACATACTTACTCATTATCCAAAGTGTAAAAGATCAAACTATTTCCTTCCTCTCTTCTCTCTATAACCGGCCAACCTCAAGGATCAAGAGGAGTTCTTCAAAAAATTTCTAGTCAAGTTCAAAACAATCTAGACACACTCTTGATTAAGGTTGTGAAATAAAAACCTTGGGTGTTTAGGATTAATCCTTTGTTCATAAAACCTCATCAAGTAACTAGTCAAGTTTAGAGATTCACGCTACATTTCGGTGTACTCACTTTTGCCATCGCATCGTTGTCCAAGTGAGTTTTCATAGCCCCACTTTCAATTGTTTTGTACTATTTTTGGGGGAGATACATGCTCAACTACTTGCTTTTATTTACACAAGTACTCTAAACTTTTACGGATTATCGTGAGTTTCGTAGCCCCTACTTTTGTATGTTTTGAACTATTTTGGGGGAGATACATGCTTAACTATTTTTCACAAGTACTTTATATTTTTAAGGATAACTTCTATCATGATCACCATCGTTTCAAAACCGAAGGTTGTACTATTGATTATGTGCTATAGTTCTACGTCGTATAATGTTCTAAATCAGTTGACTACTGATACATTGAGTCATGTACTATTGATAATGTGCTATAGTTCTACGTCGTATAATGTTCTAAATCAGTTGACTACTGATACATTGAGTCATGTACTATTGATTATGTGCTATGGTTCTACGTCGAGTTAGGTACTATTGTGAATTCATTTGACATCATGTGCTTGAACATAAACTATACACATTTTGGCAGTGGGTTGTGAACACACAGGTTGCAAGTTTTGTATGGGCGGAACTTGAAACTGAGTGGATTTACAATGCCTTTGCTGCATAAACGATTTTTGAAAGGCTTTACATTTCATTACAAACTCTATGAACTCACTCAACCTTTGTGTTGACACTTTTTAGCATGTTTTATCTCAGGTATCTAAGGCATTCACTTCATAGCATGCATGTGGACATATCATAGAGTCGCGATGACGACGCGTCTCACTTGGGTTTTATGAGCTTTAAAAACATCGTTTGAATTGTATCAAATTTATTTCCGCACATAGTGACTTTCATTTGGGACCTATACTTTGTAAACTCTGATTGATTTATTAAATCAAACGATGTGTTTTCCAAACGACACTTTAGGTCGTTCAATATAACTGTGATTGTGATGTTATGACAGTCGAACCCCAGGAATTCCATTCCGCTGCAAAACAGGTAATTTGGGGGTGTGACAGATTGGCATAAGAGCTTCAGTTATAGAGAACTAGGTTGCATCATTGACCCTAGACTATAACTACATTATCATAGCATCTCATCATTTCATCATAAGTGCATATTCACTTTACATGCGATTTATACGTACATTTTTCGAGTTATTTACTTTCATTTCAAATCGATTGTCACATGGATGCCTTCAAATACCCATTCCATTATCCTTTCTTTAGACTCCAATGTGGAGAATGTCTTATCATTCCCTATCACAATTTTAATATCAGTTGACTCATCACCGATAACGTCGAATGCCGAGATAAAACCTTTAAGCAGGGCGAAGTCACTCTCACTCCCTTGATCATCACCAACATGTCGAGTTACACGTTATTCACGCACTAAGTCATTAAACCATCACTCATTTTGAAAAGTAACCTCAAACTTATCACCTCACATCACATCTCTTTAGAGCGCTTATTCTTAACATAGGACTTTTCTACGTCTCATTTTTCCTCTTATTTTGAAGAGTTATGGCGCCGAAGAAAGCTGCACCAGAAATGACACCAGCTGCTATCCAAAGGTATATAGAGGATAGTATAGCCGAGGCACTAAGGAAAGAACGAGCAACGGTAGTTGCTGCTGCTGAGGCCACGGCTGCTGCTGAAGCTGCTAGACTTGCTACTGCTACAGGAGCTGCAGGAGGATCTGGAGTTCGAAATTGTACATACAAGGACTTTAAGAACTGTGATCCAACAAAGTTCAAAGGCACAGAAGGAGCCACTGCTATGATTCGTTGGTTTGAAAAGATGGAGTCTGTATTTCTTCTATGCAATTGTCCAGATGACTGCAAGGTAAAGTTCGCCACGGGTACACTCTTAGATGGCGCAATGTCATGGTGGAATTCGTATGCGCAGCCTATTGGTATCGAAAATGCGTACAAGCTCACGTGGGGTGAATTCAAGAATCTGGTAACTAAGAAGTATTGTCCACGCACGGAGGTGAAGAAATTAGAAACGGAATTTTATGAGTTAGTGACTGTTGGTTATGACATCGAGACCTACATCAGGAGGTTTCAAGAATTGGCTGCACTATGCCCATCAATGGTTTCGGACAATGAGAAACTGCTGGAAAATTTCATTGGAGGACTTCCACAATGTATTCAAGGAGATGTAACTTCTTCTGATCCACAAACAATTGAAGAAACTATCAGGATAACTCAAAAACTCATGGCTCAAGTTGTGAAAGGGGAAAACATTATCAATAATAACCGCAACTACAACAACAACCACCAAACTAGCAACAACAAAAGGAAATGGGAAAATGACCAGGGAGGTTATGATAACAACAACCAAAACCATAACACTAACCATCACCAACAACTGAATAGAAGATAAGAAGTCGCCAGGGTCTATGTTGCTGCACCAACAAAGGGAAGAGCTTATACTGGAAACTTACCACGATGCCACCAATGCACGCTACATCATAATAGTCCATGTGGTATATGCTTTAGCTGTCACAAAGTGGGACACCTTGCTAAGGACTGCAAGGGCAAGGCCATAGTTACATGTTTCGGATGTGGGGAGCAAGGACACTATCGGAATCAATGTCCTCAAAACCAAGGTCAACAAGTTGAAGGTGCTCATGGGAATGCATACATGTTAGAAGGAGGAGAAGCTCGTCATGGTCTCAACAACGCGGAAGACTGAAGAAGTTTAGAAACTAACATTCTCATTTTCCTTATGTACTATGTCGTACTAAGTTTATGTCTTCCATCGTATCCGGATCTTTATAACTTAAGATGTATTACTTTTTGATAAACCACTCGTTGTAAAATATTCTCATCTGTACTTTATTTTCTTTCGATTCGATATCACTTACGAGAATTTTAATTCCTTTTACTTTAACTACCATTTTAATGACACGGTTTAAATCTTTGTAAACATTGAGAGTTATAACAACTAAACCGAACGTCACATTATCGTTCCTTAATTATACATAGCCTAGCTAACTATGTCTAATTCTGGAGGGATCATGTTATGTTGGGAGCAGTTATTTATAAATCTTAGTGCAAGCAAAATTTTCACACATTCCAAAGTCAAAATGATGCTCATCGGAGATATTCATCCAATATTTCTCTACTATGATGTTTTATACACTCTTATTCATCGATAACCGTAACGACACTTCCTCATGTCTTCTCTCCTTGTTATTCATCACAAACTCACAAATTCGATAGACTAACACGAACTGAATTCAGGGACTGAATTCCTTTTTGGGTGGGCGAATGTGACAACTCGCAATTTCAGGTCATTTCTCAAATTTACTATTCAAGTTTCACTATTTCATCATTATCGTAAACTAGGTTTACGAGTATCAAATTCGCGTAACCTTAATGGTTTAGCTGCGAATTCATGAACAATCATCAAGGACATTTCATATAGACTAGGTTTAGTCTACATATCATTAGCATCATTATCATCATATTAGTTCATGCATGGTTTTGCATTTTTCATTAAACGTATAATTTTTATTAAATAAACGCTATCGCGAAAACATTATTTTGAACATTTGATCCGACACTTCCAAAAATATTCCTAATATATTTTTATACTCATTTTAAGACTATAAAAATTATATTATTAGTTTACCCGGTGTTTTAAATTTATTTGGTATATAAATGGTTATATTTATATAATTACGACGGTTTTCGTAAATTCAACACGATAATTATTATTTCACTCAAATTTTGCAAGAAATGTATTTTTATAATTTTTATGACTTCAATACATTTTATTTTGACCCGTTAAAATTTATTTTTAGTTAACGCTACCCTAAATGTTCAAATATATACATAATTACTCAAATATACTTTCAAGTATACATCTTATCTACATCTTAATACTAATAAAATAAATGTAATTGCTAATTCAAATACCCCCTTGTCGACACAAGGGGGATGACTCACTCAAAATTTACATAATATCTTCCATTTATATTGTATAATATTCTTAAACTACACATACTTACTCATTATCCAAAGTGTAAAAGATCAAACTATTTCCTTCCTCTCTTCTCTCTATAACCGGCCAACCTCAAGGATCAAGAGGAGTTCTTCAAAAAATTTCTAGTCAAGTTCAAAACAATCTAGACACACTCTTGATTAAGGTTGTGAAATAAAAACCTTGGGTGTTTAGGATTAATCCTTTGTTAATAAAACCTCATCAAGTAACTAGTCAAGTTTAGAGATTCACGCTACATTTCGGTGTACTCACTTTTGCCATCACATCATTGTCCAAGTGAGTTTTCATAGCCCCACTTTCAATTGTTTTGTACTATTTTTGGGGGAGATACATGCTCAACTACTTGCTTTTATTTACACAAGTACTTTAAACTTTTACGGATTACCGTAAGTTTCGTAGCCCCTACTTTTGTATGTTTTGAACTATTTTGGGGGAGATACATGCTTAACTATTTTTCACAAGTACTTTATATTTTTAAGGATAACTTCTATCATGATCACCATCGTTTCAAAACCGAAGGTTGTACTATTGATTATGTGCTATAGTTCTACGTCGTATAATGTTCTAAATCAGTTGACTACTGATACATTGAGTCATGTACAATTGATTATGTGCTATAGTTCTACGTCGTATAATGTTCTAAATCAGTTGACTACTGATACATTGAGTCATGCACTATTGATTATGTGCTATGGTTCTACGTCGAGTTAGGTACTATTGTGAATTCATTTGACATCATGTGCTTGAACATAAACTATACACATTTTGGCAGTGGGTTGTGAACACACAGGTTGCAAGTTTTGTATGGGCGGAACATGGAACTGAGTGGATTTACAACGCCTTTGCTGCATAAACGATTTTGAAAGGCTTTACATTTCATTACAAACTCTATGAACTCACTCAACCTTTGTGTTGACACTTTTTAGCATGTTTTATCTCAGGTATCTAAGGCATTCACTTCATAGCATGCATGTGGACATATCATAGAGTCGCGATGACGACGCGTCTCACTTGGGTTTTATGAGCTTTAAAAACATCGTTTGAATTGTATCAAATTTATTTCCGCACATAGTGACTTTCATTTGGGACCTATACTTTGTAAACTCTGATTGATTTATTAAATCAAACGATGTGTTTTCCAAACGACACTTTAGGTCGTTCAATATAACTGTGATTGTGATGCTATGACAGTCGACCCACAGGAATTCCATTCCGCTGCAAAACAGGTAATTTGGGGGTGTGACACGAGATCACTGTAAATGATCTCCCCTATATCGACAGTGACCCCATTCATCAAGCAGTATGCCATCATCAACTAAATAGAGTTAACTTGTTTAGTGGATGAGTGGTTCCCGCCGAGGACCTGAATCACAAAAGTGAAGAGGATCCTCCAAGCCACGGGGAATGAGCTTTTAGTGACTAGGGTCTTGTCCAAAAAAGTTGGATCTAAAATGATTTGTTTTAACCCATCCTTCACTGTGGAGGGTTCAGGATGGGCGACATAAACACCTTTGTTATAATCTAACCATGTTGAAGTGCAAAACGTTTTGTAATCCAGGGTGAATTGTTTCCCCCCATTAAGACTGAACCTGATGAGATACTCCCTGAGAGGTCTAAGGTTATTCTCATCAGTAGAAGGTGTCGGGTCAAAGGCTCTAGCTGTAGCCCAAAACTCCCTGAGGTAGTTTGGGTACAGTACTGAGGGACATTTTTCAAAGGCCGTTTTGAGTGGGCAGTTGAATAAAAAATTTATAATGTCTTTATAGGTTGGGACATTTTCAGGATATTCAAAATTTCCTATGACATTATTTGTTTTAAATTCAACGTTAGTAAGATCCCCTACCCACTGAGAAGCAAACTGGAGAGATTGTGTTCTAGCCATTTCCATTAACGAAGATTTTAGGGTTTAAAAAATGTTTTGACTAGAACAATCAAAGTATTTAGATCTCTTCAAGTTTGTGATGAAAAAATTTTGTAAATATTTACAAGGAGGGTTTTCCAAAAGAGGTTTTAAAGATATTGAGAACACACAAATATTTCTGGATTTGAGAAAGAATTTTGACAGAGTTTAGTTGCAGTAAATAATTTGTGTGTTTTTTTGTGGTTTTTGAAGAGGGTATTTATAGAGTAGCGAGAGGGGTGGTTTTTGTATAAGTGTGGATATGTAAAGACCATTTTTGAAATCGTTTGATATTCCACATTTAATGCCACCCACTACTTCACGCAGTAAAATCCCGTCTTTCAAGGAAAACAGTTGCAATGCACAGTAAAAGTGCATGTTAGCAGTAATAAAATATCCATGGGATATTTTATGTGAGAGAAGGCATTTAATGCCAAGTGGGGTGAGGTAAATGATGATACTCCTGACAGTAAGACATGTATTCCTATATTAAATTGGTGGGATTACCAACCTAGGACATTTAAGTAACTAATACTTGGAGCATTTAGTTACTCATTCAATGATTTCTGTCAGGGACCTTGAGTGAGTCTTACTCATTCAGTGAGAGGTTTGATTTGGATGTTCAGGGAGGATGAACCATTTCAGAGAACTTACTGAGATTGGTTTTCAGATACCTGACTTTCAATGTCAAGCATTCCCAATTCAGCTTTCAGTCTCCTGATGTTAGGAATTGGAAATTCCATATTAAAGTGTCGGTCACCCCAATTATAGTCTGGCATATGTTAGCTCGTAGACTTGCAGTTGGTTACGTTAATTAGTAGCTTATTAGTTAGTTTGTAGCGTAGTTTAGTTTAGTGTAACACCGTGGAGGAAGGACGGGTCTTTACCCACTGTATACCTGATCCACAGTCCGATAGGAGGACGGTATGTTTGTAACTATAAATACCCCTTTCATCTATGGAAGGGGTGTGACTTGGAATCTAACCTTTCATTTTTATTGAACCAAATCTCTACCAAGAACACCATCTCTCTACTTTCTCTCTCTAAAATGTCTAACATGTATTTCCATCATCCAAGACCACCCGAATCATTATAACACAATAAAATATTACGATCCTACAAATGGTACCAGAGCCATGGTTGTTGTGTTTTGATGATTCTTTTGTGGTTTTGATACTTGTTTGTAACTGTTTTGTGTATTTGTGTGGTCAGATTAATTTTTTATTGGTAAACTGTTCGTATCATGTTTGTGTATCCTCTTTTGGTCAACAAAGGTCATAGTGTTCATTCAGTTTTAATGTCTGTCCTTTTTGTGTCAAATACTTGTCCTTTTTGCACCAAAAGCTGAGTATATTAATGGTCAAACTGGTTTCTTCTTGGTCAAACTGGGCAACATGGTATATTCATATGCTGACTTTCTGAGTTTTTGAAGCTGAACGGTTCTTTTGGTCGGAATACTCGTCGAAAAAAGTCAAATGGTCAAATATTATTGTTGGCGAGTTGGTCTAATCTGCTAGTGACTTATCAACCTGTGTAGCGAGTTGGGTCAATCTACCTAGCGACTTGTATTTACAAGTCGTAGCAACTTGTTGGCTATTTAGCGACTTATATCAAAAAAATGTAGCGACTTGTACTTGGTGATGGTTTGTCTTTTGAGTCAAACTGAAAAAAAACTAGCGACTTGTTAAGTAAAATGAAGTAGCGAGTTATGCTTCTAAATATGCTAGCGACTAGTCTTTACTAGTTAGCGACTTGTGTTTGAAAACCAAAAGGTAGCGACTTGATACAGGAAGATAGCGACTTGTGTGTTTTGGAAAGGGTTAGCGACTTGTGACTCAAAAGACTAGCGACTTGACAGTTAAGTTGATAAAGAATTGATTGTACAAAGACTACAACCACTCAATTAAACCAAATACCAACCTTAACTCTCGACCTCAGGTTCATCTTCCATCATCGGTCCAAGATCACAACAACAAAACAGGAACTTGAAAAGAAATGAAAAACGTGCCATCACAGACATGACCACCAAGTTTTAAGACCAACTCATCCTGGTTCGAGATCCATTCCACTCCTATCAACTCCAACTCGTTCTAATCTAATCTGTTCTTTCTCACAAATCCTAAGAATCCCATCGATAAACTTTACAAGGACTCAAAACAAAAGCACATGATCTCAGATAGTTCAACTTTGCTTACAATCTTTTAAGATTTTTTTGTTGTTGAACAATTATCCATCACTGATCTTTGAGAAGCTTTTACTTCATTAATATTCGAATATAAGAGTCAAGAAATATAACAATCTTGTTACTTTCTTTCTCTAATTCGTTCATGACTAAAAACAGTAGGAAGAAAAACGCAATTAATTAAACCTTACCCGAGATCCTCTAAAGATCTTGAAGCCGGTCACTAACATGAAACCATCCCTGTGGCTTTAATGAAAGTACTCTAACCATCCGTGTGGTGAGTAATCAATGCATATGTCTTAATGAAAAGGAAGATGGGGGCGTATAGCACATGAGAGGAGATTATTTTGGGTTTGATGTTTTACTGATTATTGGTGTTTGGAGGCGTTTAATTTTGTGATTGATTTTTGGATAATAGAATTTTGTATTTGAGAGTGTAGCAGATATGAAGGAGAGAGGCGGCTTGTGTGGATAATTAGGGTTTGTGTTGCTGTAATAGAAAGAGAGGCGGATTGTTTGAGGTGAGAGAGAGAGGCGGATATTGTTGAGTGTGAGATTAGGTTTAGACTAATGTGAGAAAACTTAGGGTGCCTCTTTTTATATAACCGGTTACTAATACTAGGCTTTGGAATGTTGGGCCCGTGTGATAAGTTGGAGAGGATTTTGTTTCAGCTTGACGTGGACTTGAATCGTTTGGACCTGGTATGCCTTATTTCTTAATGGGCCGAATATTTCATATGAATTAAATGGGTTTTTCGAATTGATTATTTGCAAAATGGGGATTGTTAAATGTTTGGGTAATATTTCGGTTGGGTCAACTAGATTGTCACACTCTTTAACTTGGGCCGTATAATGGTCTTGTCTCGCATTGATTTTGACTTGTGTTAACGGTGGATGACAATTTTTCGTAGAAATAATTTCCGTATGTGTCGTGTTGCTATGGGTTTGTGAAGTGGATTGGACGTTGATTATTTGTGATAATGTGTATTTGTCTCTGAGATCAAGTGCATCTCGTGGGCTCAAGTTTATTGGAAGAGTAGAAGTTGGGCTTAATGTTATAACTTTGAACCAGGTAATATATCGATTGACTTGTTTTGATGATGTGAGTTAATTTATGAGATTTGACGATGAGAATTTGATGATGATATTAGTTGTGTTATATTGGTTAGCACTTTGGGGTATACATTTTCATGGAATTTATTGTGGCACGGCTTGAATTGATTATACAAGGATGACTATGGGGTGGTTTGGACGATATTTCTTATTTGGAATTGAAGTGGGGTTTTTCGGGCGCGTTTGCTTATTTCGTCTTCTTTCTTTCTACCCTTCCGCGAAGATGACTTGTTTGGGCATTTATAGAGTGTGATAAAGACTTGGCTATTTAGTTACGGTTGTGATTCTTTCTCACTTAACCCACAACGTAACTATCACTTCGGTGTCTCATGCAGTTGAGGATACGTCAAGAGGTTTTGTACATTGGGTACACAGTTTCTTCTTCACAAGGATTAGTACAAGTTTAAGTAACATATCTAGGGAAGTTCACTTCATGATCAAGTTTGACATATCGGGTTTACTTCACCAAGTGGTCACAGCAACAGCCGACAGAATGCGTGAATGATGTGTTTACCAAAGTGTTTATTGGATGGTTGTTGATTTTGTTGTTGTTGAATAATGAACCGTTGATGAACCACTGCATGTTCTCCTAAAACAGATATTCACCGAAACCAAAGTTGTCATAACACATTCAAGCTGACATTGTTCACGGTTTTGTCTTGATTTTGTAAAATCCCGCGAAAGAACCTATTTCTCGGTTTAAATCAGAGACTTGTAAAATCCCGTGACAATGGAAACATCCTAGTAATAGTAAAGTGCATTTCTGGATCTATCTTACGGTTTATTCTTGGTTTTGTAAAATCCCGCGAAAGAAACTATTTCTCGATTTAAACCATAGAATTGTAAAATCCCGTGATGATGGAACCATTCTTGAGAAAGGAAAGTGTATTTCGGGATCTTATCTGATGTTGGTGCTACGGTTTCTACTTCAAAGAAGGGATAAAAGGGTGTACTTCATGAATTGGGTGATTGCTTGGATATTCTTCATGGCAGTTTGGTTATTACATGGTTTTATGGGGTTATGTGCTTTTAACTATGGTCGGGATGAAACCATTATCAAGTTCACTTTTAAGATCAAAAGAGGCTAGATTTGCGCTTTTAACAAGATGTGACAACGGCGTTAATTCACTATTATTTATTTGAGTTTGAAGTGAAATATCACAGGCGAGTGTACTTAGTATCTGAAGGTATCGGGGATGGTTGGATGAAGATTCTTCAAGATCCTTGTTTGAGCTTATTATCAAAAAATGAATACTTGGAAATCTCGTTATTATTGGGTGACTTTTACCTTTTCTTTTACCACTTGGGGGAATTGGGCTCTGATCACCTCAAAATAACTATCACTTTAAGGAGTTACGTTGTAGTGCTTAGTATCACATTCAATTGTGGGTTTTCAAGAGGTGATGTACGTCTATTACTTGATGGTTGGTTGGATGGAGAGTATAGAGTACTTAGAGATTCAATAGAGGATGAAGTCTCGACACCGCTCTTTATTAAACATGCGCAAGCTTAAGTCACGAGTTCGGGTTAGTTTACTTCGGGGTCAAATTCATCATATTGGGTTTTCTCCATCAGCTGTCACGACAAAGAGCCTACTGAATGATAATGGGGTGGATTACATGTTTTGCCAAGAAATGTTGAAAAGAGAGAGATTATGACGTTTGAACACATCAGTTCAAGCCTCGTTCTCTAAAGAAAAGAAAAGTGTACGTCTCAGTGCGCTTTATCTTGGAAAGAAGAGAAATCTTCTTATGACGTCTGTTCACATCAGTTCAGGCCTCGTACTTCATCATTATGACGTATGAACACATCAGTTCATGCCTCGTTCGCTAAAGAAAAGAAAAGTGTACGCGTCAGTGCGCTTTATCTTCTGAAGAAGAGACATCTTCTCTATTATGACCATTCTCATCAACATGCTTCATGCTTTTTCCATGCGCTTTCAAACTTCAAGTGAACCGGGCTACCATTGATTGTTTTCTTATTCCACTTGCTCAACTATAATGACGATGGAGACATCATGTGCAAATTTGGCGGGGGAGAAGTGTGAATAGAATACTTTTGGATGATTTCACTTATTTAGTCAAGAATGGCAACTTCGTATGCAATTCTTGAGGGGGAGAAGAAGTATTATAATACTGCATGGTTGATTGATATATGAGAATAAATGGTCAAACGGCTCCAAACTCATGTAAGAACCGAGCTTCTAATCGGGTCATCTTTACATGGAGTTTCTTCTAAGAGCCGTTGGTTAACATCTTCTCACGGATTGATGAGTTTATCGACAAAGTGCTTCCGGTTAATGCTTCACGTACACATCAACATGATGATTCCGAACAATCTCTCTATTCTTGTTTGATGTGATTGGTAGTTTGGTGTTACCATCTCGTGTGTTCGTTGCGGGCTGATTGCTGATTTCCTTGATGAACATCTTTCTGTTCTTGTTTGATTGGGAGAGATTTTAGTTAAGGGGACTTGCAAGATGTAAGTTAATTGGGATGCTTTTTGGTGATGTTCTTGTTTTTGGTGAGGTGGAGATGTTAACTATCTATTCCCCAACTGGACAATCTTGAAGAAGGTCGAGTCTACAGTCTGTTCTACATTTTCTGCTGCATGTTAGAAGACTAAAGACGAATTGCATTTAACGATCTAAGGACTTCTTCTTAATCTGGGCTGTTATCAAACAGATTGTCGGTTTAGGGGAGAGCACTAATTGGGGGAGAGTGAAAAGTCAGATTTAATCCCCAATTAGACTTGCTCACATTCTGGAGCAAGTTGATTCTCACATATATATTTGTGCTAATAGTGTTCTTCTCAAAGATTTCATGTATACGGGCTTACAAAGAGTTGCTGATTCTGAAGTATCAAAACCAGCAAGGGGGAAGGAGACACGTATCTAAACGCGAGTAAACTTGATGAGCTTAATACTTCTAAGTGATTGAAGAAATCCTGGGAAGACATATGTCATTACCGCAGAGAAACTCAAGGTTTGACTCATGGCGTTTAGTGTTCTTATTCCAACTATGTGGGGGAAGAGATGTTAGAGAAAGTTTCTGAAGATAAAAGAGGTACACAAGTACGACATATTCAGGGGAGATAAATGTGTAACATGAGGGAGGTGTTATCAGTTATTCTCTCGTTGGGAATGTGTGTACTTTGGATTCTTGAGCTTCATACACATTCATCAGCGACGAAAGATGTGAACATAGGGGAGGTGTTTTTCATTACCTTCATGAAGTGTATTTGGGAGAGTTCTTGGGTATTGGTGTACTTCGGTTTCTTGAGCTTCATACACGATCATCAGGGACGTAAGATGTGAACATTGGGGAGGTGTTCTTCATTACCCTCATGATGTGTATTCGGGAGAGTTCTTGAGCATTATACAAAGAGACTGACTGCATCAATTCAACTACTTGGGGGAATTGTTCTCTTGACACCTTTTGGAATGGATCGCTTCAGACTTCAGTGGAAAAGGAATTTGAGAAGATTATTTAAGTGTGGGATGAAATGTTGCTATTCTTCTATTGGATGATATAACCCCGAACGGAGAACCTCGATTATCGTTCTTAAATGGAGCAGCGGGATTTATGATAATGGTGTGCTTCTTTGTGCACCTGGCTAAGGCAAGCTTGAAATAGAGCTTTGAATTTGCTCATTTAATGGATCTTCGGTTTGGGGGGAAGCTGCCAAAGTCTCTCTTTCTCAAAGGCTCATGTTCTATCTTCTATTCTGGAGCCTTGGAAGCTTTGGTAGTGAATGTTTAAGAGATGATGACTTCTATCTTCTACTACGGGGCTGCTTGATACCCTTATCTCGGTACTCGTATCATCTTCCTTCTTAAACTATATCATCTACTCTATCCTTGTATATATTTATTCAAAAACCAAATACAAAAATAGAAAACCAACAAAAAGAAAATAGAAAAATATAAAACCAAGAAAAATCCATAAAAATCTGAAAAATTTGAAAAATACCAAAAATATGTTTTCTCAAGACATGTCTTCTGGTATCGATAACATCTGCGGTCTTAGAAATGTCATTCAATAATGGCACGGGACCATAGATAAAGTTCGAGCAGGAGGTGTAAATATTTTTTTCAAAACATGTCTCTAAATATGGTTTACAGTTATTTCAGACTGTAACCCGGGCTTCAAAACTATGGCTTGCAGTTACTTCAGACTGTAACCCATGCTTAAAACTATGGTTTGATATTATTTCAGATAGCAACCCGTTCGTCAAAGAAAGGAAAGTGCTGCGCTAAATCTAATTTTCAAAAATTTCGTGCACTTATCCTAAAACAAAATGAGGAAAGTATGTCGAAGGACTGCTGTTCCTACACAAATGTTTTTCCGTCTAAAATTCTTCAGAAAAATATTTATTGTTTTCAAAATGGTGGTAAAATGAGTTGCGTGTAAATCAATCAGGTTCAGAGTTTTGTGAAAATTGAAAACTCAATCAATGCTTCAGCGCTTTTAATCTTTTCAGAAAATGAGTCATTGATTGAGGGGGAGAATGTTTTCAAATCTATATCATCTAATGGGCTTTCTTAATTATCCTACATGCTTAATTAAAAATGATAATTGCCTGTGTCGAAGGACTAGGAATTTAGGATATGATTGTTAGGATTAGATGATTAGAGTTTGATAAACACATTATTCCCATGCTTTATATGAACTGATTGATATGTTGAATTAACTTTTATTAGTCGATTGCTATTGGGTGATGTCGACCACCATATATTTGTATGTGTGTTCACTAACGTATGCATGTATATTGGTATATAAGAATGTTCCCGATCCGGATCCTACAATTGAAGATGATTGGATGCCGAAAGGAAAGGGTAACTATATCTTGGGTTGACAAATGAAGAAACGGAGCTTAATTTGACTTCCATGGAAAGTTGGCATAAATGCAACATAAGAGGTCTCACTGCATCAGCAGATGGTTTTCTTCTAAGTGATTGAAGAAACGGAGCTTAATTTGACCTCAGTTGGCATCAAAATGCAACGTAAGAAGTCTCACTGCATTAGCAGACGGTTTTTCTTCCAAACCCTCAGCAACAACAACAAAAGCAGCTCAACCACCTAACGTATCTTTGTGCAGGATAATTGTGATTATACCATTTTCTTTAAACAATTTTTAACTAATATTGTTTTGAAAAATGGAAAAATATTGTTTTGAAAATTAATTGGACTAAATCTTGAAAATCACCGGACTTCATTTTTATCAAAATCTAAGTCACTCAATCAACGACTACGGTTATCGATTGAGGGGGAGAGTGATTTAAAATTAAATTATTTTCAAATAATATTTCATCTATCAAGTCCGTTTGTACAAAATATGTGGTGATTTAAAGATTTAATGTTATGTCATGGTATGATTTTTTCTTTTGAATCAAGGTCTTTCAAAATGAAATTTTTTATGTTCTTGTTTGATTGTGAAATTGTTTTATTTTACTAAAAAAATCTCTTAAAAACTATCATACCTGACACTAACAATCTTTAATGTCTTAAATTGGTCCTTATCTGTCATTTTTGAAAATCAAATCTTGCCACGTCTTTCCCCAAAATTTTCTAAATGATTTAAATCTTTTGGGAGCACAAATCTCAAATGGTTTGAAATTTGTTGATCGGGGGAGAGATCGTGATTTAAATCTCAAATCTGTTTTAATGGAATTGGCTTTAGTCCTTTATAGGCACTCCTGCCTCCATGTGCCAAACGATTTCAAATACACAATGCACATGTTGAGGAGAAGGATTTATCCAAAAACCAAATGAGTATTTAAACAAGGCCACATTTTCTCCCATGTTTTCTAAACCTAATTAAATCACTTGGGATCCAAAATCTCAAAGGGTTTGATATTTTTGATCGGGGGAGAATTTGTGATTTAATAATGAAATTTGATAAAAGGTGATTATTTTGATTCAATTGTGCAGGCTGCT
This sequence comes from Chrysanthemum seticuspe, assembly GCA_019973895.1. NCBI lineage: Eukaryota > Viridiplantae > Streptophyta > Magnoliopsida > Asterales > Asteraceae > Chrysanthemum > Chrysanthemum seticuspe. The sequence goes on along the minus strand of BPTQ01000009.1, from coordinate 206,321,081 downwards.
CTCTCATATGTGCTAAACCCTTTCGAATCACGAAGCACATGTTGAGGGGGAGCATTTTAAAAGAAAATAAACTATCGAGGTAAACTATCGAGGTACAAAAGCTTTTATGTTTTAACATAAAGTACCTTGATGGAGTTTTCAAATGGTTTTCTTAATGGTTTTTGTGATCGTGGATGTGTTTCAAAAGAACTCTTGCCTCTATGTGATAAAATGATTTCAAATATCCTATGCACATATTGAGGGGGAGAAATTTACCAAGAAAATCAAATGGCTTTTTCTATGAAAATTGTGATCAAAGAAAATATTTCAAAGTCCTCTTGCCTCCATGTGCTAAACAATTTCTAAATCATATGCACATGTTGAGGGGGAGGTTTTCTAAATGATCAAAACTATTAAGGTACAAAATGCTTTGATCTCGTATCACAAGTACCTTGATTGTTTTTCCAAATGATTTTTCAATTGGTTTCAAGGAAGAATGAATTGTTCCAAAAGACCGACCATTTTACTTTATGTATGGAGTTATAAGGATGGTGAGGTTAGGTATTAGTTCCCACGATCCGCCAGAACCGGAGGGATCTACCCAGGGACAATCCACTAGATAGTGTAGAGTCCTTAGGAATATTGAAAAAAGGAGAAAAATGAGAAATGGGAAGAGTGCGGACTGAGACAGAGCTAGTACTGGAATAAACCCAACAAGGTTCTAGTAATGAAGTCTCGATAAGCACTGAAGGGGTTGAAGAATGAAAAAGAAATTAATGTGAAAAGGGTGAAAAGAAATAGCCCTCCAATAATTCAACCTTAGGGCAGAAACCGGGTTCAATACATATGCTACTGGTTGTTACCAAGGTAACACTGGTATTGAAGACAAGACGTCATGGACCCAGTGACGCACTGCACTAACTTCCCAAGCTACTCAAGTTCCTCTTAAAAGGGCTTGTTTCATTCTCACGGGGAACCGACATTATCTATCGACTTTCTCTTAGAGATTGTTGATATTGAAGAAGGAGACCCTCTCCCTAGTCTCCGACATAGGAACCAAATATGCACAATTAAGTCTAGAGCCAAGAGATCATCCACAATATCTCATTAGGACACTAAATTAATGAAGACTTGCTATTTCACACAATGTGGAAAGTAAGAATATATTAAGAGTCCTACGTATTATCCTTGTGGTATTGCCAGAACATCCGAGTGATATATAAAAGTATTCACGATGAAGATGGAAATCCTTCTAGAGCCAACATCAAACAAGCTCTTGGTGGCTGACATGTGAAATCTTCTCGTAAGATCAAGCTTGTGACAACTGGACAGAAACAATGGGGAGATTCAATCTTGAATCAATCTTGGTCCAGGAATGGAATTGATGAATGCTTTTGGAAAAACCGTTCGATGTGCAAACCTTCTTTTCTCTAGCACGTTGAATGTGTACTTATGTTTTCATATTCAAAAAGTATCTCTGATTGAAAAATACTTTTAGAAAAACCGTTCGATGTGCGAAACTCTTCTTTTCGCTAGCACGTCGAACGTGTACTCATTTTAAATACAAAAAGTATTTTGATTGAAAATTGATCTTTCTCATAAAACCTTCGTCGTATTGCAAAACTCTTTCTTCTAAGCAATACGCGATTGTTTTTCAAATCAATTTTTCATCAATCTGTTAATCTCAATTCGCTGGTTCACTCACTCTGTGTTGTCTTCTTTGAGACGTTCCGGTTTGAGAACAGCTAGAGCAACTGCGAAACCCTGTCAAGGAGATTCTTCGGAATTATACCTGATCACAGGCAGTACTTGTACTGATCAACGAGGAACCGTGGGCTGTGTACCTTAATTCAACGAAAGTGATCAAAGACACTTTCGTGTGTTTTATTGTTAACTGTTGTTTGCTGTTACATTTGGATGGTTGCAGCTGATCAGAATTGAGGAGTCAATCCTAAGCCGTATGCTCACAGCATCCACGCTTAATTTGAAGAAATCATGACTGGTGCATATCTACATAACCTGGCTCAGATATTTCTATACTATGCTTCTGCTATGCTGCTGCAAATATCTTGAACCAGTAAAGCTTTCGCTACTCTGATGGAAAGATGTCATGATCCAGAAAGTGTGAGCATGTCGGTCCAAAAGTCACAACATCACATGAAGGCAACACAACTATGGATGATCCAGAGAGATTTACTGTGGCTGATGATCTTAATGAAAGCTCGAAGATCATCAAAGATGTGGATCAGTTAAAGGCCTCCACTTAAAGTACAATTCAATGCGGACTTTAAAGAATCGCTACAAAAGCACAAAGATGCAGATGTTGAAGAATTCAAGTCTACGAGCTCAAGAACTAAAGACAAAGATAGAATGCTAGGATGCAAAATGTATTTCATGGGGTGACCTCCCTTAGGGGGAGATTTTTAGGAATTGGAAATTCCATATTAAAGTGTCGGTCACCCCAATTATAGTCTGGCATATGTTAGCTCGTAGACTTGTAGTTGGTTACGTTAATTAGTAGCTTATTAGTTAGTTTGTAGCGTAGTTTAGTTTAGTGTAACACCGTGGAGGAAGGACGGGTCTTTACCCACTATATACCTGATCCACAGTCCGATAGGAGGACGGTATGTTTGTAACTATAAATACCCCTTTCATCTATGGAAGGGGTGTGACTTGGAATCCAACCTTTCATTTTTATTGAACCAACTCTCTACCAAGAACACCATCTCTCTACTTTCTCTCTCTAAAATGTCTAACATGTATTTCCATCATCCAAGACCACCCGAATCATTATAACACAATAAATATTAGGATCCTACACCTGAAGGTAGGTTCATCCAAGGGTTTTGTGAAGATATCAGCCAGTTGATATTCAGTAGGGATAAAATGAAGTTCAATGTCTCCCTTCATTATGTGATCCCTGATGAAGTGATATCTGATATCGATGTGTTTGGTTCTTTGGTGGAGGACAGGGTTGTTGGAGATTGCAATAGCACTGGGGTTGTCATAGAAGATGGGCACCGTTTTGTAATGGATGTCATAGTCACTGAGTTGACTTTTCATCCATAATACATTGGCACAACATCCTGCTACAGCTACATATTCAGCTTCAGCTGAGGACATAGCTACTGATTGTTGCTTTTTAGCACTCCAACAAACTAGTTTTCCTCCAAGAAATTGACAGGACCCTGAGGTACTTTTTCTGTCCATGTTGCAGCCAGCATAATCAGAATCAGAGTAACCCTTGAGATCAAACCCTGATCACTTTGGATAATAGAGTCCAAGGCTTGGGGTTCCCTTCAGGTACCTGAGTATTCTTTTGGCTGGAGTGAGATGGGATTCTTTAGGATTGGACTGATATCTTGCTATTAGACAGACTGAGAATTGGATATCTGGTCTAGAAGCAGTTAGATACATCAATGAGCCAACAATCCCTCTGAAATGAGTTTTATTGACTGATTTGCTAGAGAGATCAGGTCCAAGGTTGTTAGGTGGGACCATTGGAGTCTTTACTGAGGCACAGTCAGATATCTCATATTTCTTCAAGAGATTTCTGGTGTATTTCTCTTGACTGATGGATATTCCTTTATCAGTTTTCCTGATTTGTAGTCCAAGAAAGTATGTGAGTTCCCCGATCATGCTCATTTCAAACTTCTTTGTCATCAGTTTTTCAAACTGTTTGCAAAGTTTGTAGTTTGTTGAGCCAAAGATGATGTCATCAACATACACTTGGACTAGTATCACATCCTGTTGAGTTCTATAGACAAACAGTGTGTTGTCAATCTTTCCTCTGACAAACTTGTTTTGTATCAGGAAGGCTGAGAGAGTTTCATAGCATGCCCTGGGAGCTTGTTTAAGTCCATAAAGGGCGTTGTCAAGTTTGCAGACATAGTCAGGGAATTCACTGCTCTCAAAGCCTGGACTTTGCTGAACATATACATCTTCCTTGAGATCACCATTTAAGAATGCACTTTTAACATCCATTTGGTCGACCCTGAAGTTCATGTATGTTGCATATGCAAGAAAGATCCTGATGGCTTCCATTCTTGCAACAGGAGCAAATGTTTCATCATAGTCAATGCCTTCTTGTTGACTGTAACCTTTGGCTACAAGTCTGGCTTTGTTTTTAATGACAGTGCCGTTTTCATCAGTTTTGTTTCTGAAAACCCACTTCATTCCTATGACTACTACATCCTGAGGACATTTGATCAAGGTCATGACCTTGTTTTTATCAAACTGTTTCAGTTCTTCTTGCATAGCCTGAACCCAGCTTGGGTATTTTAGAGCTTCAGTGACACTTTTGGGTTCTATTTTTGATAGGTAATCAGCATATAGACATTCATTGGCTGAAGCTGCAGTTAAGTTAGCAGCCATGCTTCTAGTGAGCATGCCTTCAGTGGGTTCACCAATGATGTTTACAAGCTCAATGTCCTGAGATCTTGTCCACTTACTTTCTGGTCTGGGATCTGAGCTTGAAGATGTCACTAGGAGTTCATCAGTGAGATCAGGTGCAAGACCCACAAGATCATTTAGATCATCTGTTGAGGTGTCTTGTTCTGGTAGAGGTTCTTGAGTTATAGGATCCTGATCATTTGGATCAGTGTTACCTATCCCTGTAGGGACTGACTGATTATCAATGAATTCACTGATAGTTGGTTGTGACAGGTTGTGAGGCAAGATATAATATGAGATGTCAGCATCAGCTTGGTATGAGGAATTGGTTTAAGTGTTGTACTCATCAGGAGGATATCTTGATGAGTTATCAATTCCTATTTCTTCCACTGAAGTGTTGGTGAACCTGATGCTTTCTATACTTTCATCAAAGGTGACATGATAGGTTTCCTCAACTTGTTGTCTCCTAGTGTTAAATACCCTGAAGGCTTTGGAGATCAGTGAGTAACCTAGAAAGTATCCATCATCAGCTTTAGCATCGAACTTGCCTAGATGATCCTTGTGGTTATGAATAAACACAGGACATCCAAACACATGGAAGTAGCTAATGTCAGGAAGTATACCTTTGAATATCTCATATGGGGTTTTATTATGTCTTTTGACAATGATTGACCTGTTTTGAGTGTAGCAGGTTGTCCTAACTGCTTCACTCCAGAAATGCTTTGAAAGGGCTGAGCCATTTAACATGGTTCTTGCAGCCTCAATGAGAGTTCTATTTTTCCTTTCAGCTACCCCATTTTGTTCAGGGGTATAAGGAGATGAGAAATTTTGAGAGATTCCCTTCTCATCACAGAAACTCTCAAGCTCAGCATTTCTAAATTCAATACCATTGTCAGTTCTGACTTGTTTTACTGTAATGTCATTCTGGTTTTCAATGTTCCTGATGAATGACATTATAGTATTAGCTGCCCGACTCTTTTTGGAAAGAAAGTATACCCAAGTGTATCTTGAATACTCATCAACAATGACAAGTGTATACTTCTCATGTTGGATTGATCTAGGACTGACTGGTCCAAAGAGATCCATATGCAAGAGGTGAAGACAACTTTTGATAGAGAAATTTTGCTTGGTTTTGAAAGATGCTCTTTTATGTTTGCCTTTTTCACAGGCTGAGCATGGTTTGTCTTTTGCAAAAACCAGTGATGGTAAGCCAAGGACCTTGTTTTGTTTTGCCAAGTTGTTGATGTTTTTGAAGTTTAAGTGTGAGAGTCTCTTGTGCCACAGCCAATTGATAGTTTCAGTGGCTTTGGCAAAGAGACAGGTTCCATCTTTAGAGAGGGTTGACATGTCTAAGACATAAACATCATCTCTCCTAGGAGCAATCAACACAACTTCCTTGTTGGCATTGAAAATGGTACCATGTTTGTCATTGAATTGTACAATGTACTTAGCATCACATAGCTGACTGACACTGATGAGATTGTATTTGAGACCATTGACATAAGCAATCCTAGAGAAAACTATTCCATTGCAGTTTACTGAACCATAACCTTCTGTGGGACATGATGAGTTATCACCAAATACTACCTTGGGCCCTGGTTCCTTTACATACTTGTGCAGATATTCCTTCACACCAGTCATGCTTCTTGAGCATCCACTGTCTAGATGCCAGATAGGTTCCCTGGCATGTCTCTGCACAAGTAGTAAACTGAATTAGTTTCTCTTCGTGACCCACTTACTAGTGGGCTTGGGTCTCATGGTCTCTTTGAATTGAGCAATCGATTCATGGTCAGTGGTGGAGTGCAATGAGCTACCACAGGTTTTGCATTTAGAGACTAAGGATGACTTAGTGGATTTTGGTTGTTTTGAACTTCTCCTTGCATGGATGACGTTGTCATGCTAAGATGTCTTATGAGCTGTGTTACCGCAAATATCACAGCATATGTTCATAAGACAATCATCAGGGCGATGATCATTAAAGCCACAGTGTGAGCAAGGAGGAAAAGGCTTTGCTCTCAATTTTTGAGCTTTAGATGAAGAAGCATACTGATGACCAACTTTTGTGTAGTTTTTTCAACTGAGAGAGCTCACATATTGCAAGTGGTCAGCAGTCCTATGATTATCCTTTTTACAGATCATGCAAAAAAGGATTCTATAACAATTGTCAGTGGTATGACTGGTATAGTGGCATAGATCACACTTCTGCTTGTTTTTTGTGGTGGTTTTTGACTTTGAGGAACTAGAGGAAGCTGACTTTGTCTCCTTGACTGGTTCAGGGACCTTTTCAATAGATTCCATTTTGTCAGTTAGCTTCCTCACAAGTTCAGTCAGTTGCTGAATCTGATCAGCTTCAGTGGGGACAGAGGATGTGGAATTTTTAGTGGGGGTGGATTCTTGTTGAGTTGGTTTTGATTGTCTTTTCAGAATGGTTCTACCAAGTCCAGACCTTTCTTTAGGAGAGTGTGGATTGTAATGTAATGGAGTAAGCTCAGAGCTAGGATCAGCACCCTGAAGAGGTTCCAAAGGTGGAAGTGGTGGTTGAGATTCATCTTCAGACTCAGAGATGTGTTTAGTGCTACTAGACACATCAGAGAGTCCAAATATGCTCTTTAGAGCTTGACTTTCAGGCTCTAGAATTTTCCCAGAGTCAAAGTTCGGAAGCTTACTCTCAGGATTAAGTCTTTCAATCCAGTCACTGGGCTTGGGAATAGTCAACATACTGGTAATCATGCCACCAGACACAAATGGTTTAGGACTCTGGTCTTTGTTGCGAGAGTCAGTGAGATGGTGTTCACCTATGACTCTCTTTTTGCTACTAGGGGCACCCACATCATCAAAGACCCTTGGATTCTTAGCAGTCCAGCCTTCAATGATATCTTTTTCCCTTTTTAGCTCATCTTGAAGAGCCTGATTTCTTTTGACTAGTTCAGTGTTTTGAATTTGTAAAGTGACAGCCTCAAGCTTAGCTTGTTTAAACAGAAGCAATTCATCTCTACACTTATTCAATTCAAAACCTAACTTGTTGAACTTAGAAAAAAGATTTAATCGCTGCTCTTCTACAAACTTAAGGTCAACATTGATATAGTTCATATAAGACTGCCAATCAGAGTCATCATGTATAGAAAGTAGAATATTTACCTTCTTCATTGTGATGTTAACCCATTCTCCATTTCTGGCATGATTCTTTCCAACAGCTAGCTTGTCTTCCTCTAAGAGGGCCATCAGTGCGCTGACATGCACCATTTCGTCATCTGATGAGACTGGCTCTTCATCCCAGTCGAAAGTTTCAGCAACAAGACCTTTGTTTTTACCCTGTACAGATTGAACACTTTTTGGTTCTGAGGGACTGGCCTCAAGCAATGCAAGCTTAGCTTTGATTTTCCTGTACTTGGCTTCAAAATCTATTGTTTTGTTCTGGTTAGATTTATTTTGAAAGTTTTGATGAGACTGATAGATTTTAGGTTGAAATTTGGTAAAGCCTGATGAATGATTTGAGCTTGATGGTCTATAAGAGGGTTCAGAAATTGTTTTTGAAAAACAGTCCTTTGCAAAATGACCTCTTTTGTGAAACTTAAAGCATTCAGTGTCCTCATTTGCTTTAGCAGTTGAAAAACCTTTGTTTCTTTTAATAAACCTTCGAGAGTTTGCAAGGAGTGCCCTTTCCTAAAATTCAACGTTCAGGTCATTTAGGTACTCCTCACATGATCTCTCATCAGGCTCATCATCTGAGTTTTCTTGAAAATCTTGAACCACATTGTTAGAAAAGAAAGCAGTTGACATAGGTGAGGTGGTGGTCAGGGACCTCTTGACATCCTGAGACTTCTTTAAGTCTGGGTATCGTCTGTTGATGAGGTTTTCCTCATAGACAAATTTCCCATAAATTTCAGGAAGATCAAGGTTTTGGATATGATTTGCATTTCTAAGTCCCTGAGAGAAGTTTAACCACTTCTCAGGAAGACAATTGACAAAACCAACATTAATCTCATGTTTGGAAAACTTAACACCATCATTAGCCAGTTCATTTAAAAGGGTTTTGTAACGGGTGTAAGTTTGAGAGAGTGTTTCTGAGTCCCTAGCCATGAAGGTATTGTACTCAAGTTTCAGGTCCATTATCCTATTTTCCTTGGTATCAGATGGGCCTTCATGGCTATGGACTAGGTCATCCCAGGTTTGTTTAGTTGTATTACAGCTTATAACTGACTCCATTATATCATCAGGAAGGCAAGATATGATGATACTTTTGAGTCTTTGGTCCTGGTTGACCACTCTCCTTTCATCCTGGGTCCACTGAGCTTCAGGCTTGGGCAAACCTTCAGCAGTCTTTGGGACAAATGGACCTTCATTTATACACTTGATATAATAAGGTTCCATCCCAATCAAATAGCAAAGCATACGCTTTTTCCATTTGTTGAATTTTCCAACTTCAAGTCTAGGGGCAACAGCTGAAAAAGCTCCACCCTTTTTATCGACTAGTTGGGGTACATCAGTTTCAGCCATAGAGATCCTGATTTAAAAACAGTTTAGAGTGGCTTAAGGTTTTATAAAAAGTTTTATAATCAGCCTTGCTCTGATACCACTTGTTGTTCCCTATTCACTATCGTTTAAAAACAATTAAGTACTTAAAAAAATTTAATGGTGAATAATGACTGAAAGTAATGTAAGTAAAACACACAAAGCAATTTTCAACATCGTATTCTTATTAGAAATAAATCAAAAGAATACGTTACCCAAGTACTTGCGGAATAGTACTTGGGATTGAAATGACAAGGTTTGGGGTGACTCCTCTCTAAGCTCAGGCTAAGTCTGAGCACAACTCTTAGAACCCACTGAGCTAGCTCAAGGATAAAGTTGTATTTGGAGGAGTGAAAAGTTTGCTTGTGTGTATGTGTGTTTTTACAATTCACAAGCTTCAAACATTTCACTCTTCTTCTTATGCTATTTATACAAGTATGATATTTAACTTTAACCTAGAAGACAAAAACATAGATCACAACAAACACGAATATTGATGTATTCGGTTACTGTTCACCTTTCTATTTATAGTAGGCGGCGAGACTATTTCCTTTGACAGAGAATCGCCGCTTACTATAAATGGGAAGATATGATCTTCATAGATTGAGACTATGTATAAACTGGATAAACAATTGAGGGACTTAGTTTTATCTGGGTAAAACTTTCCCGCCTAGTCCAGCTTATTCTTCAGTCTTTAAAGCCTTCAGTCTCTTCCTTCGTTTGTCTTCAGTGTTTAACAGTTGGAGAGGAGTCGAAGGGATTCAGTGAGTTATTGTCATCACTCACTGAATCCACTATCTTCTTCTTGACTTAGTCTTCACCCTTTAAGTTCCGCCTTGCAGAGTGGAGAGGCTCCTTCTTCGCCTCATACTAAGTGTCCTGAAGATAGCTCACTGAGAGACTATGCGCTCAGTGACCTGATTGTGTTTAACAGATTAAACACTTAGGTTATTTTCTATTCAAATCCTAGTTTAAGGGGTTTGGGTATTTACTGAACCCAACAGTAACCTTTCCATCTCTAACCAAAGCATGGTTGTGCAGATTGGATGCAGTCCTGATTTCATTGTTAGTGTGAAGTTTGTTGGTATGTGGAGAGAAGGTTAAGTCTTGTTTAACCATATGAGCCAGCTTATTGATAAAGTGTTCCATGACTGCATTGGCATCAGGCTGTTTGAAATATGGATCTTGAATGACTTAAGATGCTTTGGTAGTGGTTCCATCATTTGTGTAAAATGCAGTTGAATCATTTGATGAACTTGTTTCTCCCTGATTGGTTTTGAACTGTTCCAGAATCCTTTTTTCAAACATAGTATGTCTTTCATTCTGGAGAAGGAAGGCATACAGTTGCTCATAGTTTGTATTCTTTAATCCTTTAGTGAGCTTCACAGAAGTGACAAACTTGTGCCATTCGGGATTCATGTTGTTCACAAACTTTGAGTTCAGCTGAATGTTTGGCATAGTCATTATGATGTTCCTCATATAATTAACAAGCTTGTGGAATCTCACGTAATACTCACAGACACTCTCATATGGTTTCATCTTGAAGTGTTCAAATTCATCATAGAGTTGTGATTCTCTGTCTTCCATAGTTAATTCAGAACCTGAGAGAAGCATCTTGACATTATCCCACACTGCCTTGGCTTCGGTGTTGTGATTGATCAGCTTGTAGATATCTTTCGGAAGACCTTGAAGTACGATGTTAGAAGCCCTGATATCAGCATCGAATCTCTTTTTCTCCTTATCATCGAGCTCATCATATGTCTTTGGTCTGTCTATTCCATAGATCATTATTCCATCTTCAGCTGTATCAATTAGGTCTCTAGTAGTCTCAACCCGATACGGTCCTTCATCAATGGATTTGAGAATGTTGACTCCATTTTCCTTTCCAAGACAGTACAATCTGATTCGTTGAGCCCAAGAGTCGTAGTCGGTTCTGTCAAGCATGGGTGGACGAGTATCTGAACCAGCTGCTTGAACATCCTCAGCAACAGTGGAGATGATTGTAGGAACGTTGGTAGACATGATGACAGATAAAACGGGATTTTATAACTCTCTGATTAAACCGGGAAATAGATTCTTTCATGGGATTTTACTAAATCAAGAGAAAGTCGTATTACAGAAAGAGTCAGCCAAGTCGCTAAGAAAACCTGAACCAAGTCGCTAAGCACCAAGTCGCTAGTAAAATTTTGACAGCAAGTCGCTAAGCAACAAGTCGCTAAGTTGTCAAGTCGCTAAAGAACAACTCGCTAAGCACCAAATCGCTAGCAAAATTTTGACAGCAAGTCGCTAAGCACCAAGTCGCTAAGTTGTCAAGTCGCTAAAGAGCAACTCGCTAAGCACCAACTCGCTAACACCAACTCGCTAACAAACTTAAGTACAAGTCGCTAACTTTCACCAAGTCGCTACCCGTAATGGAGACTCCACTAAGTGTACTGTTTGTCGGCTTGTCTCAATAGACAAGTCGCTAGCTCAACTCGCTAAGGCCTTCAACTACAACTCGCTATTAAATTACAAAGCAAGTTGCTACCAAGAAAACTTGTCCGTGGCTTAAGTCGCTAGCAAGAAAAACACATAAACATCACTTTTCAATACAAAAACAACCCAACCACGATGATTCAAGCTTAACAAATCAAAACCCAAGCACATACAATGATTCTAAACACAAAACTACACTCAAGTTTCAAACTTTAACACTAGAAATGATCCAAATGATGCAAAAACCACTAAACTTTTTCAAACTCTAAAACCACCTAAAAGTCACTAGAAATCCAAAGATATGTAAGAGATGATCAAACCATGGCTCTTGATACCATTTGTGACATATTGGATTACACATACACATCAAACCAAACACAAAGTAGGCGTACAAAGAGTTCTAGAGAGAGAAAGTTAGAGCTTTAGTGAGAGAAAGAAAAGTCTTATTATGAGCTCCAACTCTCTACCTTGGAAGGTAGAGAGTATTTATAGTATTTACATAAATCGCCACCTATCGGGTTGTGGATCAGGCATACAGTGGGTAAAGACCCGTCCGTCCTCCACGGTGTTACTTAAACTAAATACTACTTAACTTATAATAATCTATGACTACGAGCTTTCTAATGATTACATATACTTGAGGTGACCGACTCTTTAATAACTGGATTTACTAAATCCTAACAAAGATTACAAAACCACAAGCAGAAATGAAGAAAGAAGAAACAATAAGGGCCTATTATGTAATAGCTTAGCTTTTTCTAGTAAGCTAAGATTAGGATTTTCATGTAACCTCCCTCACCTATATAAAGAGGGTTGGCGTCTAGGTTACATTCATCCCTTTCATTTTAATTCATAGTAAAACTCCTCAATGAGAGTCTAGACAAACGATTATAGCGTGTTTATAATAGTTGTAGTAGTTTCTTTGTTTTAATTAATAAAGAAAACCTTATTAGTAATGTTGATTGTGTTATTCTATTCCACTGTGTATCCAATCAATCAATGTTACTCATACCCTAGTTGAGTCTGGATCTTGGATTCTACAATTGGTATCAGAGCCTCGTGGCTCTCGATCTAGGGTTTATAAGGTTTTTCTATTGCAGCAAATGTGAAAGAAAAAGAGGAAGCAGGCAAAGAGTAGATCTGGGTTAAATTGTCGAACAGAAGCAACAGTGAAAAGGGGTACGAGGTTCATTGGTATTGGTTCTCGTTAAAGATTCTGTCATTGCTGCTGATAAATCACTTTGTGAGATGTGATCCGGTGTGGTGCGACGCATGGTTTTTTCGGTGGTCCATTAACTGATTGGTCCCATTTGTCACGTGATCACAAAATCATTTAATTGATCAATTTGATCTATATCTGATTGTTGGGCTCTGATCAGACGAGTATGTATTTTAATGTGGGACTCAATTTGTGTTTCGAAATATACTGGTGTCACGTGGGCATTTATTGATTTTTTATGTTAGAATAGGTCACGTGATGTGATTTGTACGATGGGAGTTTTGATTGGCTAGCAGACAAATAGGTAGGACATCACATGGGGAAATGAATATTCATGTGATATTCTTGATACTGATCTCTTAGGATGATACTCGTCCTATTATATTGATCATATTATTTATACTTCATGACATTCCTACTGATCATGACATTGCTATTGGTGCCATCTCGTGATATTTTGTTCTCATTTATATTGGTCCCATCTCATTCACTGTTTACTACTAGTCGATTCGTGTTTAACTGGCAGCGTGGGAACTTAATTCTGGTCGTCTAAATTTTATATTGTTCATGATCGGCTGTTGTACATGTTCATTCTGGTCTTGACGGTTGGTCTTCTAATGTTTTACTAGTCTTGGTGAGTTGAAGTTTTATTCAACGATGAACCCTAGTAATTAACATATTTTCGGCTTGATTGATTTTCCTACTGGCTACATATTTTGATTCGTTTCTACTGGTTGATTACTGCTGATCGGTTCCTGCTGATTGTTACTGCTGGTAGGTTCCTGCTGAATTAGGTTCCTGCTAGTAGTATTGGTTTCTGCTGATCGGTTGCTACGGGTTGTTGCTACTGGTTGTTTTGGAGTTCCTACTGGTTGATCAGGTGCGTGTCTTATCGTATCTCAAAGTGAGCAGGAAACACTTTTGAGGTAACTTGTTCATACTTTAATGGTGTGACAAAGACTTGATAAATCTAGCGAAGGGGTAAGATCTTCAGATTAAAGGTACTTAATGCGCACATTTGCTAACACTTTAAGGAGTTACGTTGTAGTGCTCATTGTTAGTGAAGGGGTGTGATCTACAGAAGGTGCTTAATGCTTACATTTGCTATGACTTTAAAGAGTTATATTATAGTGCTCAGTGTCTCATATTATTTGAGGGTTTATCAAGATTTGGAGTCACATGGATAGTAAAAGATATAGGACGCATGCGTTGGTGTTCCTGCTGGTCCCTCATTCCCGCTGTTAAAAAAAAAGGTATTCATGCTGATCAGTTTCTGCTGATCAGTTGCTGCTGGTTGGTTTCTCCTGGTATAGTATTTTAGGTCCGAAGATGCCCTTGAATTTTGAACAATGATGATATGTATGGTTTGTTTTGGAGATTCAGTGCATTATATAATTCTTGATTGGAACAGTTACACGCTCTTTACAAATATTTTAAGGGGCATATGATACCATACAGTTCATGATATGATTATTAAAATAGAATAATCATAAGCATCGAGTGGTTTCTGGTTGATCCGTCTGAGCTCACTGAGACTATCGGCCATTGCATGTGATCGCCATGCATATATTGACTACAAAAATTATTCAAAGACATTTTATGATGTCTTTTTCGCACTGAAGGAAGAAATGATCTATGCTACTGAGTTCATGATTCAAGCAGATGGCTAGTATATTTTTAAGGGGAAGCATATTGTTTATATACTTACCATCTACATGCATCACTTGAGGGGAAGCGTCTACGAGTTGCACAAGACCCCTATTAGAAAAAGGGGAAGATGATTTATGATGTGCAGCTTATTATTTGTGATGACATGTTTTAGTATTGTTTCTTCATACAGGTTGTTTTGTAATATCAAGAAATTGGAACTTAACCTAGTCAAATTCCAGTTTAGGGGAAGATTGTTGGGAATTACCGATTTGAAGATTACAAAACCACGAGCAGAAATGAAGAAAGAAGAAACAATGAGGGCCTATTATTTAATAGTTAGCTTAGCTTTTCTAGTAAGTTAAGATTAGGGTTTTCATGTAACCTCCCTCTCCTATATAAAGAGGGTTGGCGTCTAGGTTACATTCATCCCTTTCATGTCAATTCATAGTAAAACTCCTCAATGAGAGTCTAGACACATGATTATAGCGTGTGTATAATAGTTGTAGTAGTTTCTTTGTTTTAATTAATAAAGAAAACCTTATTAGTAATGTTGATTGTGTTATTCTATTCCGCTGTGCATCCAATCAATCAATGTTACTCATACCCTAGTTGAGTCCGGATCTTGGATTCTACAAACCCTTTTAGCCTTACCCGAATAAAATCCCTCTTTAGATGTTTACACTTGGTACTTACGCCACGTCGGTGGAGTTTTTTTTCTTGTACGAGCCTATGGTAATATTTAGATCATGACTGAGCAATATGAGTGTACTATTCCTTAATACTATCCATCATTAAATAAATTAAGTGTTGAGTGAATTATACTTCATTCACTTTCGTGAGGTGCTTAGCCATGTTATCAAGCAAGAGATCTATAGGGTATTGTCAAACATCTCGGTTTTTCACCCATAAAGCTTAAACGATGAATCTTATCTCATCCTTGTACCTTGTAGATTTGCACCATATTTTTCTAATCATATTTCGTGCACCATATGGGATTTATTTTTCTTAATTTCTAGATTTTCTTGAGGACAAGCAAACCCTTAAGTGTGGGAGAGTTTGCGCTCATTTTTCGCTTATATTTATATATGTTATTGATAAAATAAATTAAAAATAAATAATAAATAAATAAATCAATTTTTTAAAGATTTTTCTTTTCGTTTTGTCATTTAGGTATGTATTTTTAATTTTTCTTTTCTTAGATTTGCTTGAGGGCAAGCAAAGTTTAAGTGTGGGGGAATTTGATAACGCTCAAATTGTGCATGTTTTTAGTAGCATTATTCGTGCTTTTATGTATGTTATTTGGTTATAATCATATGCTTTTGTTGCTTAATCGTACAAAAGTGTGTATGCTAGTTCATTTGTAGCCAAGTACACGAACGTTGAGAAAAAGACGGAAAAAGAAGTAAAATATGAAGCTTTATCCATGTACGAAGAATTCCCCGTCAAATGCAAGGCTTGTGGAGTATATTCGAGAATATAAAGTCATCAAGATAGTGGTCCAAAGACTAAAGAATAAAGTTCAAGATGGAAAACGAGAAAGAAATGAAGAAAAGAAGCTTAAACGAAGAAATATTGGAAGCCTCGTTGTTCCAGACACACCTTCACCATTTTGGCCATATCTTGAGCATACGAACTACGATTTAGGTGATTCAAGCGGCCACGGAATCGCAAGAGAAATATCTAAAATTTTGGCTTTTGACCTTTTCTATCAAATGGCTTCAGCCGATCGGTCAAGCCCCGCAACCGATTCGGCTGGAGCAAACATTTCAGTAAAACCGATCAGCTTAGCCCCGCAGCCGATCGGCTGCACCAAACTGACCTCTCCAAGTTATTTTTAATGCAATATTAAGTGCCATTAAGCCCCAAGTCGAATCATATGTCCCTAATAACTCCTAAACCTACTACTTTATGAAACTTTGTGCCCAAGAAACTTACTTGGTGGCCAAGGGTAACTTCTACCTATAAACAAGAGCATTTTGGCTTAGTTTTGTGTGTGTAATTCTCGCCTTCACCCTTAAGGACGAATTTCCACTAATTTATCTCTCCCAAAAGACCACAAAACTCTGCCATTTTCAGAAGTAATGCTCAAGGGCTGTCGAAGGCATTTGGATATGGTTTTCCGGCTTGGTTAGAAGTTGTAATTGATTGGAGGCTTGAAGGAGTGCTATAATCCTTCACCCTTTCCTATTTGTAATATTCCTTTGGGTACATCTTTTTTACTTTTATGATTTTGAATTCTATTATTTATGTTTGTGTCACACCCCCAAATTACCTGTTTTGCAGCGGAATGGAATTCCTGGGGATTGACTGTCATAGCATCACAATCACAGTTATATTGAACGACCTAAAGTGTCGTTTGGAGAATACATCGTTTGATTTAATAAAACAATCAGAGTTTACAAAGTATAGGTCCCAAATGAAACTCAACTTGTACGGAAATAATTTTGTTACAAGCCAAATGATGTTCTAAAGTTCATAAAACCCAAGTGAGACGCGTCGTCACAGCGACTCTATAATAAATCCTTATGTATGCCATGATGTGTATGCCTTAGATACCTGAGATAGAACATGCTTAAAACAGTCAACACAAAGGTTGAGTGAAATTCATAGGTTTAGTTAATTCATTTGAACACAATATTCGTAGTGTGAGTTAAATTGTTTCACACTCATCGTTGAAAACAAAACAGCATTTATTTCACTAAGTTCATGACAACCAAAGCGTAAACATCGCACCAATAAAAATTGGTAATCATCGTTTCATCGCCGCCCTAATAGGTAAACTTGCCAATTTACCTTAATGATTCAAATATAGTGCGCTCGATTTTCCCTAACTGGGTCAATAAGAGCGGGAGTGTTAATTCCAATAGGCCTATTCACAATATTCGCGCTCACTCGCAAGTGACTAATGGTGCATGATGTAGGGACTTCAAACATGGCAAATACTTAGTGACAATAAAACATTCGGATATAGCATACAGTTCAAAGCATTTGTGTTCGATTAAAAATGTAGCATGTATCTCCCCCAAGAGTTTGTAAAACGGTTAAAAGAGTAAAAGTGGGGCTATGAACTCACTTAGTACAATGATGCGATAAGTTTTTATCCTAGAGGTCTCGTTCATAAAGAAAAATATAGGTTAAGTATGGTGATTTTGTCCAAATGTAGTTTAAAAGTGAATTTCGGCAAAGTTTAAGCAACCGTAGTTAATTCATTACAACTCCGCTATTCAAACGGTTGGTCATTTTGAAAAATATGCTTGGTGATCTCGATTTTATTAGAAGACATCTCGTTACAAAAAGTTCTACGTCAACATTAAAAATAGCCTTCAATATGGTCGTTTTGTTTACCGTAACACTTGTCAAAATAAGATAATATAGTTTTTCTTAACTAATAAAGTTACGGCAATGTTGTGAAAACGTGTATATTTTAGTCGTTACAAATCCGTTTTCTACGTATTATACGTCCTTAGCTTCGTATCAAAGTATACTAATATAATTTTGATAAGTCGAAATAATTTATAAAGCTTAAGACTCGTTTTTGACTCGTACAAAACAAAAATAGTGTGCTGAAATTTTCAGGAAATATATATTTCGTCGTCAAACTTGAAAAATTCATAACTTCTTCGTTATAGCTCCGTTTTAATCCGTTCAAGCGGCCACGGATTCGTTTTAAAGTATATTTTCTAAATATCTAGGCCAAAAATTTTATGTCTACTGTCGTTTTTCCAGAATTACAAAATAAGATCAGACCCTTTATAATACTTGTCGAAAAGAGTTTTTCTCGTACTAAACCTATTCCAATCCCTTCAAAACAACTCCAAAGCTATTCTAATCCTACCATACACCTTCTTAGGGTGTCATGGGTTCCTAAACATCATCAAGACTAGTATATAACAAGGGATAAATTATAGGATAACTTATATATATATAACTTCTAAAACAATGTAAAAATGGTAAAAATATCCTTAAGTCTTGCATGCTTTGCTCAAAAATGATGAAATAGATATGAAATGATAATGAAAGATGTAAAATGAAAGTGATATGCTTACTAGTTACTTGATGAGGTGACTAGAACAAAGGATTAAACCTAAACACCCTAGGTTTTTATTTCAAAACCTAAACAAAGAGTGTATTCTAGATTGTATAAAACTTGCTCTTGAAAAATGTGATGATTTCCTTCTTCCTTGCCTTGCTGCTGATCGAGAACCACATGAGACCAAGAAAGAGTTTTGTGTGTTTGTGTTTTGTGGCAAATAAAAAAAAAGTAGTATCTATATAGAGAAAAAAAATATGCAAGACTTGAACAAAATATCAAGTAGACCAAAAGACAAGAATATTAATGAGAGGAAATGGGAGAGATGTCTTGGCGTGAATGAGGAGAATAAGCAAAGAAAAATGTGTGTTTGACAATTTGATTAGATCACGCTAGATTTCATGTCAAGTTTGTAAAATATTTTAAGATATGTAGTAACTTGTATACACATTTGAGTATTTAAGGTAGCGTTAACTAAAAATAAATTTTAACGGGTCCAAATAAAACATATTGATGTCATAAAAATTATAAAAATGCATTTCTTGCAAAATTTGAGTGAAATAATAATTATCGTGTAGTTTTTAAGAAAACCGTCGTAATAATATAAATTTAACAATTTATATACAAAATAAATTTAAAACACTGGGTAAACTCATAATATTATTTTTATAAACTTAATATAAGTATAAAATATGTCGGAATAATTTTTGGAAGTATCGGATTAAATGTTCAAAATAATAACTTACGCGATAGCGTTTATTTAATATGAAATTTACGCGTTTAATGTGAAATGCAAAATCATGAATGAACTAACATGATGAAAATGATGCTAATGATAATGGCCGAAAGGAGTATTTTGAATATGTGTTCTCATTATATTTCAAGTAAATGGAACTTCACAAATTAATAACATCAAAGTCTAAGGCCACAAGGGATTCTTTGTTGTTGTTAGCATAAGGCTCATGACATAACCATTTGATTGAGGCTTATGCATATTTGATTTATAAAACACTAAACTATTATTATTGGCTCTATATGTCGTAAAATCACCTTTGATAATATGTTTTCCAAACTAAACATCATTATATCTTTGTGATCATTTGTCTAAATATGTATGTTCTTTGTGTGCTTGTCTCATATTGCTTTTCTTGTTGGTTTGATCCGTGACAATCATAACCATCAACTTGTTATTTGCTTAAACAAACAAATGAACCTTGAAGTGCAACCAAGTCTCTTGGGACGACCTTGACTTACCACATCACTATACTACAAGTTGACTAGGGTATACTTGCCCGAATGTGTTCCTAGTTAAACGGTAATTCTTAATTATAAATTTAAAGCTTGTTGGAACGCGTCATTTATCTTTGGATTTGATACGTCTTTATTGTTTTTGTGACTGTAGATGGCGTCATCCTGACATTTCTTGAGCAGTGTATTTGTCTTGTCCCTTCGACTATACATGACGTATGTGTTAACGTCAGTTGTACTCGCGTCTTTGCAGCGTGTTTGTCACGCGCCTCATTAAATGTGTTTTGACCCCATGGGCTTTTGCCAAGTGTCACTAGCCGATTCATTTTCTTTGCCTATAAATAGGGCTAGAAAGGTGGGGAGGTTACAACTTGTAGCGATAAAGTTCCTTTTCTCTCCCATTTTTTCACATAACTTCCCAAACCCTAAAAACTTCCTTCAAAGAAGATTTTTTTGTAGGGTTTCATTGTATTTTTACGAAGGCCAGTTTTCTTTCTTTGTTTTAAGGAGGAACGCTCCATCGGTTTTTATGATGTAAGATGAAAATTGGTCATGGTAAAGACGTTACTGGTTGTCTCACATCCTTTACCCATGTTTGGGGGTTAGATATGGAGATTTAAACTCTTTCCATCCTTGTCTAAATTTGTTATCCTTTGGGTATATTTTGATCCCGGTGGAGTTTTGCAAGTGATTGTTAGGATGGAATTCATGGAAACTCTTGCATCAAACTTTCCATCGTTTACCTTTAAGTCCTCTAAGGGTTATTTGGTCATCCTGATTAGAAACTTAATTGTTTCACCATATATAAGGGTGTAAGATATTAGTTTTCACATACACATCAAACCATAACACAAAGTGGCGTATGAATGGAGTTCTAGAGAGAGAAAGTTAGAGGTTTAGGGAACTTAGTGAGAGAAAGTGAAAGATATTATTATGAGCTCCAACTCTCTACCTTGGAAGGTAGAGAGTATTTATAGTCTTACATAAATCGCCACACCTCGGGCTGTGGATCAGGCATACAGTGGGTAAAGACCCGTCCGTCCTCCACGATGTTACTTAACTAAATACTACTTAACTAAAAAGAACTACGACTACGAGCTTCCTAACGATTACATATGCTTGAGGTGACCGACTCTTTAATACCTGGAAGTTCTAATTCCTAACAATCTCCCCCTAAGGGAGGTCACCTCAATCATGTACCAAAATTACATTGAATACACATTGATATTACATTAACAATTGTTCTTGCATTCTTGATGTAGTACTTTGCTCCTAAGCTTGTAGTCATTGATTCTTCATATTGCATGTTTGGTTACTCCAAGTGGAGGTCTTTTACTGATCCACGTGATAATAATTATGAGCCAGCTTTTGAGATCATCAGCTATAAAAAATCTCTGAGACATCCATTGTGGTGTTAGTATTATGTGATGTTGTGACTTTAGGACCGACATGCTCACATTCTGCATAATGATATCTTCTCATCAGAGTAGCGGAAGCTTTCGTTGATTCAAGATATTGGCAGCAGCGTAGCAGAAGCATGGAGTGAAAATATCAGAGTCATTGATGCACTAATCATGATTTCTTTTGAGTTGAATGTGTTAAGTGAGCATGCGGCTATGGATTGACCGCTTCATTCTGATCAGCTGCAAACGTCGGGCGTACCTGCATACAACAGTTAGCAATAAATCGCACGAAAGTGTCTTTGATCACTTTCGTTGAATTGAGGTACACGGCCCACGGTTCCCCGTTGATCAGTACATGTACTGCCTGTGATCAGGTATAATTCCAAAGAATTTCCTTGACAGGGTTTCGCAGCTGCTCTAGCTGTTCTCAAACCGGAACATCTCAAAGAAGACAACACGGAGTGAGTGAACCAGCGAATTTTAAGTCCACTGATTGATGAAAAGAGATTTGAAAAACAATCGTGTATTGCTCAATAGAAATTGTATTTGCAATACAATGAAGGTTTTATTGAAGATCAATTATCAATCATAAAAACACCTTTTGGTTTGAAAAATGAGTACACGGTCGATGTGCTAAAGAAAAGAGTTGTTAAGCATAAAGACCGGTTTTTCAAAGGTATCCGTCAATCCATAACCTGAACCAGGATTGATTCAAGACTTGAATCGCCCCATGGTTTCTGTTCAGTTGTCACATGGTTGATCTAATGAATAGATCTCACATGCCACCTACCAGGAGCTTGTTTGATGTTGGTTCCAGAAGGTTTTCCATCTTCATTGTGAATATGTATGCATATCACTCAGATGTTCTGGCAGTACCACAAGGATAATGCGTAGGACTCAAGATATAATCTCTCTTTCCACATTGTGTGAAGCAGAGAGTCTTCATTGAAAGTGTCCTAATGAGATTGATTGATGATCTCGAGGCTCTAGACTCAATTTTGTGCATATTTGGATCCTGTGCCGGAGACTAGGGAGAGGGTCTCCTTACTAGGGAGAGGGTCTCCTTCTTCAATATCAACAATCTCTAAGAGAAAGTCGATAGATAATGTCGGTTCCCCGTGAGAATGAAACAAGTCCTTTTAAGAGGAACTTGAGTGGTTTGGAAAGTTGAAGTGTAGTGCGTCACTGGGTCCATGACGTCTTGTCTTCAATACCGATGTTACCATCAGTAGCATAAGAATTGAACCCGGTTTCTGCCCTAAGGTTGAACAAATGGAGGGCTATTTGTTTTCACCCTTTTCTCATTCAATTCTTTTTAATTCTTCAACCCCTTCAGTGCTTACCGAGACTTCATAGCTAGAACCTTGTTGGGTTTATATCAGTACTAGCTCAGACTCAGTCCGCACTCTTCCCATATCTCATTTTTCTCCTTTTATCATCATACCTAAGAACTCTACACTAACTAGTGAATAGTCCCTGGGTAGATCCCTCCGGTTCTGGCGGATCATGGGAACCAATACCTAACCTTATCATCCTTATATCACCGTACATAAAGTAAAGTTGGTCGGTCTATTAGGTATTGTTCATCTTCCATATGGAACCAATTGAAAACCATTTGAAAATCAATCCAGATACTTGTGATATATTATCAAAACATTTTGCACCTGAATTGTTTTTGATATTTTTAGAACAAGTGCTCCCCCTCAACATGTGCATCAAATGTTTGAAATCGTTTTGCACACGGAGGCAAAAGGAAGAATTTACTTCTTTGATTACCTTTTTCTAAAAGATATCAACATCACTTCCCTGATCAAATCAAGAAGATAAAGCATTTCCAGGAAGGATGAGGTTTTCATAAGTTTGCTCCCCCTCAATATGTGCCTCGAGATTTGAAAATTTGAAATCGTTTGTCACATGTGTGAAGGATAGCATGTACATCCTTATGAAACCATCTACCGAATTATCAGTTTAAATCCAATTTAAATCACACATTCTCCCCCGATCACAATTATCAAATCATTTGAGATTTGTGATCTCTTATTGATTTAAATTGATTTAGAAAGCTTTTAAGGGGAATTGTGACTTGATTATGAAAGCGTTTTAACTGATACGGATCGGATTTTAAGACTTTAAACTCCATTGAATAACTTTTTAATTTAATTAAAATCATTCTCCCCCTCAATCAATGACATAGGTTGTTGATTGAGAGATAGAGATTTTGACAAATAAGTCCTGATGATTATCAAAAATAGAGACCGAGTTATTTTTTAAAGCATTTAGTTTTCAGTAGATAAATGTTTATAGAATCAGAGCATGGAATTTGAAAACATGGTAAAACATGGCTCTGTTCTTTCTTTTAAAACCGGGTTATTGCCTGAAAATGACAATAAACCATTGTTTCTCTTTCTCCCAAAAATATTTTTGATTTTTTTTTAAATAATAAAAAAATTCGAACAATATCTAAAGTCCCGTGTCATTCTTTGAATGACAACAACAAGACCGTAGATATAATCGAATCGAGAGAAACATGACAAAATGACAATATTTTTTGAAGATTTTTCGAATTTTTCAAATTTTTATGGATTTTGAAAGTTTTATATTTTTCTATTTGATTTTTGAAGGTTTTATAATTTTGTATTTTGTTTTTTGAATAGATATATACAAGAGACAGATGAAGATAGACCTTTACTCCTCGTCTTCCTCCTGAAGACGTTTGAGTGTTTCTGGTTGAAGGCTTTTTAAGCCAAGACGTGGAAGAATAAACTCAAAGAGTTCTCTTGGAAGAGCTTTGGTGAAGATGTCTGCTAACTGATATTCAGACCTCACAAAATAGAGTTCCACCATACCTTTTTCCACTTGTTCCCTGATGAAATGATGTCGAATGTCGATATGCTTTGCTCTTGAGTGTTGAACGTTGTTGCATGAGAGAGCAATAGCACTTTTATTATCACAGTACAAAGGGATTTTGTTGAATTCAAAGCCATAGTTAGATAATTGAGATCTCATCCATAAGATTTGAGCACGACAGGATGACATGGCTATGTATTCAGCCTCTGTAGAGGAAATAGAAGTACTCATTTGCTTCTTTGAAGACCAGCTCACAAGCTTATCACCCAAAAACTGAGCACCTCCAGACGTACTTCGACGTGTATCTTGACAACCTGCATGATCAGCATCTGCATAGGCCGTTAGTGACATACCGGTGTCCTTTGGGTACCAAAGACCCATATTGATGGTTCCTTGGAGATACCGAAAGACCTGTTTAACTGCTTCAAGGTGCTTTTTAGTAGGCTTAGCCTGGTATCTAGCACACATGCACACAGCGAACAAGATGTCTGGTCTACTAGCAGTGAGGTACATCAGGGATCCAATCATACTACGATATTTCGTTTGGTCAATCATGATCCCTGAGTGGTCCTCATCTAGTTTGGTTCGATCAATCATGGGGGTGTCAACAGGGTCACTTGAATCAAATCCAAATTTCTTTAAGATCTCTGTTGCATATTTAGATTGATTTATGAAAATGCCTCCGGGACTTTGTGAAATTTGTAATCCCAAGAAAAATGAAATTTGTCCCATCATTGACATTTGAAATTTGAACTCATTTCATTATAAAAACGATCACATTCCATTGGGTCTGTCGAGGCAAAAATAATATCATCAACATAAATTTGAACATGAATTAAATGTTTGCCTGACTTCCTGGTGAATAGTGTAGGATCAACTGCTCCTTTGCTAAATCCGGTAGATAGAAGAAACTTTGACAGTGTATCATACCATGCCCTTGGAGCTTGCTTTAAACCGTAAAGAGCCTTCTTCAAACGATAAACGTGAGTAGGATGCTCTTGATTCACAAATCCTTCGGGTTGGCTGACGTAGACGACTTCTTTAAGATCTCCGTTCAGAAATGCCGTCTTTACATCCATCTGATAGACTACCATGTTCTTACTAGCAGCATTAGCCAGAAAGATTCTGATTGCCTCGATTCAAGCAACTGGAGCAAAAGATTCTTCAAAGTCAATACCCTCCTCTTGACGGTACCCTTTAGCAACTAATCGAGCCTTGTTCTTCAACACATCACCATGCTCATCAAGTTTCACTCTGAAGATCCATTTAAGAGCAATAATCATAGCACAGTCTGGAGCAGGTACTAACTCCCATACATCAAGTCGATCATACTCATGAATTTCATCTTGCATGGCATTGAACGAGCTATCTTCATTCATGGCGGTTTTAACATCTTTTGGTTCGATCTTAGATAGTACGGAGTTGAAGAAGCACCATAAGGCATCGGTTGCAAGTTGTTTCCGTGTTGATACAGGACGAGAGAGATTTCCAATGATGTTGTCTAGTGGATGATCGTGAGTCCATTTTCTAAGGTGTTCATGTGGCAGTTGTTGAGGTACTGAGGTAGTAGAGTCGATGTCTCTTGAAGAAGATGGTTCTGATGATGATTCAGGAGCAAATATGTTTTCAAATAGAGCATCTTCAGGAGTAGCAAAGGGATTAACTTCATCATTGATGCCAGAAACAGTTCCATGATGTACATTTGAAGAATGATGATTTGTTGATGAGACGGAAGGATCAGCAGTAGGCGCTTCTTGACTTAACGATATTGAGACTGAGGGATTGACTTCATTCACAGGAATATGAGCATCCTCTGTTGTAGGGATCAACACCTCATTAGTACTTGAATCATAAAGTTCATCAAACATAGGATCAAACAATTTCTTTAAATCATCTTCAGATGGAGGTACACATGGAGTTTCTTGAGAGGAGTTTGGAACAAGGGATGAACCAATGGGACTGTTTTGAAGTGCGGGTCCTGAGCTGGAGTGTCCAGGAGCCATTTGACCGGTCAGCTCATCAAACGTAACGTGAATTATTTCCATGATATTTCGGGTTCTTTTGTTGTAGATTCGGTATCCCTTTTTGTTTGGTGCATATCCTACAAATACTCCAATGTCAGCTTTAGCCCTAAGTTTGCCTAAGTCTTGACCCTCATTAGTTGGATAACACAATGCACCAAACACACGAAGGAAAGAGAGATTAGGTTTTCTTTTGTGGACAAGTTCATATGGAGTTTTTCCATGAACAGTGTGAATCAGAGAACGATTTTGTGTGTAGCATGCAGTGGCAATTGCTTCAGCCCAGAGAAACATTGGAACCTTTGAGTAAATCAGCATTGTTCTAGCAGCTTCAACAAGAGTTCGATTTCATCTTTCAACTACACCGTTCTGTTGAGGAGTTCGTGGAACACTTCTTTGATGGCTGATTCCAATGCTTTCATAGAATTCACTAAGTTGTTTGTTGACAAACTCAGTTCCATTATCTGTTATGATAATTCTGACGGTTTTGTTAAGTCGAACCTGCAGCTGTTTGATGAGTCTGATGATGATATCAGGAGATTCATCCTTTGTCCTTAAGAACTTGACCCAGGTGAATCTAGAGTAATCATCAACCACAACTAACACATATTTCTTCCCAAAGATATTCTGCACCCTCATTGGTCCACATAAATCCATATGAATCATATGAAGAACTTCAGTGACAGAGTTAATAGGTTTGGGTTTATGGGCATACTTCTTGCTTTTTCCCAATTGACATGCTGAACAAAGATGATCCTTTTCGTACTTGAGTCTAGGTAAACCTACAACTAAGTCCTTTTTGGTGAGATCATTGATGGTGCCGAAGTTCAGGTGATTGAGACGACGATGCCATAACCATGACTTTGTTTTAGAAGCCTTTGACAGTAAGCAAATTGGAGAAGACTTCATCATATCTTCGATGGAGATGGTGTATAGATTTGAACCTCGTGAGCCTCTTAAAAGTTCCTTACCATCAAGTTCTCTAACGAAGCAGGTATGTTTTCTGAAGGCTACTTCTAGATCCGAATCGCAGAATTGACCAACAGAGAACAAATTGTGACCAAGACCTTCTACATAGTAAACTCTGGAGATAACACTTTTTCCAACAACATAGTCTCCATAACCCATAATAGCACCAAAATGATCATTCCCAAATCTAACAGTCCCGATGAATTTGCTCACGAAGTTCATGTGCCGTGACCGGTCTCCAGTCATATGCTTGGAACAGCCTGAGTCCAGGTACCACAGAACGATTTGAACGATCTGCAGTTGAACACAGACAAGAATGGATAACTGGATAATTGGGATCCCCATGCAAGAATGGGATCCATTTGGTTAGTAACAATGGTTGGAACACCCACATCAGAAATAGAAGCATTCATATCAGAAAATGAGGCAATGGAATCATTGTGAATAGATGCAGTACTAGTATCTGTATTAGCCCTGTTCACAGTGTGATCACTTCTTAAGGGAATAGTTCTACCAGTAGGCATCCATTTTCTAGTGGGCATTATCTGACTAGTCTTATGACCAACATGTATCCAATAATAGCCTATTTTACTGAATGTTCTTCCTGTGGGTTTCCACTGTTTTCTAACTTTCTTTCGTTTTTGCCTTTTAGCCTTCTTAGCATGAGTTTTAGCATTAACAATATTAACTGGACAATTAGCATCATTAGGCAGAGCATTAACACCACATTCATGATTAGAGACAGAATTCAAGCAGACATCAATACAAGGTTTGCAAATAGTATCAGAATTTGAATTAATTACAGTACGCCTAAGGCTAATACTAGAATCAACACGATTCGTTTTATTCGATTCAAACTTAAAGTTCCTAGACTGTTCTTCTACTCTTTTCCAGTGCACATTCTTAGCTTGCGAGGTCCTATCATTCCTTGTATTGTCTTGAGACTTTGACCTGCTCCCTTTAATGTCACTGATTAGTCCTGTAGAGGGAATGGGAACATTAGTTGGTTTTACTACTCTTTGCATCACCTGTTTAGATGTGCTGGGATCTGAACTACATGCAGGAACACTAAGGTTCACTTTCTTGAAACTAGAAGTACTGATATTTGTATTCCTCCTAGAAGGTACACTTGAGTTCTCTTTCTTATAATTGACAGATCTGGAATCTGAACTACTTAAAGACACACTACGGTTCATATTCAAAGCACTAGGAATCGAATGAATATCATACTTGGCATTAGGCATCGAGCATGGAATCAAAGGATTAACTCTCTCACCTAATGACTTTGGGCATATTGTGATCAAGCATTCTAAGATTTCTTGAGATCGTTTGGCATATAAGCGTGCATGTCCAATTGCATTATCATGAGGTTTCTCTAACTTATCCTCTTCAACAATCTCACGCAGACATTCTAAACAATCCTTAAGGGATGAGAAGTATGTTTGAACAGCAAGTTTGTTGTTCCTGAGATGAGGAGGGACATAATTCACAGACAAAGCATATTTATTACAAGAGTGAACCTTTGATACACCATTCTCCCCATTGGTCATAGGTATTTTCCCTTTTACCTGACTCTTCAGATTCTCAATTTCCTTTTGCAATGAAGCTATTTGTTCATTATTTTTGTTACGAGTGACCTTTATTGATTCAAATAACTCATTGAAATGACGTTTAACTTTTTCATTTTCTTCTAGAAAACTTTCATTTTCCTTTTGTAATGCATTTACTAGGTTTTGAAGATGAAACGTTTGAGAAATCTGAGAGTCTAAAGGAGGAGGCATTTGGGAGCCTGTCATATTGTTCGTTTGACCCTTTAATTGAGAGATTTGGGCTTTCAACTTTCTGATAGTGTTGGAATGAGCTTGAATCTGTTCATCACGTTTGTTAATTTGAAAAACTGCATCAAACTCTGGAGCATCTGAGGATGTCTTGATATTTGAAGTTTTGACATTTTCTTTAAGATGTTGATATTTTAGTTGTAAATTAAAATGCTCAACCTCTAGTTTAGAAAAATGTTTAACCAAATTGTCGTGATCATCCAGTTCAATTTTCTCGTTTAGTTTAGAATTAGTTTTTTCAAGCTCAATGACACGATCATGAGAGACTTTCAGGGCAACAGATAGTTCATGAAATTGGGAAGCATTAATAGAGCAATTTGAAGCAGTGAAAAACACATCTTGAGCAACACATATAGTAATAAGAGTCTCATTTAGTGTATGAAAGTTCTTCCTCTCAATCTCATTATATTTTAGTGCACGCTCATAGTCACTAACTTCAACAATCATTGCATCAAATTCCTTTTCCATTCCCTTAATATCAGTTTCTATCCCATTTTTAAGACTCTCAAAGTGATCTTTTAGAAGTTTAAAGAAAGGCATGACCTCAGTTAAATAACATTCTTTCATTTGTTCAAAACCCCTTTCTCCTTCAGTTATACCAGTGGGTGTGATCCTTTTCTTGCAAGTTTTCTCAAAATCAACAAATAGTTGAAATATAACATATTGGCTAATTAAGGTCTTGCTTTTAGTGGCAATTGTTCTCGGAACGAGATGCATTGGTGTATTAGGAGGATACACAGTCGCTCTAGGCATTTTCCAAAGGGGAGAGTTTGTTTCAACAATATTTTCAGCTTTCAGCTTATCTAAATCCATTTTCCAGAAAACTTGTTCGGGAGTCAGCAATGTCTGAGGCTTAAACTTGTTCAAGGAAATCCAGTTTTCCTTCTTGTAGTCATGAGGAGTGATAATAATTTTTTTTCTTTGCATTTAGGATCATTTAGTTTCTTATTCATCTTCTCCCTAGTGATTTCATCTAGTTTCTTATCATCCTCAGTGCACTCAACGCAACTAGGTTTTTGTCTAGGTTTAAGAATCTCATTGCCATCATAGATCACACTTTGAGCTGTTTTTGCTATCTTTCCGTACTCAGGGTTGGGTTTATCTATAATGGGAACACTATGCTTATCGCTTAGAACTCTATGCTTAGTGATCATGTGAGCAGTCTGAATGGTGTTTCCTTGTATGTACAACTTGTTTTCAAGTTTGTTTTTCAAAGTTTTCAGATTAGAAAAGTCTCTCAAGAGTTTTGATTCCTTTGCATTAAATTCTTGCTTAAGCATTTTTACATTTTCTTGAAGTTCTTGTTTTTGCTTCGCTGTTTTAGAAAGCTTTTCTTGCAAGGAATTTAACTCTTGTTTCAATACTTTTTCTCTAAAATTACTTTTTCTAATGGTTGTACGTACTTGGTCATCCATTTCCTGCTCACGAGTGGTCAACTCAAATTTTGCACGTTGTTCATAAATAGCAACACGTTCTTTATAGGCATTTAGTTCAGAAATTACGGAATCATCAGGGGCACATGCAGTGTATTCATAAAAAACATAGTCATTGTTGACTGCAGAAGATGCATCACTTGGTACAACTTCACTTTCACTTTGTTTCACATATTGATCATATGGGACAATATCGATATTACCCATATTTTCAACATTTGATTCAATAGTTTCAGTTGATAGTACTTTGTCATGCATCTGTTGCAGATACAAAAAATACTTATGTGACGTACACGGGGACTACTAAGGCATTAAAGACTTGATTTACGGATATTTCTTGCACAACGATAAATACTT